>NWBT01000046.1:3118564-3220038 GCA_003386485.1 Colletotrichum lentis
CCCCCCCCCCCGGTCTACCGTCACCATCTCCCCTCCTCCCTCTCTCCCAGAAACCGTTCTTCATTCTTCTATCCTATAAACAACTCACAGACATTTGCGGCGTCTTGCTATCGATTTTTCGTCGCACCGCCGCCATCCCTATAACCTTGACCAGCTGTGATTCTTAGTTCGGTGCTACACTTGAACAACATATCAGCATTTCATTACTTGGACCAGATACCTACAACACCCACCCCGCTTCACACAGTATTCTGCCGAGTCTTCTTCGCATATCTGTTTGTTTTCGTTGACCAGCATGAGTTACGACTATGAGCCTCCGCGCACACGCCGCTACGTGCGTGAAGAGCGTCGTGAGGAGAGGATCGACCCTCGTTATTCAGACGAGGGTTACTTGAAGGTCTACCAGTCACGCGAAATCATTCCCAAGGCCCGAGAGAACAGCGATCTTTCTATTGAAGAAGTCCGCCGTGATTTCCCTCCTCCGGGCTACAGAGACTCGCGGAGAACCCGTTCAGCAGAGCCAGGTTACTACGATGACTACCGAGGCTACGACGACCGAGACCGATACTACGACCACGACCGCGACCGCGAATATGACCGTCGCACCAGGAAGGCGGGGAGTGTTGTCTACGCCGAGGAGGAGAGGTCTCGCAGACGCGTACTCAATCAGCAAGAAAAGATCATAGCTGCCGTTGCCGGCGCAGCCTTGGCGTTCGGCGGCAAGGAGCTCTACGACAGAAAAGAAGCCAAGGAACACGGCAGCGAAGTTGAGCGCAACTACCTGACTTCTGCAGCCTTGGGCGCCGCCGGGGCACTGGCCGGCTACCAGGGCGCCGAGTACTACAGCAAACGCAAGGAGAAAGAGGAAGATAAGTCCACCTACGTTGTCCATCGTGGTCGCGACGGCAGAGTGACCGAGTACTACTCCGATGATGAGGGTGAGAGGGAGAAGAAAGGCAGCAAGTCCTTCTTGGAGAACGCTTTGGCAGCCTCCGGGTTGGGAGTTGCAGTCAAAGCCCTTACAGGAGCTGGCGGTGGTGATGACCGGCGCAGCGACACTCGCAGCCGGCGAGGAAGCCCGGACTCCAGGGGCTCGCGGTCCAAATCTCGAGGGCCGGGAGGAGAAGCCGCCAACAAGATGCAGAAGGCGGCTATGGCTTCCCTCATTGCCGGAGCCACCGAGGCCTTCCGTGTTGCCAAGGAACCTGGCGGCTGGAAGGGTGAAAAAACCAAACGCATTATCACCGCGGCTGCCGGCGCTGCCACCATCGATGCTGCTCACAGTGGCGAGAAACAAAGCAAGCTGGGACTGGCCGAATCCGTCATCGGTGGTTTGCTGGGTAACCGTGTCATCAACGGATCCAAGAGCAACATCGAAGAAGACCGGAAGACGGGTCGAAGCCGATCACGGTCGCGCGCTCGTTCTGATGGCGGAGGTGGTGGTCCAGGACTGGCCGCTCTGGCCACTGCCGGACTGGGCGCCTTTGGCGCGAAGAAAGCAATCGAAAATGCCCGGTCGCGCAGCCGAGGCCGCAGTGCCGACTCCTACGATAGCCGGGCCTCTAGCCGCAGTCGCGACGGCCGACGCCAGCGGAGCAGAAGCCGCAGCGTTGTCGATTCGGCGCGCAAGAAGCTCGCCAAGATTGGCATTGGCAGCGACCCCGAGGAGAAGGAGAGAGACAAATACGCCCGAGACGACAGCCACTATGATGACCGCAGCTCTCGTCGTGGTGTGAGCCGAAGATATTCTGATGAATACGACGACGACTACGACCGAGGATACGCCCGCAGTGGACGTGACGTCTATGACGACGACAGGTCCTCATACACGAGCCGGCACCGGGACCGGTCCCATCGTAGAGGAGGGAAATCGGACGTGGGTTCCGAATCGGACCTGGGGGACTCGGACGACGACGAGAAGCGCGCTAGGAAAATGAGAGGTAAGCAAATCATCACTACGGGCCTCGCGGCCGTTGCCACCATCCACGCGGCACATGGAGTCTATCAGAGCATGGAGAAGCGCAGTGCAAGGCAAAAGGCTGTGAGGGAAGGACGTCTCAGTCCACAAGAGGCCAAGAAGCTCAAGACGAAGGCGATGGTGCAAGACGCCGCATCTGTCGGCATCGCAGCTCTCGGTATAAAGGGCGCCTGGTCCGAACTCAAAGAGGCCAAGGAGATGACCCACGAGTGCAAGCAGTTCCAGCAAGAAAAGGCGCTTCGCCACCAGAAACGACTAGAGCGGCAGAGGAGGCTCAACAGCGGCTATGACAACCGAAGGAGCAGGGCTAGCGACTGGTACTCTTCAGCGTCTCCCCGAGAAGACCGGTACGATCACGGGTCCACATACCACGACGACAACCCGTACTCTGCCGGACGCTTGCCCGCACCTCCTGTTGGTTACGATGACAGGAGGTACAGAGACTAAAGAATCAGTCCTGCATGTCATGTCTGGAATTTGCCACAAACGCAGGATTGCAGGGTCTTCCGCATCATGCCCTTCCAACGCACCACCAGTCTTATTTCAAATTTTCTTATCTGTACAAAGATTTCACGACGTCACCGCATTTCCCACGAATCATGAATTTTTTTTTTTTGCAGCGTCAGCCGCATCTGCTTTAAAGACAATTGAAAAAGACTGGAAGAGAATGGGAATGTAGAACTGGCGTTCCACACATACCCTCGACGAGCCGCCGCCGCCTTGCATTGCGTTACTCAGATAGATGGACCCCCCTCCCTTTTCCCCTTCTTTTGCCAAATCTACACGCATTCTTTTCTCTTGTACTACGAGCCAGACTGATTCTAATTGGGTTGTGACAGACCATCGCCGCCGTTACTAATCGGCCCACGCTGTCATCCAAAGCCAGATTCGCTGGCCGACCTGGTTTGCTCCGTGCCGCCGGGTCCTGCGGATAACGATCGTGCCGCCGACTCGAGAGGATCTGGTCATCATGCAGCTCAGACAGAACGAGCCACACGATGGGGCCAAGATCGAGACCGGTAGCCAGTGCCCAATTGGAACGAAGGGTTCCGACTGATCGAGAAGCCTGGCCGCTCAGTGGAAGCGAAGGAGAATGCACCCTTGTTCCCGAGACAAGACGGGACATTTGTTTCGCTAGTGCAAAAAAACGGACAAGCGGCGGTGAGGGATGTCGACCACTTTATTTTTCTATTTTCATTGTCGGAAAGTTCGGGGGCTGGACGGGAAGGGAGGGAAGGGTCAGAAATGCGAGATGATGATGATATACGTAGCTGGCAAGATGGCTGTATGGGTCGGTCTCCATCGCTCACGCCAACGCGCGATCCGCACCGAACAGGCGGTGGGAGTGCACTTCCCGGAGTGCTTATCGCCTTAATCGGAACTCTCGCGAAGCGTCCTTTGGGCTCTCTTTTAAATCCCATCCTCTAGAGTGGGTTCTTTGGAGATGTGGATGGGCTTTATGATTTATGTTTTTGCCCTGGCAAGACTAGGCATGAAATGAGGTATGCAGCATTTCGATGAGATATGAAATTTCATTCAGCGCGCACTTGTCTCATAACCTGTGTGCATATTGTGTATGTACCAGCTAGCCGTTTGACACCCGTTTGAACCCGACACCGCCGAAGGGGATACGTTGAACGAATCCCTTTGCGAGAGCGGACGACTCCGAAACATATCCCACGTTGTTCCACCTCCGGCAGTGCCTAGACGCCAAGGAGCTGCAAGCCCCGCGACGAGTAGCCTGATCACCCGGGGTGCGGGTTTGGCACCGGCGAATGGCCCTGCTGCTGGTGCAGATGCCTACAATAGGTGCCAGCCATGGTGCGATGTTGCCCTGTTTGTTCCGTCTCCTGTATTGCTCGGAAGCATACGGGTCGAGAGTAAAGCGCCGGGCAGACCGAGAAGATGGGGGCGGCTGTGTGAGTGAGATGGGCAGAGGGACGTCTAGGCTTCGAACCGTAAGCCCGTTTCTGCATGTCTTGCCCAGTCCGCTTGCGGTGCTTGACTGCTTGTTTCTCATCCGATGGGCACCAACCAACCTGCAGAGCGCTGAGCATGCGGGGCCTCCAGCAGCCCCCAGGGTGGGCGGCATCGGGAATGTTGGTGACAAGACACCCACAGAGTAGGATACGTGACATCATCGCAGCCCCTCCCCCTTCGACAAGGGGCCTGCCGTCGCGATTGGCGAGGCCTCGTGAGTTGACTGACTTGACGTGCCTCGTTTTCCGGCGCTGCCATCTCGATGGCAATCCTCGTGTTGCGGGCCTAGACACCCTGGTCCTATGCCCGAGTGCTAGAATGCAACGTCGGTCGCGTTGGTAATCAGCGCAACATGTGTGACAAGCTGAGCGAGTGAATGGAGAGTTTCGGGCGGAAGCTTCAGATGAGTGGCAGCCTGGGATACCCATGCACGGAACGAATGGGGTTTTTTTCTTACTGTTCTTTCTCGTGCAAAAAGACGAGACATGCCTTGGGCCGAACCATTACTGTGTATACCGCCCTCTCCCTACATAAGCCAACTCCGATTGAAGACTCGATCTCAACGGTAGTATAATACAAAATCGTCCGTTTCTTATGCCGCAGCATCTCCTCCCTGCTGCTTCCAAGCCTGTGCCATGGCCAATAAATTGGATAGATTCTGGGTCTGCTTGTCGTCGGCCGGGAAAACATAGTCAACGTACTCCTCAAAGCTGTCGTCGTCGAGGCGCCTTCTGCGCTTCGTCTTGCGCGGCATCAACTTCTGCACCTTCGCTACGTCGTCGTCGACGCCGTGCGTCCGCTCGAACGACAACCAAGCGTTGAGCAGCGTGACAGCCTCCTCCTTGAGATCCTTTTCGCGCATGCTCTTGTGTGCGCGCTCGAAAACGTTGCGCGCCCGTGCCTTGGCCTCCTTGCTGATCGGCGCCTCCTCCTCTGCCTCCTCCTCATCTTCGGCTATGTTGAGCTCGAAGTGCGCGAAGCTGATCCACACCTTGACGTGGTCCGTCTTCTCGAGGAGGCGCTCGTAGAGCTCCCTTGTCCTCTCGTACTCTCCTTCTTCTTCCTCAAAGTCAATGTACGCCTTCCACAGCAGCTCGGGCATGTCGAGAACCGGCTGGCTGACAGCCAGCTCGAAGATGGCTCTGGTACGATCCAGGTCATCGAGACCACGCTCGAGTTCGGCAAACTTGATCCAGGTCTGGCAGTTGGACGGATTCCACTCGATGTGTTTCTCATACAGCGTCCGGCATCGCAAGAACTCGAAAAGCTTGAGCTCCAACTCGATGTAGCCCCTGAACAGCTTGTCCTTGGGACACATGCCGATAGCCTGGCCCAACGTCTTGCGAGCCGCCGTGAGCTCGCCTTGACGGAGCTCGAACTGCGCCTTCAGCAGCCAGATCTTGGCAAACGTGAACTTCTTATGCGGTATCAGCTCTAGGCACACCTTGTAGACTTGCCGTGCGCGCTCGGCATCCTTTGCCTGAAGCTCCTCGAAAATAGCGTAGTTGATCCATAGGTAGATGTAGCGCCTCCAGAACCTCTTTTCCTGCGCTGGCGGCACTTGGGCAACCCCCCTCTCGTAAACATCTCGAACTCTGTCGAGGTCGCCAGCTGTTTCCTCGAGGCGTGTGTAGTCGAACCATGTATCGTAGTTCTTTGGGTTCTCCTTCACCTGAGCTTCGTAAAAGACGCGCCGCTTCGACAGCACGACGTCTTCAACACCATCCTTGTCCCCAAACTGTTTCTCAAACATCGTGTATGCCTTGTGGAGGGCCATGGATCTGGAACGAGGCAAACGATCCAGGGCGTATTTGTAGATTGCCCTGGCTCTCTCGTACTCCTTCAGCTTTGCCTCGTATCTCGCATAGGCGATGAAGAGCTTCTCGTCCACGAATTCGTCGCCCAATTCTTCGATGGCAGTTCCAAACACGTCGCGAACCATGTCGCTAGTGCCGTATTCCTCCTCGAAGCGTGCCCATTTGATCCAGTTTCGGGGTTCAGGATGGACCAGCGTAAAGGCCCTGAATATATCCCTGGCTCGGTCGTACTCGCCATATCGTTTTTCTAGTTTGATGTAGGCGCTCCATGCGGCTTCGTCGGGCTGCCACTGCATCCAACGGTCGAACACTTGGCGGGTTCCCGGGACATTGCCAAGCATCTCCTCCATGTAAACATACTTGTACCATAGTTTATCAACACGGGGCAGGCGCGCGACGGCCCTGTCGAGTAGATTTCGCGCATGGTTGATGTTTCGGCATTTCACTGCAGCCATGTTAGCGTCCTCGTCCAGCCTGCACACTGCGAATGGCTTCCTTACTCTCCGACTCGATGTACCTGATCCAAAGACGGATCTCATTAGGGTGCACATCCAGCGCGCGCTCGAATACCGATCGAGCGCGCGCGAATTCCTTCTGTTCCAGCTCCCATTGTGCATAGCGCATCCAGTTATTGAGATTCACTCTGTTGCGCCGGACATAGTCCTCAAACTCTCTTCGTTTCCTTCCTTGAAACTCGTGCAGTTCCTCCAAATCGGCAAAGCGCTGGGTAGGCGCTTGCAGCGCAACCTCTTGACGGTCAACTGCCTCCCGAAGCAATTGCTCCGCAGAGATCTGAACAGGTGCGGCGGCCTTGTTCTTGACCTTTGGCGGCCCTCGTGATGCCTCCATTGTCGCGACTTGTCGGTGCAAGGTGGAGCTGTCAATAATTTACCGGTCGTGTGGTATTTGGCTTCGTGACGATGAATTGTAACGCGCGAATGAAGTTGTCGAGGACGGATTGAAGTTCTCGCGAATAGCCTTGGGCCTTCTGAGTCTTGTCGATGTCTCAGGGCGTCCCAAACGCGGTTGATGCCTCTCCAGGCTGAATCGTGGCTAGGAAAAAACAGCTCTTATCAGAACACCAGCCACCCCGATAACGAGGTTCTGTGGCTGAAAACCTACCTGCCACAGCAGAGAAACTCAGCCTCGCAAGGCTTCCGTGACTGCATGATAGCTTTTCGCCATCATTAACTTACATTGCGCCTGCCGCTTTGCATCGCACCCACAAACACGGCCCGAAAAATACCGCAGAAGCTGTGATCGTCGTCATGGCCACTCTAGCAGACGAGCTTCTTCAGGATTTCGAGGACTCTGGCTCCGAAGCTGAGGATACTCAGCAAGACCATGATCCTCTCGGCCTTCTCGACAATGCGCCTGAAGCGAACGGTCGCAAATTCGCCGGGGACATGGAGGTCGACGGTGACCAGAGCGAAGTTGAGGACGAGGACGACGGGATGGGAGGTGTATCCAAAGGCGCTGTCGATTCTGCCGAGGATGCCGAAGATACTAAAGCCAAAGTTGAGAAGATGCAACTGGGCGGCGTCGACGACGTCCGCAGCGTCGCTGGCCTTATGCAGACCCTTGAGCCCGTACTAGAGGTTAGTCAGATTCTCACAAACACTTTTGGCTCTCCTGAAGCAGTGTTTACATCCTCTCTTGAGAGAACTAGTCCTGACATCGTGGTTCGAACGGTACAGAAAATCGCACACTACCAGTTGCAACCTACTCCAACCCAGCTCGTCGGCAACATCGAAGATCACCCCGAGTACCACCTCCTCACGCAGTCGAACAGTCTTTCTACACTTATCGACAGTGAAATAGTCCTGGTCCACAAGTACATCCGAGATCACTATTCGATAAGGTTTCCAGAGCTTGAAACGCTCATCACAAACCCGCTGGAATACGCAAAGGTCGTTGCAATCTTGGGCAATGGACCTTTGGACTCGGAGAACATCAAGAAACTGCAGCATGCGACGGAAAACCCACTCAAGGTATCGCTGCGGTCAGTGCTCGATGGTCCATCCCTGATGATCGTAACGGTGGAAGCCACGACAACAAAGGGACGGGAAATGTCATATGATGAACTGGAGCGCGTGTACAGAGCATGCGAAATGGTGATATCACTTGACAAGGCGAAGAAAACCCTCACGGAGTACGTCCAGTCACGCATGAACTTGTTTGCGCCCAACCTGACCGCTTTGATCGGGTCGTTGACGGCTGCGCAACTGTTGAACGCTGCTGGTGGCCTTACAGGCCTTGCCAAAACGCCTTCGTGCAACATTCCGGCATGGGGCTCGAAGAAAGGTGCTGGCGCCGCAGGGATGGCTACGAACATCGGTATCAGACAACAAGGGTTCCTCTACCACTCACCTATGATTCAGGGCATCCCCAACGACCTCAAGAGACAGGCCATGCGCGTTGTGGCAGCCAAGCTTGTGCTTGCGGCGCGTGTTGACCGAATACACTCCAGCCCAGACGGCTCAACCGGCGAAGACCTCAAGGAGCAGTGTCTTACACGACTTGAGAAACTCACGGAGCCTCCTCCGAACAAGGGCCCACGAGCTCTGCCTGCGCCGGATGACAAACCGTCCCGCAAACGCGGCGGAAGAAGAGCCAGGAAGGCCAAGGAGGCGACGGCCATGACAGAGTTACGTAAGGCACAGAACAGGATGGCCTTTGGCCATGAGGAAAAGGAGGTCGGCTACGGCACAGGAGATAGCACCGCGGGCATGGGCATGATCGGTCAGGGCAACGACGGCAGGATTCGCAACCTGCAAATTGACCAGCGCACGAGGGCGAAGCTCAGCCAGAAGAACAAGGGATGGGGCGGCGCGACATCCATGAACGGAGCCGCATCCTCGCTCAAGGGGTTCGGGCAGTCTGTAAACTCCAACATTGACCTCCGCGGTAAGGGCTTGAGGACATCAGGTGTCGGCACGTCCCTGGGCGCGGGAGCGGGCACGGCATCGTCGCTAGCCTTCACACCCGTGCAGGGCCTGGAGCTCGTCGACCCCAAGGTCCAGGCTGAACTCAGTCGCAAGCGGAAGGCGGAAGAGGACCGGTGGTTCAAGGGTGGCACATTTACGCAGGTGGCCGGCTCGTCCAATGGCGGAGGAGGTTTCAAGAAACCCGAGCTGCCGCCCAACAAAAAGGTTGATACCGGTGCAGGCAAGATGGGACCTCCACCCCCGCGAAGCGGCTGACAAGAACGGGCCAGAGGGGGGGCAAGGAGGGGGTGTAAGGCTCAAGCTTCATTAAGCAGGGAACAGAGCGGATTGGGGTCAGTGAGGTGCAAAAGCACCAGTTGACGAAGAGTATATCTGCCGCTCAAGCAGCCGTTCCTGGCAAATAGAATGGAGGGGTATCATCGCGAACGGGGCCCGCGCCAGATATGGCACTCGGCCGGCATACTCGGCGTGCGGCGTTTTGGGGAGACATCATGTTCTTGTTCTATTATCTTCAGCTCAGGTCAAATCAGCAATCGCCATACCCTCGGGAGGCGAAAATGTAACGAGAATGTCACTGCTCCAGGGGGCTGTTATTCGAACAAAAAAAAGCGAGGACGTCGGCATGTACGTTTCACACTTTCTCGGCAGTTCTGGTTTTTCTTTCCTTTCTGTCTGTCCCGACATCTAATTTGGAAACTCTAGATACGATTGGGAAATCGCATATAACTAACAGACCAACGTCCGTGTTGATCAAACGATTCCCCTCCTCCTCCTCCCATGGCTTCGAAAGCACGCCTCTCTTGTCAGTAAGCCGCCATGTCCCTCTAATGCAACTTTGACATTTGCCCTTCTCGGGCGTCCTTGCGGTTTATGCTATGTAAACGCAGCGTTTTGCAAGGTATCGTGGTACCTGTGAGCCGGTAACCCCTGCAGAGGGGCATCGGGCCAGATCACAAATGTTCTGTGCTGAAGATGAGTTGGACGCGTGAGCGAACGGACACAACGAGAAACGCTCACACCCTCCCAAGCGGGACAATAAGGTAAGAGAGAAGAAATCCATGAGGGGTCCATCGGCAGTTCGAAAGTCTGTCCGGGCTTGGAAGGGGCCGTGATGGCCTTCTTTTGCCCTTGGGGCCATGCCTTTTGTGGTCGAGACTAACGGTTCCGTTTCTTCTGTGCGCTCCCGTTCCTCCCCCCAAGGGTGTCCCACCCGCGCGCGGTGTAGAGACCCCTTGATGGGTGGTGAGGGGGTACTTGGTGGGAAGCATGGTGATTCCAAGGTTCAGCTATTGTTAGGTTATACGGAGAAGCTTATCTCCCACCATCTTTGGCTCCTCTTCCAAGCCCCCCCCCCTCTCTAGTATTTTGCCGGGCAGCTTGCTATACAAAGTTCAGCTAGGGATGAGGCATTGAAAGCTCGACCAGAGCAGAGCGCACGGGTCGGCAAATCAAAGTGCGTAGACACGAACTGCTAAGGGCACGCAAGGGCTGAGCTCGAAGCCCCTCACCGTCGCCAGTTACATCCGTCGCCACACGTCAGACCACCCAAAACCCGCGTCACTACGCGATTGAACAACCGAACCTCTCGTCCCTGTGAGCACCTAGGGCCTAAGGTTCGGGGTAGGCACACCCTTGAAACAGTTGAACCCTCGAGCCTTTGCCCCAATTGGTTTCTCCCTCCGCCGCCCCCTATTGGACCCCAGGGATGCCGGAGTCAATTCCGAGAGGAAAACCACGCCAGGAACAGATCATGTTTGATCACAGGGGCAAATTTTGATGTGGGGGGAACCTCTAGCTCCTCTCCTGTTGCTTTTGATTGGTATTCGGGTCGCTGGTAGTCTTACCTGGGTTGATGATTGTTGTTGTTGATGTTGTCGTTGTTGTTGTTGTTGTTGTTGTTGATGATGAAGAAGATGTTGGTTTATCAGGCGAGACCTCGGGCCGTAAAGTACTGCGGATCTCATTTGGTAGAACATTGGGGAGTGTACAGATTCCGGTTGCCTAGGATGTTTCCTTGTCATCTTTTCTTATCACGAGAAACAGGAGTTTTTCCATTTCTCCTTCGTCTGCAATCTTCCTGTTATTGAAGTCCAATGTGTTGGAACAATGGGCAACTCCGGAAGACTGTACCCCTTCCCCTGTTGGTTGGCATCTATCTAGTGTACCCACATGGGAGATTTTCTTCCGCGGCCGAATGAGAAGCGGGGCCGGTGCACACTTTCAATGGCATAGTGACGTACAACATACCTTGAGAATTTGTACCTGTAAGGCAGAGTACGAGGTAGATGCCTAGATTGCAGCTTGCAGTAGCATCATTATATTAGGAAGAATGAGCCGATGGGTTCCCCGCCTCGGTGGGGGCGGGCTCTGCGGAGGCCCCTGAATTAGGAAGAGGGGTCTGAATCAGAAAACAGAAGAAGGAAAATGAGATCAAGCGCGGTCCTTTTGCAATAACATGGAGCTACCGGAGTAACGAATCTCTTGCTGGCCGGGGCTTGCCTCATCATGAAGTGTCTGCACGATGGACATAAATCTCCTACAGTACATCGTAAGGCCCTTGAACAGCATGCTCTGCCAATTCGCTTTGATGGTGGCAGCAAGATCTTACTTTCTAGCTGCAGGGTAGTCCCATGTCTACTAGAAGGTCTAGAACTCCAGGGACCAAAGATCGTCTCGATGTCCACAAGGAGTGCCCCTGTCGAAAAGAGCACTGCTCTACGTACGGGGTACGGATACTCTGAACGGTGTAAGCACCTCTGGTAACCAGGGAGTGCGCGCACTATTCTGTACCTACCTAGGGGAAGAGTGGACGGACTTGTTGACTTGGTAAATACATGTTGTACGGTGATGCCCAGTGGGAAAGGATCGGCACAACAACGGGGCTCAGGTGGTGGACCGACCCCGACCAACAACATACTACGTAGTACTTACCTGCATCCGAAATCACATTGAGGGACCTAGCACTCCGGTAACATAAAAACAGCGCCAATTATGGGTGTGGCAGAAGTCAGGAAACAGGCGTTTTTTTGTCACCCGAGTTCCTAGATAAGTATGCATCATAAGTGCAAGTTGCGCTAGCTCCAGCAACCATCAGTTGCACTATGCTATTGCCTGCGACAGTCTGGCTTCTGAGCAAAGGACAACGACTTGATCATTCGAGAGGGAGCGTAGAGGAGACGGTGGCTGGGCTTTTGATAGGGGCGAAGATATCCTGCCGTCACCTTTCAACTATCCTGCCGCCATTTCCCATACATAGTACAAATGAGCATTTCTACTCCACCTTTCCCTCCTAACATCTGTTTCTCTCCCTCTAAGTCTAAAGAATTCTAGAAAAATCCTAAAATTATGCCCTCTTTAAAATACTCTTCAGAAGCTAGTTAGGGTTAGAGATTGGGGTTTAGGTTAGGATTAGGAGTAGAGTTAGTATACAGAATGTGGAATTGATTAGGTTTAGATGTTTAGGATTGGTGGCTTAGGACTGGTGGCAGGATTGTTGAAGGTGACGGCAGGGTATCTTCGCCCTTTCATACACGTAAAGGGCTTTGAAATCAAGCAGACCGAAGGAACAGGCCATTTTTGGAAACGCACTGGGTTCTGCATGGAGGAAGCCAAGAATGACGTGAGAGTGACGCTGTCTAANGCCCCCCCCCCCCCCCCATTTCTTCCCACAAATGTATCTGTACCACCTGTGGCAGCGAGGAACAACCACATTTCAACTCGGTTGACAACGGCGAGTTACTTAAACCACAGTGCCAAGTTCAACCGAGACCAAAGAGAAAGCATGACAAGAAGAGTGGAAAAGAAGACCGGGGCAGAAGTTGGACATAGAAATGACAAGTACACAGACAAGAGGTATGAACGACAGCGCAGAGCCCAAGGAGAAGGGGGCTTGAGGCGATACATCGNGGGGGGGGGGGCAAGAAAATCGACCCTCAATGGATTGACCGAATCAGTCAGCGCATGTAACATTAGTCGGCCGTTGACGCCCTTGAGTCCGGGCGAGGTGAACTTGTGTGTTGCTCTCTCCTGCTCCTATCATGGGATGTGTCGAGTTTGTCAAAAGTGTACTCAGTATCCAATCCTAACGCAGGCCAGCTTGATCCGGCTCTGCTAGGACGAAGATGCAACCGCTTCGCAGTGGTGCGTGGAGAAAAGTCGAGTTGCGGGCGAAAGGATAATTTGCAGATATCTTGGTCTACGTACGTAGTACTAGCACTTTGAAATAGGTGCTAGGGTATCCGTACTCCGTACTCTACCTACCGTGTGTGGTCCAGGGGCGAGGGTACAGCTGGAGTTGTCAAAAATCTGCGGGAGCGGGGAAGACTTTGCGTTTCCGGGAGTCGCTAAAATCTACAGCAACGTCACTCTGAGGACAATACCGGCCCAGATGATCTGAGCTCCCGCATTGAGGGCGACGAGCCCAACTCGAGCAACGGGGATAGAAACAGACGGATAGACCAATTGCGCCGTTGGCTGAACAAGATGCAAAGCACGGCAACAGCAGAGGGCCGGCTCCAAGGCCTAACGTGGACGAGATGTAGTCGCTCCTCAGTTGACGCCTTGTCATCACCATGCGTACTGTGACCGGGTGCTCTGGGTCTGGTATGAGGAATATGTATGTGATAGCAGGCATTGCAACTTGCCGGAGCAGGAATTCCGGAAAGCGTGCGTGTCAACTGCGATCGTTGATCGGGCATGATCAGGTGAACATGTCCAGCGGCTGATGCAACATTGTCATCAGGGTCTGAAGATGGCGCATTAGGTGGGTTGGTCCCCGTCGACATCAGGGGACCTTTGGTACCCAAGGGGTCGTGATCGTCGATCCATTTGTTGGAGGGAACGAAAGGAGATATGATACGGAAAGAGGCGATGATGGGGGGGGGGGCACGAGTCCGCCGGCGCGCCAGACGTTCAGGAGGGGAAAAGTCAAAATTGGGAGAAGGGGAGGGTACCTATGTTTGCGGGCTTCTGGGATTGCTACCGAATAACTTGCATACATGAGTGCCTGCCTAGTGCCTAGTGTACTTACCTGCGTAGTGCACATAGCATAGGTGTGGAGTGCGCCAACAAGATAGCTTGCCCGGCTGGTTCGAACTACGCCGAGTATTCATCAGTGTTGACTACCTAAGATAGAGCAACGGCATACGACTTCCGTCCGACCTTAACTGCTACCGTGGGGAAACGAGCGCTGCTGTGAGTAGTGTAGAAACAAGAGGGGCAGGCGGAAAACACAGCAAGATCCCTACCTGGATGGGAGAAATACAGAGTTGTTGGCCTAGAAACCATAGGCGGTCAGGCGGCGCATGATTGACGGGAAACGGAACCTGCGTGCGTTCCGTGTCTAATGTCAATGAACGGTACGGGGTGTGACGGGCAGCTAGGACCCTGGAGATCGAAAAAGCCCAACGATGCACCATAGAAATCGACGATGAGGGGGTTGATTAGCGACCACATGGGAGTGGGCCATACCCCACTTTCACGAATGGGAGCTTGGACGTTGGAGTAAGGGTCTTTTACAGTGTTTTCTGCCGTACTATACTTCACGCTGGGTACTTCGCTACCTATCTATAGGTGTAGTACCTCTACACGTGTAAAGTACACAAAACGCCTGCTAAGGTATCTTAGTGTGGTGCCCACCAAGGTGTGGGAAGCGATCCCCAACGAGAAAAAGCAAGACGAGTGGGAGGGAGGGGCGGATGTAACATGGCAGGAGTTCCCGGGCGGCTGACAATGGCAGTTAAGGGGACACGGCATTACGCTAGCCTGTTTGGGTGTAGTAGGTATAGGCTCGAGATACCGATTCACAGCGGTTCCTGAGATCTTCATGTCCATTCGTGAGAGCAACCGGCCGCAGGACCCTTCGACTCTGTGACACGAGAGGGGGGCAGTAGGCGAGAGACAAGAAAGAAAAACTTGCTTTGGCAGCCCGCCGACTCGTTCCTTGGAATCGGAAGCGTTAGCGCTGCCAACTCTCGTTGGTGACTCAGGTCCCTCTTGCTTCCCGCACTGCAGAGTCTGCTGAATTGCTGGATCTAAAGTTGGAGACCTCGGACAGCCCTGGGAGCTATGGGAGCCCGCAATCCCCTTGCGAATCCCAGAACCCGTCTTTATCTGTAGGACACGTAGGTATCCAGGCGTGCCTTGACGAGTTGAGTCTGACCGAGCCTGTGAGCCCGCCTGGCTTTGCCCATCTACCTAAGGTAATACCCGTCTTTATGATTCATTTGAGAGATACCGTGTTTTGATCATTTTGTATCTGTGCGATCTCAAGCCGGACCGCCTTGGCTACTACGCAACTCAATTGATTAGTATCACTTTGTCGCCAGCAAACGTCAATCATTGTCGTTGTTGCGAGAAGGTGTTAAGTAGTAGCGACACGCCATAGCAACGCAAGGCACTAGGAGTCCGCACATCCGGCGATGGGAAGAATCCGAAAGGAGGCGAGGGACGTTCGAGGAGGGTTCGCTATAAGGTTTGTACATGGAGGAATGATTGAGAATGCACTTGTGTAGAAATGCCATGTCACTAGCCTCGGATTCAACACGGCGGAAAACAAGGTTGGACTGGTGGCGGACGGCTGGTGGCTGGCTGGCTAGCTAACTGCGCAAAGTCCGGAAGGGTGTGTTCTCGAGGGATGTATGGAAGACATTTCTCTACCTCGGTGGGCGTCTGTTATCATTCTGTAGCCTGTCTGTGATGGAAATGGGGTGAGAATGAGTGACGCAATCATCCTCTGGATATTTCACGGCGCAACGCCGACCGTACGGCAACAGGGAATGCATCCATAGGTAGGTAGTCCATGATAGGTATCTTCCCAGCCAGTGTTGAAACGGCGCTACCGAGATTCAACTGGATCGAGGACTCTCGAGCTCTTTCCAAGCCCGCTCGCGCACGGCAAAATAGACACGTGCCGGTCAGCACCCTGGGCTTCTCCTTCCACCCCAAAGGGAGGAGGGCCTTCAACACGCACAAGCCACAGGAAGAGATCTCGATCGAGGTCAAATATTTCCCTTCTCGGCCTAGCAAGTAAGCAAAGGGCAGCCAAATGACCCTTCAACGCCACGTCCTCGACAGTTCTCCACCACATCGGGAGCCTTTCCGCTCGATCCCGCAATCTGATTGGGCTTCACCTTCGAACCCCCTCTCTCTTTCACCTCCTGGCTCCATGTCTTCTTCTTTCTTGCCGGGTCTTTTCCCCAAATTTCCGTTTCTACGGTCTACCACAGTACACACCCCGGGGACCCCTTGATTGCCTTGCTGCAGGCCAGCTGTTTTGGGACTTGTAGAAAAGACCTTATTACCAGCCAGCCAAACATACCAAGACAGGACCTGGACACGTTCCTCACCGCTGCTGCTGTAGCTGAATGTTGACTCGCCCCTGACTTCTATAGCATAGCATTCATTCTATCTGGTAAAGCAGTATTATCCATATGCACAGCATTCATTACAGCACCCTCGCAAGTAATTCGTGGCCCCAACGCCAATGGGTCGACCAGTTTCCATTTTGGGCAGGCTGGCCCGGTGACTGACACTTGGAGGAGTTCGGGCCCAGCGATTCGTCCCAAGTCGAAATAGCTCACGCTACGTGCCTCTCAGATGACCACCGGTTTGCTGTTATTGATACCTAGCGGCCAAAGATCCAACCTCATGGGAATTGTATGTCCTGTATCAAAGTCGTTAAAGCATGAACAAAACGCCTTTAGACTTCCCAGCCTCCTACGAAGAGTTGGGCTGCGGATGAGCCGGCAAGAGTTGAGCTGAGTTCGACTTCAAAGCACAACCTGTCAGGTCGGCAAGTAACGACCAGCTCGGCCAGCTTTGTTGAAACGGTGAGGACGAACGTTACGAAACAGAGATGTCGCCAGTCTCTCGGAGTGGATGACCGCCAGGGGAGACTTCCGCCTAGGTAAAGGTACCCCCGCTTCCTGCAATCACCACCCAATGTGGATGTACGGATACCTGTGTCTCTCTCAAGATGGCAACCATCAGCCTGACTGACCTATCTATGACGACATTGGTAGGAGGGAGTTCCCTACCAAAGAGCGCGGCATGCACCGCGGCGCCATGCAGGGCGTGCGTAGGGACTGGGACCGGGGGGTATCTCACGCCAGTGGACGCTTTGCTGCCACTACTGGTGCCTTACACCGTGGTGCTGTCTCCTGGGCCCTCGAGGAAGTCAGGTACTCTCTGGCCCCCAGGTCATCAAAGATTGTAATCTCCCTCCGTTGCCCCAGGACGTTGCGCTTCATCCAGAAAACCATTGCGACCACCGACTGGCAATGCGAAAAGGGCTTCACAGCCACGATCATAACAAGCCACCAATGACCTACCTGTTCGAGGGTCATCACTTCGGCAGGGCGAATCTACAATCATCACGATAACAACAACAGTTAAAACCCAGTCGTCGTGTTCCCGTCAGGCTGGGTCGGCAAAGGTCTCCTCATAACAGCGGGCCCACCACGAGCGGCTTGTCTCCTGATTGGGGCCACAGACGGGGGTACCTTTGTCGGACATTCGCAACATCGTCGCAAGCCCTGACCTGCCACTGACGTCACAGCTGCGGACCCTCGGTTTGTGCAGGGCCTATAATTTTGAGGGGCCTAAGAGTTGGCCGAGTCAGGTGGGCGTCCACTTTGGTTCGTGATCGCGATCTGTCTATGGTGTTTTTGTCGATGCGATACTGAGACACCACGTATGTATACCTTGCAGATTGATTCTGGCGAACAGATCCTGCTTGGTGTGAGTTTGCCGGGCGCCGGCCCGCTATGTAGGCGGTCATCATTTCCGCAGCAACTTGGGAAACGTTAATGATGACCCTGAAAATGCTGGAAGCCAGGGCTCATGAACGACCCCCAGGGCGCGCGCACCAATGTGCATTTCTTGTTCCAACAGGCTCATGAAGCAAACAGGCAGAGGCGCAGGCGCAGCGCATACTCTTGACGATGCTCGGCACAAAACCGATCGTTGTCTGAGCTGACTGTGGGGGTTCCAAAGTCAACCGGAGCTGTGACCATGGGGTGGGCACACGCAGAATCGCATGGCAGCTGTCGATGTGCCCAAAAACACGCATCGCCGCGGTGCATGCGGCTCGACACAAGCGAGGCCGGAGCTTCAGCTCCTATGTTGTGCTTCGAGTTCAGGAGCTGTTGCCCGATCATCGACGAAAGAGAAAGGACCCTCCAATATAGGGTTTCCCACCGCCTCAGACGGGTGGGGCTGGTAACGGAGGCTTCTTGACATCAAGCAAGGCCGGAAAGCAAGGAAGTATGCAAATAGGATGCGCAATCTGTGATCGGAATCGACATCAGGAGGGGTCCAGAACAGAATAGAACGGCCAGGGAAACCAGGCTTGCCAGACACGCAGCAAGAACGAGCATGGGACCGGCCCCGGGAACCGTCTTAGTATTGCCAGCCTGCGTCTGCATGTACGTGGTGGTGGTGTACAGACGAGGATGTATATCGTCAGAAGGGGGACACCGATCGATTGGTGGGGCTTGAGAGAAAGTAACAATCAGACTAGAGGTTCGCAGACTTAACAAAAAAACCCTTACAGGTAGTTGGTGGCTCCCTCAGGAACATGGGAAGACACGAATACCCATGCAGATCCTCGCAAGATCGCACAGTGTGTTCAGCCATGGAAAATGAACCGAATGGCACAGTGCCAGCAGCAGCATATGTTTCAGGATAAATTGATGGCAAGGCTATCTACATTTTGCGTCTTTTGCGTACTAAGCTCGCCTGCATTCGGACTGCACTCAAATGTGACTGAGATGGTGGTTTTGTGGCCATTCGTTCTCTGTTGAAAAAACAACAGCTCCCCCAAGCCCAGGCCGCGGAACCCACCTACTTTTCTGCCCCACCCCGGGGTACGTAGCCGCCTGCCGCGTAGACTCGGGGAGCTACCCTGCAAAGCATGGAAGCTGGAACCAGGGGTGAATGTAATGTGGACGGAGAATGACACACGGGTGTCGTGAGTGTGAAGTGTGCGTGAGGTCTGGATGGAGCTCAGCGGGGAGGGGACCAGTGGGGGGGCCAGTGTGGTGTGTTGTGTCGCAGGGCTCGGCCGGACCCTCAATCCTGGAGGTCCCGGTTTTTCCTTGTCATTGCAAAATACCTGCGTAGGAAGGTACCTAACGCAGAACGTCGGGTACATGAGACAAGTACCTCCCCCCCCCCCTGTTGCTTACTTACTAGTACTGCCCCCTAACCTAGCGCAGCTAAACATTGGAGAGCATGTCGAGGCACGTACCTCTGCCTGCGTACCTTTTACGGCATCCCGGTGGACGATGAAGGTGCGCAATTCTCCTTTCCCATGCCCATGCCCATACCCAATTCTTTCCCCTCCCCCAAAACACTCCCATACCATCATCCACCCCGTCCAACCCCCTCCCTCTCTGCGCAGTTCTATACGATTAATTCCTAGTTCCTTACTTTCCATCAATACTGTCTGTACATCTTTACATAGTAAGGATACTTTGTTTCGACCCACGCCCCCCTTTCACCCCCGTCCCCTCCCAACCCGCTGACCTTCCGAGGTTTTGCTTTTTCTCGCTGAGGCCCACGCCTGCATTTTGCGAAGAAGCTGCCTGCGTAGTATATTACTTGAGTTGCGCCTCACCCTCCCGCGCCTCGTTGACAACACCATTACCTCCCCTTTCTATTCCCACCAGTGTCCAGTCTCAGTACAATCCTCAACCCTCTCCTCACAACCCGACGCCATCGTCCTCAGCAGCCTTTGGCATACTGCATCATATACCTCTATATCGACCATTAGTAGGAGTGCCGCAATTTCGCCACCCATCAACCGCTACAACCATTTCTACTTTGCGGAACACGAAGTAGCCACATCACCTGGATCTACATTGCTTCATATACTCCCGTTATAGACTCAATTTGATCAAAATGCACGCTCGAGACGCCACTGGCCGTCAGGTCTCCCTTCTCAACGACGAACCCGCCGTCCAATCCATTCCTCAGCGCCCCAGTTACCACGCAGCTAGCCAGGTCATCTCACAACCTTTCCACCCGGCGCCGCGCAGCAATTCCTCTTCACCCCACACCCCCGAGCTCCTTCGTTCAGACTCGTACGACTCCAACGCGAGCAGTGATCCCCTTTCGCCCATGACGCCTACCTCCTATGAGCCGAGCAGAACCAGCGCATTTACTGGACAGCCTATCTACGACGAGTACGACATGTCCTCGAAGCGCCCTGCCTATGCGAACAGCAGTCGTGCAAACTCATACGAAGACGACAGCTCAGCGACATCCCCTTTGCCCGATCGCCCTGGAAAGAGATATCCTTGCCGTTACCGTGACAGCCATGGCTGCGAAAAGACTTTCACCACCTCTGGACACGCGTCCCGTCACTCCAAGATCCACACCGCCGAGAAGGCGGTGCAGTGCACATTTCATGGCTGCCAAAAGAAGTTCACTAGAGCCGACAACATGAAGCAGCATCTCGAGACTCACTACAAGGACAAGTCTCGTTCCACTGCCTCTGCCAAGGCCGCTGCTCGCTCATCGATGGGCGGACTCTCATCTTCAGGCCGCCGATCTTCATCTTCTTCCGCCAGAGTCGCCGCCAGCACCCGTGCTCCTCGTGATCAACCCATGTGGGAAGGGGAGTCTCCTTACGGATACCCTCCTGGCCAGGCACCGCTCCCGTCTCCCGCTGCCACCGGCGCATGGGATATGCGTGGCCTGAATCTGCCCCTGCTCAATCGCCCTAGCACAGTAAGGACACCCAGCAGCGGTCTGGACGCATTGGCTATGGCTGTTGCATGCCAAGAGGGGAGCGCGTAAGAAGGTCTCGACAGGACTCGACCGGGTCCAACTCAACCCGTATCTTGCGCACACTTGCTACACGATCATCCAATAGAGGCCAACACAGCTCGTCTCGATCCTTCCTCATCTGTGGGGCGTCGCGTTTAATATCCTTACCTTTTCTGTTTCTCGCTCTTGCGCAACCGGCGTGTGCGGGAGGGTTTGGAGAACAGAGTTTGAGCATGTACTTGACGATACCTTCCACGCTGGGAGCCGATGTCGGGGCTTCCGTGTTTTCCTCTGCTTTTCTCCTACTTATCTGGGCTTCGGGAATAGAAGGTCGCAAAGCATACGAATGGCGTACCTGCTCATACACGGCGTGGACTCTCGGAGGCAAAAAAAAAAAGGCGTTTTATGTGTTTATCTTTTGCGAGGGCTTATTACCCCGGGGCGGAAATCGTTCTTGTTTGGCGTTGTTTTCTCGCGGTCTCGTACACATACCCGAATCCTCGATTCAACCAGTTACTCGAGGGGCAGACGCATCACTGCGAATGTTTGTTTATGGGGTGGGAAAGGAAATTCTGGGCTGAGAAGCCAGAATATATACATACGAACAGTATTCTGGGGAGGAGGCGTGAAGACTTGTCATTTTGGCAAGTAAGGGACTGGTCAGGGTGGGCGGCTCTCATGCGACGACGCGGCCATGCCACAGCGGACGACTCCTCGCACAAACGCTGTTGGATACGGTTGAAATAACCAAGCGTTATTCACCAACTGTTGATATTATACATATTATTTCAGTCCGCCATTTGGCGAACAAAAATTACAAAAGGCCCACTTATCGCATATTTTGTCGGATAAAGATCGTGTCGTAAAATTGTCTCGCATGTCAACCTTGTGTCATACGTGGTATCGCCATAAATCACACACGGTCAAAATATCGTTTTTTTCAGTGTTTGATCCCGGCCTCGTGAGAGAGACCCTTGGGCAAGTTCATGGCGATCCTAAGACCTGCTCCACACCCCCGATCAGTATGTGATTGGAAGAATCATAGGACCCAGCGATGTAGGGCCGTGATCACCAGCCAGAGCCCCCTTGCTTGGAGTGATATTCAGGGCCATCTTGGATCGCCGTTGGGGATCGAGATCTCTGCCCCCCTCCCCCGCCTCCCTAGTAGATATGCTGGTTTACACGCCCGCTCTGAAGAAACATTTGTCTGTCTCTCATTCTCGATGGCCGGAGAGAATCGTCCGGTAACTTTCCTCCATCCTACATCGCCCAATGGAACGCATTACGATCAAGAGCCCCCCGGCGCGTCGCTGGGAAACGGGACGACGACGCAAGAGGCACACACCCGCCCGCTCTCAAGTCGATGTTCGCAACCAACCTTTGGTGTCTTGACGTCAATTCGATTCAATATTTTCGTAATGTTTGCCTTCTGGTATTTCCCCTCTTGCTGGATCACATTGTAATCAATTCAGATGTCGCTTCCTTCCATCACCGGTCTTGGGTTCCGGCGACTCTTGCACTTGTCTCCGTCTAGCGCTATTCTGTAAAACCATACGTAGTACGCCGGTTGCCTCAATGTCACCCAGGCAAATGGAAACATGCGACCCCCAAGACTTTGCGACATGCAAGTTACTTCTGCCAGAGCTCCTTCGTTTCGGTGAAAAGTCTCGCCATCTCGTACTGCTCGTCCGTCTGGCAGACCAGCGTACGGCACTTGGCATCTTTGTTGCCCACTTCCTGGACCGTGCCTTTTATTTGCTTGCCGTTCAGTGCATCGTCGATGGTGAAGCCCAAGCAGGCGCATTGTTCGACAACCCGCTTCCGCAACTTATCGCTCTTCTCACCAATGCCGCCGGCGAAAACCAATGCGTCCACGTCGCCATTAAGCGTGACAAAGTAGGAGCCAATGAAAGCGCATAATCTATCGACAAAGATGTCGAAGGCAAGCTTGTGGGTCGGCTCATCTGAGGAAGCGATTATCCCAAAGTCGGTTGTTCCTGTAAGTGACTTCCATCCGCTCCGCTTGTTGAGAATCTCTTCCGCCTGGGTAAGGTGCAGATTCGATGTTGAGCTTGGAGACAGCTTGCCGACGTCACTGGCGTAATGGAAGACGAGGCTGTGTGCATCAAAGTTAGCTGCTGTTGAAGCAAACGCGTGATGTGCGCAAGCACTGACCTAGGGTCTACACTTCCGCTTCGGGTGGCTCCTGGCAATCCAGCAACAGGAGTCAGTCCCATGCTGGTATCCCAGCTTTGGCCGTTGCGGATGGCGCAAGCGCTTGCACCGCTTCCGAGATGGAGGGCGATGATGTTCAGATCCTTAGTGTGTTTCCCGAGGAACTCGGAGACGGAGCGAGTGATGAAGGAGTAGCTAACTCCATGAAAGCCGTATTTTCTTAGGTGGTTCTTTTTGGCAACTTTCTGGTCGATGGGGTACGTGCGGACGTGCTCGGGAATAGTCGAGTGGAACTGCGTGTCAAAACAGGCAACGTTGACAGCACCGGGGAGCTCCTTCATGCACGAGTTGACAATATCGAGAGCGGGTCCGTTATGCAAGGGAGCGAGGTCACTAAGTTCTTGAAGGTGGTGGTATGTGTCCTGGGTGATTATTTGGGAGCAGGAGTAATCCCCCCCGTGGACGATGCGGTGGCAGGCCAGAGTAATGTCGCTCTTTTGCTTGATTTGCGGAAGTTCGGGGTCCTCAATCAGTGTCTTGAGAAGCACCTTAAAGGCGTCGTCCTGCGTCGAAACATCGTCCTCGAGATCTTCGTTTTTCTTGACCTCGGTGTCGCCACGAGTATAAGAAACCTGTGCAGGCGGGGCCGTCAGGCCACTCACGACTGTCTCTGCGATTTGGCGGGGTGACTGTTCAGGCTCGGCAGAGTAGACCGAGATCTTCACGGAACTGGAGCCCGAGTTGATGGCAAGGATGACCTTCATCCTGAGCAAGCCAACGGGGTGTAGGACTGGGGATCCAAAGCGTTTGCCCCAATGTACGACCAGATTTTTTCAGTGTCGTCGTGGTCAAGTTATGCGTTGGTGCGATTGTTCGATGCCGCCTGTAAAGATAGCTCTGTTATATACGGGCGAAGTGATGACTGCTAACAGAATGGTGGCGGGTGAACCGAAACTTGTAGTCGAATTTCGGAATCGACAACGCTTAGCTGAATAAAGCAGAGCCAGGCAGCTGGCTGGTCGATGTTGGCCGAGGTGAATTGTGTGACGGGGATTATCAGCAGATGTTGACAGTGGCATGGTTCTGAAGCGGGGTGGATGGACGATGCTCCCGAGCTGCAGTATGTGGTGACGTTAATGCGACGGAATTGGGCTGATTAACGCCGCCCCCACTTCCATCCAGTAGCTCAGCGCGCCGGAACCCCGAGCCGGGCATTGTCGAAAAGTGCGATGAGTAGATTCCTCGAGGACCCTCGTCAAACATCTGACATCCTGTCAAGTGTACGGATACAGATACCTCCATACCCAGGAAAAAACCCAAAGCGGCGGCGATGTGCCAAGCGCAACACGCCACGCTTGACCGTTATGGGCCCCAACTCACGGCCTGGCGCACCACGCCACTTTGCGAAGTGTTGCCCGACACATCAAGCCAAAGCGCTGACCTCCAGGTCAGACTTGTGGTACCACTACCCACCAACAGCTCCTGACATGATGCCGCTAAGACTTCCCCCGAGCTTCTCGGTGCCGCTGGACCTCTAATCTGCGGGACGTTCGGGTCCTGGAAGATCCAATCCCCTGAACTGATGGGCTGTCGAGGACGATCGCAGCCTGAAGACGAACCATTTCATGATCCCATCTGCCTTCTTGTCCGACCTCTTGTTTGTGACCTCCAATAAATTGCCTACTGATACTCGTCATAACTCACGGGGCCCAGTTGGATTCGTATGAGTCTGGCGGCTCAACAACTGGCTCCAACCCTCTTGAGGTCTCCGGAGATGGGAGCTCTGATATCTCCCCTGGCAGTATTTGCGGTGACGGTAGCTCGACATGGTGCTGCGGGAATGGTATGCCATTGAATTCGCTGTCGGAGCTGTGCGCAACGACCCAACTGTCGAGAAACCTGCGATAATCTATTGGTTACAGATATGATTAATCATTTTGACCAAACCGACGGCCGGGAATGGAACAGGTTGAGCCCAATTGCGTGGGCGGTTATGCCGTACCTTCACGCTTACTGAACTGGATGCCCAGATACCGAAAATCAAGAGCGCCAGATGACAAGCCAGCTTCTGCGGTGGACTGCCCTCCTTGAGAACCCGACCGAACTCGCGGACGCATGCGATGCGAAAAGGTGAAGCGCGAACGAGACGAGCCGCTGCTGTCCGGGGCACTACCTCGTCGGCTTCCGCGCACTGTTAGGCGGACTTGACGATGGCGATCGTCGCGGTTGCGCAGCTCGCCGTCGAAATTGTGAATCTCGTACTCCCGATAATGGCGACCGCTCGCGCGATTAGCGAGTACGGTCAGTGAGTGATAAGTCGAATAACGGTCCCTCCAAAACTTCAACCTCTGCACGAGTCCCATGCCTCTGATGTTTCCAAAGCCGTCCGTTCTTCCGTGTACGTCGGACCAAACAACGTCAACGTCGTAGTAGTCAACCAAGTCCTTCCGACGGACGTCTCCTTGGAAGCGAATTGAACTTTCGACGGTAGTGAACTCATACTTGACCTCCATCAGGTGATCGTGAACCACCACGCCTTCGCCAGTCGTATACCGAACCCGGTGTGGCTCACGAAAACTGACATAAAGCTCAAGCTCGCATGGGTCCGTATACGGGCGATGGCGGGAGTGGAAGGTATGCGGAAAGATATCGGCCGGGACGTCGGATGGAACTAAGTCGCGGTCAGACTCGTGCAAGCGCTTGTACAGGAGACGGAGGCGAGGTACGAAAATGTTCCAGAAGCTCGCTCTGATAGCTGCATTGCCAGAGCACCCGGCGCTGCTCGGAGCCGACCACTTCCCAAGGGCCTAGGTAGACGGTGCGTTCGTTGGGAGTGTTTTCGAAAAGGGTTCTGGAGTACGGGGGGTGTCAGAGAGGAGTGTCAGAATGCACAGTCTTGGCGACGATGGTGGAAGAATGTCAGGGAAGATGGGGACCTGTGAAGAGTATCTACAGAACGGAAGGGAAGGGAAGGGTAAGCACAGAAGGGGTTGCATAGATCCATCATACATTGTGGCTTGGTAACCAGGAGGGCCAAGATCTAGAGGATGGAGGGAGGCATGGGGCGCCGAGGCCTCGGATGTGAGAGCTGAGATTGTTGAGGCACCCGAAGTCGGTGTCCAGGTCGAGTCGAGAGGGCTCGTGTATGGTTGGCCATATGATGGCGGACGACCAAGAGAAGAAGAAGTGAAGGAAGAGCCGGAAGAGGACGAGGCGGCCATGCTTGGACGGCCTTCACCTGTGCCTTGGTCTCGACTCTCAACTCTGGTCAACTAAACAAACGTGTGTGTGAAAGGATGAGGGCACGATCACGACATGGTATATGGGGATCGGGCATGCGGTCGGTTTGCTTCGTAGTGGGTATCGTAGGCAGACAGAGATCCAGAGACCAATGCATTCAAACGGTGCGGCGTCGGGTGGCCAAGCCTGCGTTGGCGGAGGATGTATCGCCTAGCATGAGCGACGTGTATTCCGGAGCGCTGGGACGGAGGGGCGCTAGGACGGAGCGGGATGCGGGATGACTTCTGGAAGGAAGAGTTGAGTGGAGGAAAGAAGGATCACCGAGGCGCTGGGCGGGCGAAATGGTGTCCCGATCGGTCGGAGCTTCAAGTTTTGTGGGAGACGGTGCGCCGAGGACCGTCATCTGCTCTGTTGCCGATGATTCGCCAGCAGGCCCGTCCGTCCTTGAGACCTCGTGCCGGTAGCACGGCGCAGTACGGATATGGAAGTTGGAGAGGCTGAAGGCGTATGAGGGTGTTACATAGTATTTTCTTGGGACAGGACACCGGACCAACGAAGCGGGGTCATAATAGGGTGTCGAGTGGGAAAAAACAATTTAAAATAGAGAAAGCATGGGAAAACCTTAGCTTAGGCGATCCGCGATGCAAATGGGATGTGGTGTAGCGGCGGGATGGCCCGTTTGATTATATGCTAAGGTACGTACAAAAAAACACCTTTCTACCAGCTTTGGTTAATTTTCACTAACGATATCCGTACATCTTGAATCTTTGGAACATATTTGTTGACACGACCGAAGCATGAACGTGCCTTGAGCCCTTCCGGCTTGAAGCAACTAGCGAGCTCCATACTTAGCACCTACAAAGTCACTACTGTGCAACCTCTGCACACGAAATTGCTTCTCACACGAGTCCAACTCTCAATTCACAGAGCACCACCCTCTGTACCCTCACTCAGAACGATACCCGCTAGGTACCTACCCAGCAAGCCAGATGTGGGTGTTGCTGTCAACCAAAAAGAGGCCAACGGCCGATGCCATGAGCTCGACTTGGCTGTTGCCGCGGATTTGGGTCAGCCAATGAGAGAGCCAGAAGCGACTGCATGCCCAAGGGACTGGTAGGTAAACAATGGGCGTGCTTCAATGGGCGTGCTTCTCAGCGTTGCTTGTTTTGGCGCTGCGCACCCACTTCCCACGATAGCCCATCTTGCGGACGCAGCGGAACGTGGCGCCTGACTGAAGGGTCTACTTACATTATCCGCTGTCTCTTGAGCTGGATGGGCTCGAGAGGCAATGTACTGTTTAAAAGCTGGGGGGAGGGGCTCAAGCAGCAAAACCTTGACAGAGCCCCTGTCAGCTCCGTTGGTCGCATCCATGAATGATTTCAGAGTTGGATCCACAGCCTCTGAAGATTGTTGCATCTTGAGGAGACTCGGTGGTCTGAGTAGCTGTCAGCGGGGGTTGGTTCACGCATCCAACATACAAATCCAGATGCTGCTGATAAAATCAGGGTGGGATCAGTTTAAGGCGGCAGATGCAGAACCTCCAACCAAAGTGTGGTATGCCGATTTTCTCATCAAGCCGCGCTTGGCAACCCGCAGGCTGCTTTTAGCGTCCTCGCTGCGTGCATCTGTGTTTGCTTACCCCCCCTTTTACAGAACCAAACTTGTCTTCGCCTCCTCGCCTGCCTTCCCTTGCCTACCTAGGTAGGTACCTACCTCACCTAGGCTGACTACCTATGTCGAATTCATCTGTGGCCGGCTACGGATACTCATGTCCAACTTCTGACTTACTCCTTTCTGACCGACTTTCACCGTTTCTGCCTCCTTCTCAACTCATAAACCAACCCACATCGCGCGTCAATTGCCCAATGATTTTCCTTAGCCGCGACTAACGTACCCTCGGAAACGGGTCCTCGCTGACCGTGATCCATCTTTCAAGCTCCCACCTCATTGTGTGTATCTGCGAATACCACCTTCTAGTCACTTGCCGACAAGCTTCGCCGAATCTTGCGACACCTAGGTAGGTAGACAGAACACAGTAACGCTTCGCTTGGCAGACCTCGGCCTATGTGGTTTGCATTACCCCCGTGCTTTCCCTTCTCCCTTTTCCTCACCGAACGTGGATGACCTGACCCAAGGTAGCGAAACGGGCCTGGAGTGGTTACGCCGGAGCAATGTCGGCTTTGCCCGACCCTCTAGTGAGGAGGAATCGGGGTTTCCTAGGCGGCGACAGCTCCGCTTTGTCCGCCCGAGACCGTCAGGTACGTCCGGTCATCGTCGTCAACAACTCCAATCTAGTACTGTGTCACTTGTGTGGTTCCGCTCCGTACGCCCTGGCGCATCTCAATTTGCCGCATCTTGGGCATCGTCCCATATTCTTTCGTCTTTGCTATCTCATCTCGACATTCTTCTGTCTCCGTCTTTGTATCTCGCAACCTGCCTCTTCAATGCACCACTAACTTACCGACCCTAGGACCGCAGCCAACTGCGTTACGAGCTCGACCTCAACTCATGGAATCTTCGGATCTGGGGCGTGGCCGCCTCGGGCTTCTTGACAGACTCGTAGGCCCAGCCCTTTCCTGCTTTGTCATCGTATCTGCTCCCAACTGACCGCCGTGTTCAAGCTACAACCTCTTTTCCACCAATGTAATTCTCGCATCCATTGCCTTTGTATACTGGCCTTCTCCCGGTGCAAGGTGGCAGGGGCTGCTCATCAACTTTTTTACTCTACTGGGCTCTGTCATCGGCCAGTTACTGTTCGGCTTCCTCGCCGACTTTTATGGCCGAACCCGTCTCTACGGCATCGAGCTTGTATTGGTTATCGTATCGACAATCGGTGTAGCTACTAGCAGCCACGGTTTCGACGACATGAGCTTTCTGGGCCTCTTCATCTGGGTGCGTGATCATTGTCTTTCCACTTCGGAGATGACCATTGTTGGATCATGTGATAGTTGCTAATATGTCATGGGTCAACAGTGGCGCTTTGTGATGGGGATTGGTTAGTGAATGTTCTTAGACGCGGTGCTTACACATGTGGATATCGCAACTCACGCGGCATCCCAGGTATTGGCGCAGAGTATCCTCTCAGCGCTGTCATCACATCTGAGTGGTCCAGCACCCAGTCGAGGGGAACCATGATCTCTTCCGTAAGCTGCTGCTGATGCCTGCCGGTGAATGTATCTCAACACTGACAGCGTTTTGCCAGACATTCATGATGCAGCCCATCGGCCAAGCACTGGCCCAACTCGTAGGTCTCTGGGTGCTCCTCGGTCGCGAAGAAAGTGAAGGTCTGCAGGCAATGCAGTGCGGTCTCGACTTGAAGTTCGACAGGGAGTGCCGCCGCACCGTGGACGGTATATGGCGCATTGTCATTGGTTCCGGGGCCGTCCCCGCCGTGCTGGCCATCATATTCCGTTTCTTCCTATTCGATTGTGGACTGTACAGTCTTGAAGTCAGAAACAAGCCTGGAATAGCCCTGAGAAATACGCAGAGGGTCTACGGTGCCCCTGCTGGCGCGACGGCGGGATATCCCATGACCTCCAACGACGGTGTGCATGCCACCGACTCACAGCAGCCCATGCCTATCCAGTTTTCCAAGGACGACTTGTACAAGTATTTTATCGAAGATGGGAATTGGTACTATTTGCTAGGTAAACACCCCTTGCCATACGTCGCTTGGCTGGTGTAATAGGCCTGTAGCTCCCTGTCGCCATTACACCTGATCGACGACCACTGAGGCTGATGACGCTACAGGTACTGCTGCAACATGGTTCTTCCTTGATGTGAGCTTTTACGGTCTCAGCTTGGATAACAGAGGCACGCTATCCGATATGTGGGCGACTACCGGGCCGACGCCCATCGACGATAGGTTACCGTGCTGGAACTCCAAGTTTCCGGACGGAAACGCAACAGCACGGATTTGGAGCCAGACAGGCCTCCCCGTCTGGCAGACAGATGCAACGCTGCCATGCAACACCATCTACGACGTGCTACTGGAACAGGCAAAGCAGTACCTGCTGACCGTGTCCATCGCCTCCATCGCTGGCAGCGCCTGCTTCGTGATGGCCGCCAACCGCATCCCACGCAGGCTGTGGCTGACCGTTTCATTCTTTGTTCTGGCCATATTGTTCGTAATCACGGGTTGCGTGTACTACGGCGTCAACCACACCCCCGGCGCACCCGCGACAGTTGTGTTTGTAGCATTGTGTCACTTCATGTTCAACTTTGGTAGGTCACGCAGCTGCTTCCATTCCATATTCAGACACCCAAGCCGTGGCCAGGAACTAATAACGCCACCAGGAGCGAACACCCTTACTTTCATGATCCCTGCCGAAATCTTTCCGACGTGTTATCGTTGCACTTGCCACGGCATCTCCGCTGCCGCCGGCAAGTTGGGCAGCATCGTGGCCCTCCTCGTCGTTTATGGCATCAACTCGTCCTACACGGCCGCCAACCGCCAGGGGCTCATCTTCCTGCTTTTTGGTTCCTTCGTCGCCGTCGGCGCGGTCTTCTCGTGGGCGTACCTACCTGACTCACAGCGATGGACCGTGGACGAGGACGGCCGCCGCGTGCTGGAGCAAAAAACGCTTGAGGAGCTGGGCGAGGGCCGCGAGCGAGCGCGGCAGCTAGGGGAGGTCATCACCGTCAAAGAAAAGTGGCACGATCTGAAGCGGAGGAGGGTGTCGCCGGGGCCATCCCAGGCTTCGGATCCGTGATTGATCGGCATGAAGACAGCGGACATGCGCGGCACTAAACCATCGACTGTACCGGGTTTTCCGAAAAAGTGTGTATAGTAACCGCTCATCAAGTATACAAGCACCCTTTGGGGGGGGGGGTTCCTTATTTCTCCGTCTAATGGTTTCTTCCCATGGCTTCTTTACATCTCCCGACCGTATACATCTCTGTCAAAAACTCAAGCGTCCCTCATGATTCAGGGCGATCTGTAAGAGCTCAACGGTCTCCACGTAGACATCCCTCCCGCTCGTCGTAGCACGAACGTGTACATTGTTTTCCAGCGCATCGAACCACCTAGCCCAACGTAACCCCGGCGTGGGCGCCGTCCAGCCACAGCGGAATTGCAGAATACGCGACAGGCGGACAGCGAAGGGGGCGAAGTGAACGTCGACAAGAGACAGACTGTTTCCGAGGAAAAAGGGCCCCTCCTCGTCGGCGGCAAGAACGAGATCCTTGATGGCCTCCTGCAGTCTCTCAATGTTTTGTGGTTGTTGGGCGGGCTCCGGGTCGCGGAGAAGGCGGTAAAAAGCTGGCACTAGACGGGAGTTTATCTGTCGTCTGGGTGAGCTTCACGTACTCTGGTGAGAGAGAGAGGCATGGGAAGGGGGGATGGCGAACATGGTCTATCCATTGTCTGCAATTTGCGCGCAGTTTCACGTCGGAGGGGAAGAGTGGGATGTTGCTGTCCATTTCTTCAAGCTGTTACAGAAATGATAGTCAGTTTGGGCGTCCCCTGGGTGACGACGAATGAGCATTGGGCTCACATATTCCAATATGACACCGCTTTCCGCGCAAGCCCAATCTCCTTGCCGTATTGCAGGTACGGTGCCCCGCGGGTTGGCTTCCAGCAACTCCCGGGATGCGGGCGCCTTGTACGGGTCTTCCTCGTAGTACTGGTACTGAAGCCCCTTTGCTTCGAGGGCGATCCAGACACGCTGAGAAAAGGGGCTGACGAGGTCCGCGTCAATAGGGCGGCAGCAAAAAAACCAACCTCGCAAGGGGGAGACTAACCAGTAACACGCCGAATACAGCCTCAAGTCGCTCTCCTTTTCACGCTTCTTAACTGTCCAATGCGCCTTTCCGGTCGCTTTCATAGGTCCGCCGTTCTACAATCGCCAAAGAGTGGTCAACCAATGCATCGACCCTATGAGCGACCTGTGATATCTCACCTTGACAAGTTCAGGTTCGTTTTTGTGCTTGGCAAGATACCGCTGGATGCTATTCCTCTTCACTTCGTCGCTCTTCGCCAGCGTGTGTTGATGTGGCCCGGGGGTCCCACTGATGCTAATATGGCCGTTCACCCTCTGAATCGTCCAGAACTTCTGCCCCGGCGCCGGCAGATTGTTGGACGTGGCGGGCGCGACCCGCAGATCCCTCTCGCCTGGCGGTGCGAGGACGGTGCGGGCGCCGTTAAGGACCTGCCCGCCGTTGAGAGGCACATAAGTGCCATCATCCACGTCGTAAAGCGTTGCGCCGGGAAAGTACTCTGTGATCTTGATTTTGACGTCGCAGAGATTGAGCTTGCGCGAAACGCGGTTGCGGCGCTTTTTGTTGGGGTCGTCCGACTTCTTGGTCCCCGGTGGTCGACCCTTGAGGCGGCAGTCCCAGTAATGCGAGATGAAGGGCTTCTTCTTGTACGTTTGTGTGGACCTGTGGGAGTAGACATTGTCTATGTGCGGGAAGTAGGCTTCGAATCTGGCACGTATCAGCGGATGCACGCGAACTGTCAGTTCTCGAGCCTACGAAACCTACTGTTCGTGAGTAAGGATGATGAGACCGTCTGCGTCGAACAGCTTCTGACGCCACTCGTCGAGGTTCGGAGGATCCATAACCCATTTACTACTAAGGAGACTACCGTGCGGCCTCCAACCGGGGGCGGTGGTGCCATCAATGGGAACGAAGCCGCTGGGCCCGATGAGAGACTCCGCTGTCCCAGTTGCACTCTGATCAGGGATTAAGGGGCCCGGCGTCAGAATGCCAAATTGGCCATGTTGATCCGGTACCGGCATGACTTGGTGATGGCGAGTCTGATGCACGTGAGGCGGCTGGTCCAGTTGCCCGAAAGGTCCTACATCACTCGGCACGATGGCATGCTGCTGTTGCCGGTCATCATGGTCATCCTGCTCGTCCCTATTGGACGGCAAATGTGCGTCCTGGCTGCGCGGGAGGTCCGGATGAAAGACCGGCCCGGGGACATCCATCCCGGACATGTCAATGGCAGCGTTGGGGTGCCGGGGCCGAGGTGGAATTGGGTTATAGCCACTGTGCCGTCACCGGCAACGTCGTCCAGCGTAGGCGCAGGCGAAACACCGAACTGCTGCTGCTGCTGCTGCTGCTGCTGCTGCTGCTGTGGGGCGTTGAGGTGGGGGCCACCGTGCGGGAAGGAGGAGACAGCTGCGCCGCTCCTGGCTGGATGGACTTCAAAGGGGGATACCTGAGCTGTTGGCAGCATCTGCAGCATGGGGAGGCGCTGTGTTGCTGCTTTAATGTGTCGCATTCCATGAGGGATGAATAAAAGTGGATGGATGGGGGTGCTGGGTGGTTTTGCTTTTACAGGTGTGCTAGGGTGTGATGGGCGGCAAGGCGGCAACTTGTGCACGGGCCAACCCGTGAGGATGGGAAGCTCCGGCCACTGGATGGATGGATGTACGTCCTCTCAAGGCTGAATGGCAACGCTGGATAGTACTAACGGAAGGGTGAGGTATCAGTCAGAGGCATGGTTCACTTGAACAAACCAGTTGACCCAGTGATTTTGGATACATGATTCATGCAAGCCATGTGTTTGTTCGTAATTCCAAATATAAATAAACAATTCATCTTCACATATCTGCGTTGAGGCTTGTCCAGCCCACGCGTCGTCTACATCCAATGCCGCAAAGCGCCAGTCGAAGAGAAACCCTTTGAGAATTAGTAACAAGAGCCTACGTGGCTCATGGTCGTGTCTTCCAAACTCCGTAAGTAATCCAAGCCTGCCCAGCTCTAGCTTGCTGCGTCCCACGACGAAAGGTCCATGGCGTCCATCGGGCCCATGTTCATCAGTGACCGCAATACTCCCTCAGCTCCGGGCGTCATGCCAGGCTGCCCTTGCAGCTCACCCCAGCCGTTTGACATCCCAAAATCCGCCCCCGATGTTTCGGGCATGGAGAACCTTTGAGTTGGCGTCAGCCCGGTCCGAATACCGAACGCACTTGCATCGTTGAAGTAGCTAGCGTTTCTGTCAGTACTGCCCCGACTGTTGGTATTCTGTTGCCTTGTGACCGGGCTGGTGTCGAACGAGTTCTGGCCGGGTCCTTCGAGACCTCCTGCCGCCATGTTCGCTCGCTGATCTGACGAACTCGAATTCGGTGTCGGTCGGTTCGAGTTGTCGCCGTCGGTTGATCCCGATATGTTATTGTCGCCGCTGCTTTCGCTCTGTCCAAGCCTTGTTAGGTGCCCGCTGCTTGAGCCAGATTTGTCGTATATGGAGCCGGAGCTTGGTGTCAACGCGTTCCCGTGCACGGGGACACCATGTGTGTTGTTCGGGCCGTACGACATGCCCTGTTCCGCTGAAAGCCAACCTTGGCCGCCGAAGGCAGTTGATGAAGAGTTCGGAGCGCCGTCTCTGGTTTTCTCGGGCTCGACTAGGGTTGGGGCCGTGGCGAGGTTGCCGTCATCCTCCACAGTCTTCATGAAGTGGCATTCGTTGCGGTAGGACATAATGCCTTGTACACCCTCGGGGTCGTCGCAAACGGGGCCATTGCCTCCACTTGTCTTCAAGCCCGGCTGCAAGAAGGTCAGATCGAACAAGAGTCAACTTGGCGCAGGATACGTACGCTTTCACCGCTTCGTGGGAATGCCGTTTTTAGTTTTGGGATCCTTATCGCGAGCGCTTCCAGATCCACATCCAGCTGGACGAGGAAAGACTCGGTAAGAGGGTTTTGTCTCTTGAGCGCATTCATGGCAGAGAGGAGAAATCTGAGCGAGTCGGCTGTTTGACTGTCTTCGGGGCGGCTTTTGAGATACTGAACAAAGACCCTTGCCGCCACGTACAAGCAAAATGATATGAACGGATTCATCTGACACATGTCAATAGGTGCGGAGCTGTGAAACGCGAGGAACAACGTACTGCTGAAAGGTCCAAATGTGATATCATCCTCATGATGCTCGCAATCTCGTTGGCCGCCGTAATACACCGCACCTTACTTTCCGCGCTGACTGACGAGGGAAGCCTGTTCTTGTCGGCCTTGAAGATAGCAGCTTGATGTAGGCAGATTGTTGACGTATGGATGCTCATGTTGGTAAAGACGATGTTTGGGTTGCCAAGGCCAATGGGTAGCTTGAGGTATGACGGCAGGCAGAGGGACGTGTTGAGAAGGATGTTGTCCATGTTGCGGTGCCGCTTCCAGAACTCGCCGTTGAGGTCGTGGTCTCGGTCGTCGACATCGGGCCGGTGCAGGTGGATCAAATTTCGGCCGAAGAGACATGCCATCAGCACAATGCCGCCAAAGGAAGAGAGCTTGCCCGCCCCAGAAGGGCTCATGCAGTCCTGCAGAGACTGCGTCTGCTCGGGCCGGCTCATGTCGAACGCCTCTTCTGAACAAGGCAGGTTTGTCATAATGTCCTTCTCATCGACAGTCATGGGCCACCCGGTACCGATGCTTGCGTAACGATCCTCGCAGAAAGCCATCCAAAAAGTACGTCGCCTCTCCTCGCGTTCGGTCCAGTCTCTTGGCGGTGGGAGGCATTGCTTGACATCCAAACCAGCTCCATCAAGTCGGTGTAAGCCCATCCTGTCAAAAGTTAGCCATACCTCCGGGCCACCAGCATGAAGAACATCGACTCACATCTGACAAAGACGCACAGCTGACCCGGTGTTCATCCAAGCCCGAGGAAAATACATCATTTTGAACTCGTAGGAGGCCAGGAGCACATGCGTCTGAGCGTGAGCGACCGAGATCATGTGCTCGCCATAACCCTTAATGTAGTCTCCCTCAACATATTTCCGGGCTCTTTGGTAGAAGAGGTCCTTGAGGTCGAGATACTTCTCTGTGATGGAACATGCCAGCGTCCATATGGCATACCTTAGTGCAACTGGGGGTCTTTGGTTCGGGGCCCTGCAAAGCGTGTCAGTGAGCGTGCTGTTGCGCTAGACAAACCCCAAATGGGTAGTGCCTTGGAACAACGGTCATCCTACAGGTTCATGGCTGCTAAGTATCTGTATTTATGGATCATGGGCACTGATGGGTGGACCTTTTCAAAATAAATTTGATGGCTGCGTGGCACGTGTTAGCCCAACATCACGGGCACAGCATGTTTGCAACACTAACAGCTCATCGATAGTTTCCTGGGGTGGGAGAGGCTCCTCAAGGCCGAGCCCAATCATCTCCCAGGTGAAGTTGCCTCCGGCGTTGTTCATGCCCATCGACATGTTGGAGTTGAAATTGAAATCCTCCATAGGCGGAGCAGCGGCATTCTGGGCTTGAGGCGAAGAATCACCGGTGAAGCGCCATTGGTCCACGTCATGGGCAGCTCCAATACCAAGAGAAGAAGAGTTGGGAATGCTGTAGCTCGTCGGTGCAGGAGCGCTTTGGTTGTGGTTCGGAGCCGTAGCATCCAAGTTTTTGGACGTGTTCTTGGAAGGGTCGGCGGGTGCCACCGGAGGGTCTTGAGTCTTGAGAAGAGTCTCGACTTGTTCTACGGTTGGGCGCAAGCACATACAGTCAGTCATGAAGCACTGAAAGAAGAGAATGGGCGAACAGGCTTGTAGACAAAGCAACGCAGAGAAGAGGAAGGCGCAAGACGGGAATGCTCACTCAATCGTTCCTCGAGAGCCTTGACATATCCCCGCTTCGGGCCGCTTTTCCTACGAACTTCGTCGTATGCGCAAGAATGGCCAAGCCTGGCGCAGGTACTGCAACTCGGTCTAACTCCATCGCACTTCAACTTGCGCTTCCGGCAGATCATGCACGCCAGGCGCTTCGGCTTAGGTACATTGTTGTTGTTGTTGTTCTCGGTGGCCGCTTCTCTACCGTTTGAATCGGCTCCTGGGCTTCGGGGGCGCTTGTGGGAGCTGGCGCCGTTCGTGTCTGGCGGCGTGGGTGTACTCGACGACATGGTGAAACTGGCAGTTAGAGCCGGTTTGCAACAAATCCAAGTACGCGCCGAGGGTTCGCGTTCAAGGAGAGGGGTTGCGGTGTGGAAGGTTTACGGGAAAAGGCAGAGACAACGGGGTCTCTAATTGTCGGTGGTCGGATAGGATTTAGGCAAGACTGCGGGAAGTGTTGCGGCTTGCAAAGTTACAGCTGTATGTAGCGTATTACTGGAAATTGGAGGAGTGGTTACTTGGCGTCGCGCAGAATGTTTAACGTCATATGGCGCTCGAAACCAAGCATTCGTCGAGGGAAGCTTCTTGAGAGCGGTAGTGTTCTTGGTGTTTGTAGGCGTTAACGGGTCAGCGAAGAGAGTGAATTCGGCGGGCTGGTTCGACAAGGGCGAAAAGGGCAAAGGATGGATGGGGCAGGAGACGAATGTTGGGCTGGGTACGGTGGAGAGGAAGGGTGACAGAGTAGTATGGGCAGTGCGGATTGTGAAGATACTTAGAGGAGGCACAGGGGAGAGATTGGGGTCGAGACGACACAGATTGCATACCTAATAGGTACTTCGCAATGGTAGGTATACAGGCAAGAGCATTACCGATAGAGCACAGCGCCGCGGTGCAGTGGACCAGTGGTGCAGCACCGGGGATGGGATGGGGCCATTCCCTTTGCAGCGAAGGAAGCGACTAATAACAATACATGGATCCCCAGCATGATGTGCGGTTCATAGACAGTCTGTAAACGACCCGCGGCTCGGGACAACCCTCGAAGAGAGGAAGGTTCCTGCCTACCTAGGTACCACTGTACCTACCGTCTCCTCTGCTACTGTAAGGCAGACATTGCCCACGAAATGATCGCATAAAGTATGCCGGTCTGTTTACATTTTGCTGGATCACCGTTTGATGCATGCTCGTATCAATTTCGACGACTCGGATCCTGGATTGTTCTCGCATCCTGGGTAACTAACGTTGACGCCAGCATCTCTCAGTAGGAGACAGCCCTAGGCAAATGTCTGAACACGCACTAAGGTATGTGGCTAAGGCGGTCCCTCTAAAGGTTGTATAGGTACATAATATAGAAAAGAAATAATAGGAAACACAGTATAAGTGCTATACCTAGTACTAAAAACAGTATATAGTTTCTATAGTATTAAGAAACATAGAATTATAAAAGCTTTTAGGACTATAACTACCCTATTAACTAACCTTATAACCTTAAGGATATTAGAGATACTATCTAGATAGGTCTATAATAGTAATATAGTATACTATAGTCTGTAATTATAAGAGAATTATTATAATAATAACTATATTAAGAAACTACCTAAAAATAGCTTTAACTTTAGCCTAAATTCTTCTTAATAACTATATACCTAAGTTAAACCTTTATTATTTACCTTAAAGACTAGTTACTTTTATTATAAAAGCTAAGTAATATATATATCTAATATATTAGCTATAGCTATATAAACTATAAAGCCTCCTTTATAAATTAATACTACTTAGTTAGAAAGACTTAGTAGTACTTTTATATTTTATAGCTATCTTTTAGCTTAATAATAATATAATAAGAATCTATAATAAAAGTTATATAGAGTAAGTAAAATAGTTTTTTAAGATTTACTTCTTAAAGCTTAAATACTAGTAACTTCTAAGTATTATAAGCTTTTATTAAGGCTGTTAGCAGTATAACCTATATAGAGGGATAGGATAGATAACTGCAGGTGACAGATAGATTAGATTATTAGGGGTGCCTAATAATTAGATATATTAGGTTATTAGGGGTAAGCACTAGAGAAGCACTAGTAGCTAACCTACAGCTTAATAATGTAATTAGGGCGTTATTATAAGACTATTAGGGGACTATTATTAGTAGGAGTGCTAGGATAGAATAGAAGAGGACTGCTGCTGCCTACCTAGTAGGTAGAAGTAAGTTAAAATAACATAACTAATAGACCCCTACCTTACTGTTAGTAACTCTACTACTCTATATAATCCTAGCCTATAATATATTTTAACCTCTTACCTACCTTTAGGTATACTAACTAGTAGAGTAAGATAGCACCTAAGAGAACTACTGCTACCTCCTAAAGAGATAGCACCTATAATAAATAGGATATATAAGAAACTAGTATAATAGATAATAATAGGGTCTTAACCTACTAAGAGACTACTAGCTGTAATAAAAGCAGTAGAGAAGACTACTAAGGCACCCCTAGTAGCTACTAGGATAATAATATAAATACCCTAGCAGCTAATAAGTACACCTATAAGGCTATTAATAAGATAACAGTAGAGTAAGTCTAAGGAATACTTTAGGATAAAATTAATAAGGCTAGAAAGTAGAAAAACCTTAACCTTATATTAGTACTTTAAAATAGTACTAATATTAATATACTGCTTACTAGGGGTACACTAGTTAAGACGTAAGTAGCACCTAAATAATAAAAACTAGATAATTATAGAAAATATATACCTACGTAACGTAGTAGTATACGTCTAGCAGCGTCTATACGCTCTACATACAGACAGTTAGTTTAATTCTAACTGCAGGAAGCTACTTTTATAGAAGTCTAATTAGCTACTAGAGCCCTACAAAAGTAGAGCCTTAGGCCCTATATACATAATAGGGCTCTAATAATAGTGTACTACACCTACGTATTATATTTTCCCTTTATAATAATCCTATATTATGTTAGGTAAAAACAAGCTAACCTTCTAATGTTTAATAAGATAGAGTAGTTTTCCTCCTATATAAATTATAGGAGGTTTTTCTCTCTACCTATATAGATTAATAAGTACTATATATATAGAATAGTATAAGGGAATACCTTACTAGTTCCTACCTAGATAGTAAATAATATAAGACTCCTATTACTATAGATAGAAAATATATAACACCCCTACGTTATAAAGGTAGGAGCTAAGCTAAGCTATTTAACTTCTAGTTTAAGCTTATAGGTTAATTTATTATTTCTAGTATAAATAATAACTATAATTAGGTAATCTATATAGATAGATACCTTAAAGGACCTATAGCTTAGTAGTAGGCTACCTATATAGATATACACTATAGAAACAACTAAATAAAAGTTATATAGCTAGTAATAAAGAAGTAGCTATATAATAGTATTACTAATAAGAATATAAAGGCATATAACGTAGTAGTAAAGTTAGAGGATAAACGCTAGAAACTAAGATAATTATACTAAACCTTTATTAACTAGTATAAAGCTTTAGAAGCAGAGTGCCCTAACTAGCTACTAGAGAGGCTATAGGTAATTAATATAGTTAACTACATCCTCTCTAACTTATAAGATAAGATTATAGCCTATAGGCTACTAGATAATTAAGAAGCATTAGATAAGATTATAAAGTAAGTAGAAATAACTAGGAAAATTACATAGAGGGCTTAGATATCTACTAATTACTAAGGGAGTACGCCCTAGGGGCCTACCTAGTAGCTACCTTAGGAGATACCTTAAATAACCTTTATAGAAGTAAAAACTAAACTATAAGACATACCTACTTTAATAAGTAATAAACTATTAAAATTAAGCTAGATAGGGCAGTAGGATAGTATATAACCTAGTAGAGGATTAGCAGCACTAAACTATTTAACTATTACATACTATAATTATAATAATAAGGGCTACTACTCTAATTAGTACTAGGAAACTAACTACTATTAGTATAGCTAACTAAGACACTTAGGTAGGAGGTATACCCCCCTAGCTACTATAATAGAGGTTAATATAATTAATATACCCTAAGGTAAAGAGACAGGCTGCTAGCAGTTTAAGGTAACCCTATAGGTAAGGGTTAAGAGGATATAAAAGAAAAGAAAGGTAATAATTAATATAGGTGCTAACTATAATGTAATTAACTAGAGAGTGTTATTACTAACTAGTTACTTACTGCAGGCTAGTAACAGACTAAAGCTTTAAGGCCTATAGGGATTAAACGCTTCTAACTACAGTTAGAAAGTCCTAGTTATATAGGTAATAGATAACCTTAGCACTAAGAAGGCTTAGAGCTATTATTTCTAGGTATTAACACTAGAGGAGAAGTATATTATAATCCTAAGGATCCCTTAGGGGTAACTAGCGTCTCCTAACCTTAGCTAGAAAATACTAAATTAGACATATAAGTTAAAGAGAGAGAATATTAAATTAGTAATTAGGTAAAGGGCTATTAAGAAGGCTATAAAGGAAGCTAAAGTAACCTTTATAATAGGGTCTAAAGTCTATTATATATAAGAGGTTAGAATATAAGAGAAAGAGGAACCTATATTACTAGATAAGTATGCTAATTAGGCTTATATCTTTAATATAAAGGGGCACTAAGAGGGCACTAATAAGAGGGTGTATGCTATTAACTTAGAACTAGGAACTAAACTACTATAGGGTTCTATCTACCTACTAGTAGAGCCTAAGCTAGCTACCCTTTAAGAGTATATTAAGAAAGCACTAGTAAAAGAATAGATATAATAATCTAAAAGCCTAGTAGGTATACCTATTCTATTTATACTAAAGAAGGAAGGTAAGTTACACCTCTATATTAACTACTAGGGGCTTAACTACATTACTATTAAGAATTAAACACTATTACCCTTAATTACTAAGATCCTTAACTGCTTATTAAAGGTAAAGTAGTACACTAAGTTTAACTTAAAGGATAGGTACTACTAGGTAGCTATCTATAAGGGAGATAAATAGAAAACAGCTTTCTGTATATAGTATAGTTACTTTAAGTACTAAGTAATACTATTTAGGCTTATTAATATACTAACTACCTTTTAGGCCTATATTAATAATACTCTTATAGGACTAGTAGATATTATCTATATTATTTACCTAGATAATATTCTTATCTTTTTAAAGGATAAAGAGTCTTATATAGATATAGTAAAGTAGATACTTACCTGCTTAGATACTACTAGGTTAGTAGCTAACCTTAAGAAATATAAATTCTATAAACAGTCTATTAGCTTCTTAGGTTTTATAGTCTCTAAGGATAGTATTATAATAGAAGAGGACTATATATAGGCTATTATTAAGTAGCTAGCGCCTACTAGCGTCTGTAATATATAAGTCTTCTTAAGGTTTATAGGATTTTATTAATGTTTTATTTAAAACTACATAAAGGTATACACCCTATTAACTAATTAGCTAATTACTAAGGGAGGTTATCCCCTATTAATTACTAGTAAGGCACTAAGGGCCTTTAAGCAGCTTAAAGCCTTATTTACTATAGCCTCTATACTATACTACTTTAACCTAAACCTACCTATTTATATAGAAATAGATATATCTACTTTTGTAATTAGGGTAGTATTATACTAACTATATAATTAGTAATAGCACCTTATAGTATATATATCTTAGAAACTATAGGGAGTAAAGCTATAGTATAGTACACTAGAGGCTAAGCTGCTAGCTATCTATAAAGCAGTAGAGTAATAGTAGTATTTCTTACTGTATAATTAGCACTAGACTATCTTTCTTACTAATTACCTAAGCTACTACTACCTTACTGCTAAGCTGTAACTAAACAGCTGCTAGGTATAGATACTATAGAACCTTTCTATATTTAACTTTAAAATTAAATATTAGCCTAGGAAATTAAACCTAGCTAATAGACTTTTATAATACCTAAATTACTAACTAACTAATAAAGAAGTTAACTATAAGAGGAGTATATTCTTAGAAGACTTTCTTAGATAATTTTTGCTAAAGGTAGTATAAATTAGGCGTATATAGGCTACTAGAGAGTTACTAAGGGGTTAGAAGCAGCCCCTACTTCCTAAAGACCTTACATCTAAGCTAGAAAAAGAGATTAAAGTAGAGCAGAAAGATAACTCCTAACTACTAGGATCTATATAGTAAAAGTAGGTAGGTTAGAGTAGAGACATAAAGGAGGTAGTAAGGTATAGAGGATAATTAGTTATCCCTAAAAACAGTAGGTTTAGAATAGAGATACTAATAGCGTACTATAACAAACTAACTAGTAGCTACCTAAGATACAGCTATATAATAAAGCGTCTAGCTAAATCCTTCTTCTAGAAATTAATAAAAAAAGATATAAAGAAGTATATTAAGATATATACAGTATATTAATAGATAAAACTATAGTACTACACACCTTATAGATCCTTTAGGAGCCTATTAGTGCCTACCTACCTATAGTAAAGTATCTTACTTAACTTTATTATAAAGCTTCTAAAGTTAGGAGAAAAGAGAGGTAAATAGTTTAATAGTATCTTAGTAGTAGTTAACTATTTTATAAAATACACCCTCTATATACCTACCTATAAGTTAATAAAAGCTAATATATTAGTAATAATACTAGTAGATAGAGTTATATTATAGTATAAAGTACCTAAGTTAATAGTCTTAGACTAAGGATTACTATTTACTAGCTACTTCTAGGTAGAGGTATACTACTAGTTAGCTATTAGAAGGAAACTAAGTACTATATACTACCCCTAAACTAACAGCTAGATAGAATAGTAAAATTAAAACGTTAAATATTTTCTATAAGCTTACTATAATATTAAGTAGGATAACTAAGTAGACTAGCTACTAATAGTATAATTTATTTATAATAGCGCTTACTACAGCGCTACTAGCGTATTACTAGCAGAAGCCCTAATAGGCTACTAGCTAAAAGGACCCTATAATATCTATTACATTAAGACAAACTAGACTATAGTCCCTACAGTAAAGAAAAAAGTTAATTAATTAAGATAATAACAAGAGGCTATTTAACAGCTATTAAGCTAGTTAAATAATATATATATAAAATAGTATAATTAATAAAGGACCCCTATTAAGTTTAAGGTTAGAGAAAGGGTCTTATTAGTAATATAAAACATCTAGTAGAAATAACTCTCTAAGAAGCTTTTAGATAAGTATCTAAGCCTATTCCTAGTTATATAGGTAATTAATAGGGGGGTAGTATATAAACTTAACCTATAATTAAAGTACTATATCTATAATATATTCTTACCTTTATAACTTAAAAAGTTCTATAGTAATATTAAAGAAAGTAGAGATATCTCTATTAATAAGAATAATAAAGATATATATAAAGTAGAGATAGTAGTAGCCTACTAGGGACTACTAACAAACTAAAAGTATCTTATTAAGTAGAAGAGGTATAAAGAAGAGAAGAACTTATAGAAGCCTTAAAGTAACTTATTATAAGTTATAAGGGATAACTATAAATAAGTATTACACTAGGGGATTACTAAAGAGAGACTAAAGGAGTAGAGGTAAGAGAAGAAGGCTTATAGGCTAAGAAAGAAAAGTTAAATTACCTAAAGGCCTAAAAGTATCTTAAGACCCTAAAAAGTCTAGCTACCTACTAAAAAATTATCTACTAAAATATAAAAAATAAGACCCTACCTAAAGGTACTACTAGGGAGGCACTAAGGGGGAGAGAGAGAGAAAAAGAGGGAAAACAGAGAGACACTAGGTATTCTTATTACTAGCTACTTTAGTATTTTAGCCTATAGAGGTAGAGAAAGAACCTTAATTAGAATTAAGGTTTTAAAAAAACTAGTAATTCTAAAGGAAAATTAGTATATAAAGCACTAAGGGTGTACTAAGGGGGTGCTAGTAGGAAAGAAAATATATAATCTATAAGTAAACCTTATTAAACTTATAAAGTTAGCTTATAATACTAAAAAGAAAAGTTACTATCTAAATAATAGCTTAGGTCTAAGTCTTAATAGCTTTAGTCTACACCTTAAGAGTAGTAATAGTAGCTACCTAGGTAGCAGCCTAGCAGGAGGTAGTAGTTACTTACTTCTTAGTAAGAACTACACTATTAATAAAAGCTATAACCTCCTATAACTAAAACTCTACCTCCTCTTTAGCATCCTTAGCCTTATACTTTACTTTAGAAAGGTTAGCTAAAGCTGCTTTTACCTAAAGGGCCTTCTAGCCTATAACTTAAAAGGCTAAATTAGCCTCCTATATAGCAGAAGGTTAGTAAATAGATAGTAGGGGATTACTAGCAGATTACTAGGTGTTTAAAAAGGGATAGAAGGGAAAAAATAACTTACTTAGTCCTTATTAAAAGTAGTAAAGCTATCTTTAGCTATTTTATTAAAGAGGTAGTAGAGGTTAGTAGTAATATAGTAGGTAGTATAAGGAAGCTATAGAGGGTTAGTAAAGGGCTAGTAAAGGTTATAAGAGTAACTATATATAGGGAGGGAGATAACTTATAGAAACATAAGGCTTACTATAAGCCTAGTAGCACACTATATATTTATTACTACTAGCTAGAGGGGGTTAGTAAGGTATACTAGAGAAACAGTAGAGGACCTACTAGTAGTATCTATATAATAAGGGATAAGACCTTTATTAGAGGAGGTCTATTTTATTATATAATAAAGGCAGTAGGTATAGAGAATAGGTTAGGTAAGGGGAAGTAGAGGTTTATTAGGGGTGCTTAAGTACACCTTCTTAGCAGTCTTAGTAAGTAGGACCTTAGGGGTAGAAGTAAAAGTAATCTTAGGGGTATTCTTAGGAGGTATAGTAGTAGCAGTAGATAAGGGGGTAGTAGTAATAAAGTAGAGATAGTAGTAATAGTAGTAATAATAGTAAAATTAAGTATATAATTAAAAAAAAAAAGAAGCAGTAGAAAATAATAAAAAACAATATAAAAAAACAATAAAAAAAGGGTATTAAGAAGCTTATAGAAGGAAAAATTTAAAAAGTAGGTATATAACCTAAAAAAACTATAATAAACAGGCTTAATAAGTAAATATATATAATATAGGTAGTAACTAAATTTAGCTATAAAGGTAGTTAATAATAGGATAAATAGTAATTTATAATAAAGGTAATTTAGAAGGGTAGAGTATAAGGTGTACACTAGAGGCTTATAGGTAGGGTAGTAAAAGAAACCTATTAAAGTAAATATATAAAAGAGACTATATATAAGAGTGTATTATTATATAGTAATAATAGTAGTTTAGTCTGTAGTAAGTATAATTATATTAATCTTATAAGTAAAGAAGCCTAGCAGACTACTAGGGGGTTATCTGCTTTATTAGCCTTTAGCAGATAAGGGATATAACTATAAGTTAATTACCTAGCCTAAAATAAATATTAGTGTTAAGCATAAAGACTTTAATATTAGCTAAGAGGATAACATTATGTCTAAGTGTATAGCTAGGGTAATAGGTTCCCTAGACCTAATGCCTTAATAATAGGATAGGTAACTACTAGAGAGTTACTAGGTGCTATATAATGTAAGAGACTGCTAACTAAGCCTTAGGATAAGGCTTTAGGTACGAGGGAATTATATTAAGGCTGTTAGTAGTGTAACCTATACAGAGGGATAGAATAGATAACTATAGGTAATAGATAGGTTAGATTATTAGCAGTGCTTAATAATTAGATATATTAGGTTATTAGGGGTAAGCACTAAAGGAGCACTAGCAGCTAACCTACAGCTTAATAATGTAATTAGGATGTTATTATAGGACTATTAGGGGACTGTTATTAGTAGGAGTGCTAGGATAGAATAGAAGAGAACTACTACTGCCTACCTAGTAGGTAGGAGTAGGTTAAAATAATATAACTAACAGACCTCTACCTTACTATTAGTAACTCTACTACTCTATATAATCCTAGCCTATAATAGCTTTACTATAGAAGATAAGTAATAATTAAGTATAGGTAGAGCCTATATATAGAATAACCTTTTGCTAACTACAGCCTAACTAGTAGGCCTCTAGTTAACCCCTAGAGAGCAGCTATTCTATAGATTCTTCCTTTTTCCCCTCTTTAGTGTAAATATATTTAATTAAGGTACCCCTATTATTAACTAATAACAGCTCTACCCCTTATATATTACAATAGGGTGCTTATTAGTGCTAGATTTCTTTAGTTCCTAATTACATAACTAAGAGTCTTAATTAGAGATAGATATTAGACCTTAGCTGCTTACTTCTAATTAGGAAGATTACAAACATGTAACTAATTCTTTTCCTTTAATTTAGAGGTAGATTCTTTAGATTAACCTAAAGCCTTTTATTATAATTTACCTCTAACTGTAGTTACATAAGACATATAGGAGTTTCTCTCTTAATTAGTTATAGGAGTAAGTCCTAATTAAAGCCTTTATAGCTTTAATTAAGATAGTTTACTTACGCTAATTAAGAGGTATCTTACGTTAGCTTTAGTAGGTTATAGTAATTATTCCTAGTTACCTTACTGCTCTAGCTATCCTACTTTACTACACCTTTTTAATAGTCTCCCCTTTTAGAATCTAAAAAAGTAATAAACACTAAGTAATTAAAGATAAAAGATAACTAATTAGGGCTAAAAGTAAGCAGTAGAAGCCTAATTACATAGTAATATAGTAACTAAGTAAAAAAGTAATAATAAGATAAGTAATAGATCTATTTAAAAAGATAAAGGAATATAGTAGACCTTAAAAACTACTAAGATAACAGTAGATTAGAAGACGTAAGTAATAAGCCTACTAGATTAGGTAGAAATAACTATAAGTTAATTAATAAGATAAGTAATAAGTATTAAAATTATTAATATCTAATATTATAGGTTATAAATATAAGAACTAAGTTATTATAGAAGACTTAAGAGTCTTTAGGAGGATATATTTAATTATATAAGTAGATTATTCTCTACTAAGCTACTTTATTTAGAGACCTAATATTAGTCTAATTAGGACTTATAGGGTTATTAGGTTAAGAATATTTATAGATTAGGTAATAATAAGTCTTTACTAATAGATCTAATAGTTTTAGCTAATATTAAAGTAGGTCTATAAGCACTTCTAGCTAGGACTATTAACACTTATAAGGTAAGAACTAGTCCTAATTATAAAAGTAGCTCTAATTACTACTATAACTTCACTTTAGCTATTAGGAAGAGCTACTTCTATATTTATAAGGCTCTACCTAAAGAGCTTTAACTAACATACTATTATTAGAATTCTTAATAACCTTAATAACTAATACCTAATTACTAAAATAAGTAATAACTACACTTCTCTTCTATAGGGAGACCTTTCTTAGCCTCTAGCTCCTACTATCCTAATTAATAGATAACCTACTAGCCCTACTTTTACTACATTCTAAGAGCCTATTCTAGCTAAATCCTCTAATAATAAGGGTAGACTAACTCCTTCTAATTAGATAGGATAAGTATCTAGTTTAAAGAACTTAGTTAACCCTCTATAAGCTTCTAGTCCTATCCTAGTTACTAACGCCTTAATTAATATTCTCCTTAGAGTAATTACTATATACATCTAGGATTAGACTCCTTAAAGCTTAGCCCCTCTAGTTACTTTAACTAACCTAGCAGAGAACTTAAACTTCTATAAAATCCCCTTTTTTAGATAAAATAAAGCTATAACCTTTAAGGGAGATAATATTATTAAGTTCCTAAAGAAGTTTAAAGACTAATATAAGATCTTAAGAGTTCTAGACTAATTTAGAGGTAAGCTTACTATCTACACTATAGGTAGTAATTATTAGACTCTAGTTAAGAATGTAATTAGATACCTACCTTAGTCTAAAAGCTAAACCTTTCTTATAAAGGAGTATAGTTAGTAGAATACTAACTAATTCCTTAATAAGGAAGAGTAAATTAAGAAGATTACTAAAAGATCCTCTATCTCTACCTCTAATTTAAGTTCTACCTAAGCGCTCTTTACTAAAATTAATAATATTATAGCCTAAGCTAAGAGATAAAACCTATATATTATCTCTAATAAGAGCCTAATTAAGATAATCTATAAGCAGTTCTATAAAGACACTATCTAAAAAGCTGCTAATAAGATTAATATAACCCTTAAAGCGTTTATCTAATTAACTAAGTATATAACCTTTAAAGCTAGACTTCTTAATACTATTATATATAAGAAGGAGTATTCCCCCCTTTTTACTACTAATTAGACTATAAATAACCTACTTCCTTACTTAACTACCTAATAACCCTAAAGCAACCCTAGTTACTAATATCTAAACTGCTAGTAACCTTAGCAGCCTGTAGTTAACATCTAGATTAACTAGCTAGCTCCTAATATAACTAATTAGGACCTAGCTTAAGGAATAAGTAAGTTAAAGATCTACTAGAATACTATTTAACTATAAAGTTTAGCTAGGATCTTTAAAGTTAATATAATAGTACCTAATTAACCTTAGGTTATAGGCCCTAGAGACTAGTGTTAGTACTACTACTCTAACTCCTACTACATTATCTAAGACTGTAATTAGTATACCCTAGATAAGAATGCTTACCTTATTATCCTAATTAAAAGAAGCTAGTTCTATAGAAAACATAATAGTTAGAATCCTCTTAATAAGATACTATTTATAGTTGTTAATAAAGGCTAATTATATAGTATAGCTAATAGAGTTACCTTTCTTACCTATATTATAAATATATCCTCTAATAATTACTATAAGCAGCTTATCTAAGAGATCCTTAATTAGCAGCTTAGCCTCCCTTAGTAATCTTCCTCTTCCTTACCTTCCTTAACCTCTTTACCTTTAGTCTATTATGTATATATAGTATGCTTAGATCTAGCTAACTAAGATTATACTAACGTTTATACTATTATAAGAGGTTAACCTTAGAAGAACCTACTACTAGTTACTAATTCCTACGCTAAGATAACTTATAGCATAAAGAAGCCTACCTTACTACCCCTAATTAAACTAAGAATAGTTATATTTATAGATAAGGACTAGTATATTATAGAAATTAACTTTAATAACTCTAAAAGAGATACTAATTAGACACCTTTACTACCTTTACTAACTACCCTAAAGAAGATAATCCTTTAATAACTCTAGCTGTTAGATAACATAAAAAGTATATCTCTTAAGGAGTTCCCTAATTAGCAGCTTAAGATACTACTTAATGTAACTAAGATTATAACTACTAACTAGCCTAAGGAGCTTAATCTGCAGTAAAAGGCCTAAAGGCTTACTAAGAAGAAACTAGACGCCTTAGTATTACTCCCTATTAGGATCTTAAGGAAGATCTAGCTAGAGTTTAATACTGTAATAGAGGCTACACTTTATAATTAGGGCTATACTAATGCTAATAGAGTCCTTATTAAGGCGCTAAAGTCCTTAGTTAATATTACTAAGATAAGTTAATAAAAAGCCTATATTAAGAAGCTAATTAATAACTATAACTACAGTATAACTTCTAAAGCCTCCCCCTCTATAATAATTAGATATATTAAAGGGTTTAAGCCTACTGTTAGGATTCTAGCCTCTATTATCTTAAACGCTTACCTTTAGCTTAAAGTCTAGATATTAAGTGTTAATTAGAGTAATAAGGGCTTTACTATCTTTATAATCCTTAATACTAATACCTAGGTTAATATCCTCTTAAAACAGTATGCTAAGTTAGTAGGGATTCTATATACTTATATCTAGCTTAAGATAAAGACCTTTAAGAATAATAATCTTACACTTTTTAATAGATTCTACCTTACTAATATCTAGATTAATAAATATAAGGTTATAACGTCTTTCTTTATTAAGGATAAGTATAAGACTTCTAATTAACTTCTCCTTAGACTTCCTTTTATTTAAGACACTAAGCTTTTATTTAGATATAGTAATAACCTAATTACTGCTTTTATATATACTAAAGATACCTAGATTAGGGTTTCTATTAGTGTAATTAGGACTAATAACTCTTTAGAGGTTATAGACATCTTACTGTAACTAGATTAGTACCTTTAGGAGGTTTTTAATTTAGGAAACTAAAGACTAGTAGTAACACTAGGAATGCTGCTAGTACTAATAACTTTTACCTAGACCTTAACTTAGATAATAATAAATAAGTAGCTACTATTATTAATTAGGACTAAGTAGGTAATATTATAATAGTTATAGTAAAGAATATAATTAGCCTATATATAGCCTAGATCTAAAGAATTATAATAATTACCTAAGGAGATACTTAGAAGTATTAATATAACCTTACTACTACTAGTAATACTTCCTCTAATCTAGCTATAAAGCTAGTTACCTAATAAGAAGAATATACTATAACCTACTAGATTATAAAGCACTATAAGAAAGTAATCTAGTAGTTTAAGATAACTAATAAGGCTATTACCTACTACATCTAGAAGTTAGATTAGAAAATAATATATAAGACTAAGAATAAGAAAATACACCTAGTAGATAATATACCTTCTAATAAATTAAGCCTAAATAGGAACCCTCTTTAGAAGCTTAAGAAGGTTAATAATATTAAAGATAAGCTTTAGGACTAATTAGAGCCTTATTCTAACTTAATTACACCTAAGTTCTTAGATATTAAACCCTAATTAAGACTAATATATAACTAACTTAATAGCATTCTTAAGGATTTAGACTACTTACTCCTATAAGAGAAGGACCTCCTTAAGTAGATTCTTCTTAATTAGGAGAAGGCTCTAGCCTAAGACTTTACTAAATGCAGACAGCTTAATATAATAATTACACCCCTATAGGTTATTAAGATAATTCTATATAAGGCGTAGTAGGCTAAGGGTATTCTAATTCTAAAGGCCCTCCTTCTATAGGTCTTTAATATAATTAGATAATATATCTAATAAGGCATTATTAAGGAGAGTTATACTGCTTACTAAAATCTATAGTTCTTAGTTATAAAAAAGAATAGCAGCCTCTAACTAATTAATTTAGTAACTTAAGTTAATAGTATTACCCTTTAAGATACCTAGTAACTACCTAATATAGACGCCTTTTTAGAAGAATTTATAACTAACTAGCTTATTTCCCTCCTAGATTTCTTCTCTAGTTATAATTAGGTCTCCCTTAATAAGAAGAGCTATAATCTAATAACCTTTTTAACCCCTCTTAGCCTTTATTAATACTATATACTTCCTATAGGAGGTATAAACTTAGTTACCTAGTTTTATTAGATTATAATAAGAATTCTTTATAATCTAATTCTAGAATGCTATAACGCTTTTATTAATAATATAGCTATTAAAGGTCTTTAATCCTAGTATAACAATAAGAAGCTTCCTAACTACCCTAGTATCTAATAATTTATCTATAACTATTTACATAATATTAATTAAGTCCTATTTAATATTAAATTAGCTAGCTATATAGTTTTAGAAGCTAAGTCTTAATAGTATTACACTTCTACTATAATTATAGGTTATATTTATAGCACTAAAGGTAGGAAGCCTAATTAGGTAAAGATCCTTAAGATTCTTAAGTAGGAAAAGTATAAAAACGTTTTAGATATCTAATTATTTCTTAGGATTATTACCTTTTATAAGGTTTAGGTTAAATACTTCTTAGAGAAGGCCTTACTATTATACTCTCTCTTAGGTAAGAATTAGCCTTTCTCTTAGGGTCCTCCTTAGATTAAGGCTATAAACACTCTTAAGTAGGTACTTACCTCTACACCTATTCTTATTCTAATCTACTATAGTCTTAATACTAGCTAAATTATTTATACTACTAATATAAGCATTAGAGGTTAGAGATATACATTTAGCTAGATCCTTAATAATCTACAGACTATTACTTAATTTAAGAGTAGTATTTAGTATAGTATAGAACTTAACTATAATTTAGGTAAGTTAGAAATAAGAGGTATTTTTATAAGTCTTAAATAACTTTATAACTACTTTTTTAGTGTTAACTTCCTCTTTAAGACTAATATAAGGGTCTTAGTTACCTAGATTAATAAAGCTGCAGATAACTTACCTTCTACTATAATAACATACTAGCTTACTTAGATTAAACTTTTTAATTTTAAGATTAAGTATATTAATAGAAAGAAGAACACTACTGCTAATAGGCTTTTATATAAGCCTCTTAGACCTTCTAATCTATATAGGGTAGATATAGAAGAGGATATTAAGGATTTTATTAACGCTAAGGTCCTTTAAACATATATAGCTAATAATTTCTTCCTTACTGCCTATACCTACCTAGACGACTCTACTAATTAGTCTAGCTAAATTAATATTCTAGCTAATCTCCTCTTACCTACTAAGAATTAGTTACTATAGTTAAAGCAGATTATATATTTCCTCCTTACGCTTAAATAGCTACTAGGAATCTTACGCTCTTACTACTACTAATTTAAATAAGTCGCTATATAGTTTGTTATCTATAATAAACTCCTTTTTAAATAAGGAATAACTACTTAACCTTAGCCCTCCTAAGTTATTAATAATAGGTGTTATTATAACAAACTTATTAATAAAGCATATAATAAATTAAGGTATAGGGGATAAGAGGTAATATATTTTTATCTTATAGAACAGTTCTACTAGCTAGGTATATATACCTAGATCTATAGACTAATCTTAATATATAAGGCCTATTAAAAAGCATAATTAAGGTAATTTAACAATCTATATACCTCTACTACCCTAATCTTATAACTATTTACATAAGTATTACTTAACGTTTGATATATTAGTAAATAGAAAGTTATTAAGGCCTATTATAAGTTTACTAGTTACCTTAAAACCTATATTATATATTAAGCTACTTTAAAAAACATAGCTATATTTATTTAGGAAGATATTATCTATTAATATAGTATCTATAGCACTCTAATTATTAATAGGGGATATAAGAATATAGGCGCTATTACACTACTAAATTAATATTACGCCTCTTAACGTAAGATAACCTCTATATATAATCCCTATGTAAATAGACTTCTTAAGAAAGGCTATTAGCTAATTACCTACACTCTTTATATCTAGTTTAATTAAGGCGCTAAAGATATTTAGCCTATACTTATAACTACTCTCTTTACTAACTATACTACTATCTATATATCTATAGGCTATATACCTTTCTATCTTATTTATAGATAACATACTATTACTCTAATTAAGGACTATATAGTAACTTAGAGAGTTCTTAACTAGGATATACTAATAACTTAGGACTAGGAGACCTAGATCTAACTTTAAGCCTTTTTATAACTAGATAAAGACTAATAGTAGGCTGTAGATATAGTTACTTAACACTAAGTGTAAACTTATAATTAGTTTAATACTACCTATTTAAATACTCTCTATAAGGATTAACTACAAATAGGTAATCTAGTTCTTATTTTTAACGTTTAGTAAAAAATTAATATATTTACTACTAGAAAGCTTAACTACTACTAGAATAGACCCTTCTAAATTCACTTAATTAGCCTATTTAGCACTTTATTCTAACTTAAAACTCTCTCTAGCAATCTTATTACTAGAGCTACTTATACTAGTAATTAACTTAAGAAGTTTATAAAGAGTCCTAAAGGCCTTTTTATTTCCCTTAATAAATCTAATTTCTACTCTAAGATTGCTACTAATCTAATAGATTTACTTCTAAATAATAACTTACTACTAGATTAGGACTCTATTTCTAATAATTTATCTAACGCTTCCAACCTTAACTTTAGGGATAAACCTAATAATCTAATCTATAGGGTAACTTAGTTATAAGTAGCATTCTTATAATAGTATATTACACCTTTCTAATTCTTTTATTTTTCCTTATCTCTTAATTCCTATATAGTTTGCTTTATGTAACTAATCCTTACTTTATTTCCTTATGTTTATAATAGGAATATATTTCTTATTTATTTAGTTTTTGTTTACTATAATTATCCCTTTTATTTAATCTAGTAAAAAACATAAGGGGATAATATATAAAAAGAAACTATTCTTTTTTAATTAGCTTAAAGACTGTAATTATCTTAACCTATTACCTAACCCTAAAGATTACTACTACTGTTTCTATCCCTTAACTATAATCCTAAAAAGCTCCTACTATAATTTAATCCTCCTCTAATATTATAATCTTAAGCTCCTAATCTAATAAGTTATATTCTTAAATAGTCTTAAATACTATCTATTTATTATTATCTAAAATACAAAAAGCCTTAGCATACTAGTTATAGTATATACTAGCCTTCTGCTTATAAGCCTCTTTAATGTAGTTACTAAGTATATAGTACTTTAGGAATTTAATTTTAATAATCTAAGGAATTAATAATAAAACCCTATCTCTACTTATCTTTTGCTTATACTGCAGAGAGCCTATCTTATTAGGATTAACACCTAAATTGCTGCTGTTTTCTTAATATTTAGAGGATAATTTAAAATTATACTCTCTCTTAGAGTATATATAGTTAGCATATTAATTATAAAACTTACTAAGAAGGGAAACACACTTAAAGTAGGGAGTTATACTTCTTACTTTCTTTAATTTACTACTATAGTGTTTCTAAAAGTTATAAGCATAATAATTATAAGTAACCTTATTCTAAACACTATAGGCTTAAATTAGTAAAGAATTAACTATAGGAGTCTAGGAAGTAAGACGCTAAGTAAAGAGACTAAAATAACTAGTAACATTATTATTAATAAATATATAATAAGCAAACTAAGAAGAGTTATTACTTAGCTTATAGTTACTTAGGATCTTATAGATAACAGTCTAATTTATAACATTTAACTAAAATAAGCTACTAAGCTGTTATATTTTCTTATTTACTTTATAAGGATTAAGGATCTTAAGCTCTAAGTATAGAAAGCTAGCTAGAGAAGAGAAACTAACCTATATAGTTACTTTAAGGATCTAGCTAGTAACATTAATTAGCGTTTTCTAATAACTAAATTAGATAAGAAAGACTTACATTTAAATAGTAGTTATTAACCTTTTAGAGTTTATAACCCTAAAGACTTATTACCTCTATCTTTATAGGTAGTATTAAGGAGAACTACTATAGCTTAATTTTATAACTAGTGTCCTAATACATATAATACTAGTTAATCTTATTAGGAGTATTTATAGTAATTAAGATTAGGTTTACTTTAGTTTAGGGAAGGTAAAGGTTATTTAGTTTATTTAGGTCTAAATAGATAGAAAAGTATAAAGGAGGGAAAGATTAAAAGAGGAGAATTAAGGAAAATAGGCCCCCTTTATACCCTTTAAGTTACTAAAGGAAGGAAAATACTACAGTAGAAGTATTATAATTAAGGCTGCTTAACAAAAGGTATAATTTATAATAACCTTACTTTAACTTTAGCTAAAAGAATAAAAGAAGTAATTTACTACTTCTACGCCTTCTAATTACCTTAAGGATTACTTCTACCCTTCCTTAAATAAATCCCTTATTCTAAGTAGTATAAAACCTTTATCCTTTTCTACCCTTCTAATCTTTCTTTTCTTCTTTACTAATAACAACCTATTAATAATTTTAATACTAGTTCTAGCGTACTACTTCTATATATATATATACACTTCTCTTTCTTTAGATATACTTCTTCCTTCTAGATATATAATTTCCCTCTTATGTAACTTCCTAATTAACCTTTATAATATTAACTTCTACTTCCTTCTCTTCCCCTCTTATCCTAAGCCCTACCCTTTCTGCTATAAAGATATAAAACTCCTTTACCTACTAAGACTATAACTTAACCCTTAAGTACTAATATAGTAACTACGCTAATAACTAAATTATTAATTACCTCCTTATACCTACTAGATAAGTTACTACTACCTATAAATCTTAGTTTCTTAACCCTTATGTAAGCTTCTAATTCTCCTAATAAACTTAGCCTTACTATAGAGAGATTACCTACTAAATAAACTTTAACTATATAATTCCTACTAAGATTAACCTTTATTTTCCTAACTAGCTTTAGTAGGAAGATATTAATACCTTTCTTTAGCAGTAACCTAAGGCTTTTAAATATATTAATAGTAATTATCTATAGGAAGGCTAAACCTATAAGAAGGCATAAGGTATCCTCTTTAACTACTATAACCTATAAGGATATCTCCTTTAAAAAGACTAAATTATAAAGGATAAGATTAAAGCTACCCTCTAAATTATAGTCTATAATCTTTTTTTAGTTTATAATATTATAGTTATGCTAATTAGCTAGTAAAGTAATATTAGTTAAAATACTAATCCTATCCTTTTTCCTTAGGCTTATAAGACCCTTTATGTAATTAGGACTTTAGTATATCTTATTCTTTTTCCTCTTTTTGCTAATAACCTTAGACACTTTATAGGTATAATTATTAATTAGAGAGATAGTATAGTGTACTAGTATAATCCTCTTTAGTCTAGTAGCTAATTAGAAGCTCTCTTTATTAATAACATCTTAGTATTAAAGACCTTTTACTATAACATTAATACTCTATTCTATATTAAGAACCTAATTAATATATCTGCCTATATTATTAACTTAGTCTAGCAGCCTAACAGATAGAAGTGTAGTCTCTACATTCTTAAGTAGTTCTAAATAGCTATCTAATACAGTCTTATATACCTAACTAAGAACCTAATCTAGAGAGACACTCTTTTTACTTTTAAATAAATCTTTAGTAATAAGTTATATACTACTTAGATCTACTAGATTAGCTATAAGTTTTAGTATAAAGGATCTTACCTTTATAACGCTATAAGAGATATCCCCTACCTATCTTTTAAAGAAACCTAAGAATAGTTTTATAAGAAATACTAATAGTAATCTACCTCTAAGGCCTCTTCTAGTAATAACTTAGGCTTAAACCTTATAGTAACTAGCTCTAAGCATAAAAGAGTTAGTAAGATTAGACCCTAGACTCCTTTAAAAACTAAGCTCTTATTACTACCTCTACTAATCACTCTAGTAAAGCTACTATTAACGCTACTTAAACCTAGATCCTAACGTATTACTTAATTAATAATATAAGGTACCCTCCTTCTGCTTACTACTAAGAGTGTAAATTACTAGTCTTAGCCTCTTATAACTCTAGCTATAATAGTTCTAATTAATACCCTTCTTATTCCCCTAAGCTACTAACTTCCTCTAATTAACTAATAGTTCTATAATTATAAACAAACTTTAAGTGCCCTTCCTCTAACTATTATTAGTACCTTATAAATAAGACTTACTAAGTCTCTTTTAAATATAATAATAGAGGATTTACCTAAGAGAGACTCTATAGATCTTAATAATATAGATATAAATAATAAGGAAATAGATAATATAAACATAGAGGGACCTCTATTCTAATCTAAGTATTCCCTACTACCTGCTAATATCTAGCCTTATTAGGAGAAGGTCTAAGTTATACTTTCTTAGACTAAACTTAACTAGTAGCTTAATAACAAACGTAATTACTAGTCCTATACTCTCTAGTATAAGAAGCTCCTTAAGTAACATATTAACCTAGGAAGCTTATAGATTAATAAGTATTTTAAAGAGAATTAAGTTAACTAATATAATAATCTAATTAATAAGGCTGCTTTTTTAACTCCTCCTTATACGCCTTAGCTTCTACTAAGTAGAGGTTAGGATTAAGATAGATAGGCTTATAATAATACTAAAGATATATAGAAATAAAAGTATACTATAAGGATAGCTAAGACCTATATAACGTAGTAGTATATATCTAGCAGCGTCTATATACACTTTATACATGCAGACAGTTAGTTTAATTCTAACTGCAGGAAGCTACTTTTACAGAAGTCTAATTAGCTACTAGAGCCCTACAAAAGTAGGGCCCTAGGCCCTATATGCATAATAGGGCTCTAATAATAGTACACCTCCTAACATATTATGTTTCCTTTATATAGAAATACCCCTATACAAAGTTAGGTAAAAATAAGCTAACTTTCTAATGTTTAATAATAAAGTAGTTTTCCTCCTATATAAATTATAGGAGGTTTTTCTCTCTATATATAGATTAACTATATTATATATATAGTATAGTATAAAGGAATACCTTACTTATTCCTACTTAGATAGTAAATAATATAAGACTCCTCTTATAAATAAGGATAGCTAAGGTAAATAAGATAGGTAAGATAGGTAAGACTAGTAAGACTACTAAGGGATCTAAAAAGGGTAAGGCTTAATTATAGTAGACTGTATACTAGATATTTCTTTCTTTAGCACTAATTAGGCGTTTTAGGTAGTTTCTTCCCTTTAGAGAGAAGATAAGAAACTAAGGGATAATTACAATAGGGTGCCTATTAGTGCTAGATTTCTTTAGTTCCTAATTACATAACTAAGAGTCTTAATTAGAGAAAGATATTAGACCTTAGCTACTTACTTCTAATTAGGAAGATTATAAATATATAACTAGTTCTTTTCCTTTAATTTAGAGGTAGATTCTTTAGATTAACCTAAAGCCTTTTATTATAATTTACCTCTAACTGTAGTTACATAAGACATATAGGAGTTTCTCTCTTAATTAGTTATAGAAGTAAGTCCTAATTAGAGCCTTTATAGCTTTAATTAAGATAGTTTACTTACGCTAATTAAGAGGTATCTTACGTTAGCTTTAGTAGGTTATAGTAATTATTCCTAGTTACCTTACTGCTCTAGCTATCCTACTTTACTACACCTTTTTATTACTAAGGGGAGTATATAAGGTCTTTAATATTAACTTACTTTATAGAGCACCTAGTAACCTCTTACTTAAGCAGTAAGTAGATAACTTCTACCTACTACTAATTACCTATATAGAGGGTAAGTCTAAATAGGCTATAAAAAAGATCTTAGCTATAAGAAAGTATACCTATATAACGTAGTAGTATATATCTAGCAGCGTCTATACAGTTTGCATACAGACAGTTAGTTTAATTCTAACTATAGGAATACTACTTTTACAGAAGTCTAATTAGCTACTAGAGCCCTACAAAAGTAGAGCCTTAGGCCCTACATACATAATAGGGCTCTAATAATAGTATAACCTACCTATATATTATGTTTTCCTTTATATTATATTATACCTTATATTATGTTAGGTAAAAATAAGCTAACCTTCTAATGTTTAATAATAAGGTAGTTTTCCTACTTTATAAATTATAAAAGGTTTTTCTCTCTATATATATATTAGTATTATTATAGAGTAAGGTTATTATTAAATAAGGCTATTTATAAATCTTATAATAATTAGCTTATCTTAATAGTAGTTATTATTATTATTATATAACAAACTAATCTTATTACTAGGAAGGAAGTAGGTATTTAGGCCTATAGTAGCAGGCGCTCTTACTAGCTTACCTTTAGGTAGGGTAGTATTATGCAGCTACCTACTATAACCTACTTCTACTAAGGCTAGATTTATCCTAAGCCCTAAGGTTATAGGTTTAATTCTAACACTAGTAACTTCTCTTTTTATTAAGAAGCTATAGAATTAAACTACACCTTTATATTATATATTACCTTTCTACTCCCTCTTTTTGCCTAATGATGCTTCTTAAACCTACTTACCTAATTAGCTAGAAGTTAATACCTAACTTAAAAATAATTAAGTTAGGTATTACTTTCCTTAGGTTCCCTAGATTCCCCTATAATCTCTATATTTATCTATACCTCTACATTAGTTATGTTTCCTCTAATTATAGCCTCTTTATTATACCTAATTTACCTATTCTTCTATTTAGATAGTAAGGCTATTTAAAGCTATAATTTACTTAAGGGCGTTATTTAGATTACCTTTTATTATAGCGTTAGTAAGATTATCCTTTTTATTAATCTATCTAACCTCTACTAGCTCCTACTGCTTATATAATTACTAAAGCGCTATTATATTAATTATAAGATACTTTTCTTATATAGAGCCTAGCTTAACTAGGTACTTATATAGTAAGTATAAATTAGTATAGATAATAGTTAGAGGTAAAAGTATTCCTAGCTTCCTTATATTTATAGTAACTATAGTAGAGATTATAACTACTATATTAACACTAGTAACTATACTATATACATTAGAAGTAAGCCCTTCTAGGCTATACATTATGTAAACGTGTTTTATTTTCTAGGGGTCTAGTGATATATATTAAGTATAACTATTACATTAAGTTTCTAACTAACAGTATAGCTTCTAGTAAAATCTCTTTTCTCTAACCTTTAGACTTCTATCTAGCCTTAATTATACTACACCTACTGGATAGCGCAGATTACTACCTGCAGCTAGCCTAAGTGCTCCTTTATTATTGCAATTTTAGATACATCATCCTACTTCTAGGCTATCCTACTAACAAAAAAGCAGAGCTACTGCTGTAGGGCCTACCTTACCCTAATAATTAGGCCTGCATTAGCTGCTAGGCTGTTAAGAAGTAAGATTACTAATCTAACGCTAGTAATATAACTAGTAATCACTATATAGTTATCTATTCTACTATTAATAGTAATAATGTTATATAGAGAGTTCCCTCTATACTGCTTAATAATAGAGCTTATCTAAGCTGTTATAAACTGTTTTATAACCTCTAAGGGGTTATAATTAAGAGGGGTGCCTAGTTTAAAGGGGTTATCTAGGTTAAGTGTAGGTATAACTAAGGGTAAGAAGTTAATAAGATTAGACTTAATAAGATTAGAAAGGAGGATTTAATTTAGTTACTTTAGTAGGTTTTAGGATAATTTATCTAAACTGCAGGTTTAGTAGGTTGTAGGTATAGTTAATAGGAGAATCCTAGATTCTATCCTAGCTAACTATATATTCCTAATAAGCCTACCTCTTAAGGTTAAATACCTCTATAGTTAAGAGTTCTTAACCTTAGTAGTATAGACCTTAAGAGTAAAGCTATCTCTAGTAAGTTAATCTAGCATTAAGACTATACTAACCCCTATAGTACTATATGTTCTTAAATAAGCTACCTTACTAAGTTAATAGTATAAGAATAGGGTATAGTGCTTATATTAGGCTAACTGCTGTTATTATTGTTTTTTTTGCATTATGTGACTAATCTTAACTGCAGGATCTAATTAGTTCTACGCTAGTTTAATTAGCGTTCTTAAATTAAATACATTAGAAGTAAGTATACTTTATATAACCTTTTTTAACTTTATAGAGCTAAAATAGACTATATTACAGTATTACCCTTAATATTAAAGATGCCCTTATTATTATTAATGTCTTTATTTATAAGGAGGATAATAAAGCTAATCTATAATAAAAGGTTAGCATTATTTATAAATAATCTATCTATAAAGATAAAGATCTTAACTATTAATAGGTTAAGAGGTATAAAGTTAAGACTGTAATTAATTAAGTCCCTTTACTATTAGAGGCGTTAATTAAGGGCTTTAATCTATACTTAATTAGGGTGCTAATACTAAGCTGCAGTAGATAAATTAAAGGCTGCCTCTAGCTAACAGACAGAGGCAATATACATACCTTATACTTATTATTTTATGTATTTATTTATAGCTCCCTCTAAGTTAGTATTAACTAGCTTAATCTTTTTCTTTTACCCTTTTTGCTTTAAGGAAACCTTACTACTATTATTAATTATAATAATACCCCTATTAAACAAAAGGAGGTTAGTAGTTAATAGGTATTCCTTTAGCTTAGCCTTAAGATTAGCCTTTATAAGCTCCTCTTCCTCTATTACGTTAAAGGAAGTATTAATTAGCCTAATTATATTATTAGTTTGCATCCTAATTAGGCTAAAGGATAGGTTTTTAGTTATAGTTAGTAGTAAGTAAGGGTTATATAAGGTTATCTCTATTATTAACTTATCCTTATAATAGGTATTATATATAACCTACTAGTGCGTACTAGCTTCTATAATGCTATATAACAGCTTTACTACCTCTATAATAGTCCCCTTTTAGGTATTAGTTATAGATCTAGGTTACTAGGTAAGCTAAGATTATATAGTTAAGCTAGAATGTTAATTAAGTATACACCTAGGTAATATCTCTTAACTATAACTTAAAGCTATCTTAGGTTAATAAAGATAGCATAATAGTAAGGATTAGGCGCTAGCTTAGTTACTATATTATAGGTAACTAGGTTAATATTATCATTTTTCTGTTATCTATATTATATAACCTTATATTACTAAATAGGACTTCTTAAATAGAGCGTTTATAGCCCTATTCTTAATCTTATTAATAATATAAGATTTAAAAATGCAGCCTCTATACTTACCTTAATTATATAGAATAAAGTTAAACACTCCTTACTTAATTAGGGTGTTAATTTCCTTTATTGTAGATACCTTAAACAGTAGGCTAGAGGTAGTAATAATCCCTTTTACCTAGAGTTCCTTAAAGAGTATATAATTAGCTACCTCTCTCTTAGTAAGGTAGATAGTAGGAATCTTATTATTAATAGTAACAGTAGGCCTAATATTCCCTTAGGTATCTTCTTTAATTACTAAAGTTATATTAGAAGCACTATTACTATTAGGCTTATAATAGTATAGCTTAACGATAGTTAATTAGAAGGATTAAGGGCTGTTAACGTTAATAACGTATTCTTTACCTTTTACATTAATTAGGCAGAAAGGGCTAGTCTAGCCTTTATTTTCTTACTATATATAGACCTCTAATCTAATAGCTAGTTTCTTAACGCTAGAGGTATCTAGTCTATTATATATATTAAGGGTATTATTAACTTATCTCTTTATATAAATCTAGGTAATAGTAGTAGTAGCCTTATAAATAGCTTTAGTATATTAAATAATACTTAGTAATAGCAGTAAGTTATCTATTATATAGAGGTAAGTACTAAAGATAAGTAGCATAGGGATAAGGCTGTCTAGGCTAGGAGTATTATTAACGTACTTAATAGCGCTCTAGAGGGCTACTTAGCGTAAGAGGTTAGGGTACTTATCTCTTATAATATTATAGGCTTAGTATATAGCTATTTATTTAAGAACGCTAATTAAACTAGCGTAGAACTAATTAGATTCTATACTTAAGATTAGTTACATAATGCAAAAAGAAAAAAAAAAAAAAACTAACAGCAGTTAGCCTAATATAAGCACTATGCCCTATTCTTATGCTGTTAACTTAGTAAGGTAGCTTATTTAAAAACATATAGTACTATAGGGGTTAGTATAGTCTACTTAATACTAGATTAACTTACTAGAGATAGCTTTACTCTTAAGGTCTATACTACTAAGGTTAAGAACTCTTAACTATAGAGGTATTTAACCTTAAGAGGCAGGCTTATTAGGTATATATAATCAGCTAGAATAGAATCTCCTAGGATTCTTCTATTAACTATACCTACAACCTGCTAAACCTATAATCTAGACAAATCTCCTGTAACCTACTAAACCTACAATTTAGATAAATTATCCTAAAACTAAAGTAACTAAATTAAATCCTCCTTTCTAATCTTATTAAGTCCTTATCCTACTTAGTTATACCTAAGCTTAACTTAAACAACCCTTTTAATATTAACACCCCTCTTAATTATAACCCCTTAGAGGTTATAAAACAGTTTATAATAGCTTAGATAAGCTTTATTATTAAGCAGTATAGAGGGAACTCTCTATATAACATTATTACTATTAATAGCAGAATATATAATTATATAGTAATTAATATTACTAGCATTAGATTAGTAATCTTGCTTCTTAACAGCCTAGCAGCTAATATAGGCCTTATTATTAGGGTAAGGTAGGCCCTACAGTAGAGGCTCTACTTCTTTATCAGCAGGATAGCCTAGCAGAGGGAGAACAGATTAACTATTACTAAGATAAAGCGCTTAGGCTGGCTGCAGGCAGTAATCTACACTATCTAGTAGGTGTAGTATAATTAAGAGACAGAAGTAGAGATTTTACTAGAAGCTCTAAGGATACTATTAGTTAGAAACTTAATATAATAGTTATACTTAATATATATTACTAGACCCCTAGAAAATAAAACACGTTTATATAATGTATAGCCTAGAAGGGTATATAGCTATATAGTATCTTTTAATCTTTCTAACGCTATAATAAGCTTTAATAAGAATAGTCTTAATATTAATTACTATAGCTTTTACCTTATAGTAGAACTCTATAGATATAAAGTTCCTTCTAGTATCTACCACAATCTAATTAGGTAGCTCCTAGTATATATTAATCTAATAGAGATATAGTGCTTCTTATACTGCCTTAGCTAATATATCCTTTAGAAACCTAATAGTATTAAAGGTAGTAGTAACATTAATAACATAAAGAATAAGGTAGTTACCTTTAAGGTATATTATATTAATAATAACTTTATAGTTAAAAGAATAGTCTTTAGTATCTTTAATAGTAAAGTAGAATTAGTAAGAGCTCTAACTATATAGTTAATAGTAATAGTAGTACTTTATTAACTACTAGATAGTATTAATATAGATATTATAACCTACCTTATAAAGAAGCTTATAAAGGCAGTAAATAGAGAGATAACTAAAGCGTTAATAAAGGCGCTTTAGCTTAGGTTTAGTTATATAATTTCTAGTAGTAATAACTTTCTCTAAAGACCTAAGGAGTATCTATAGGTAACCTTATTTTCTTATAATAGATATAGTAATGCCTCCTTCCTAAAGAATGTTATTAATATTATTAAATTAGACCTTAAGGCAGTTTATATTATAAAGGTAAAAGAGAAAAGAGGTATTAATAGGTATAATATAAAAGTTAATAGGCCTAAAGAGGGTAGTAATAACAATCTTACTAGACGACTTAATAGGCTGCCCTCTACTAAATTAAATAGATACCTTAATAGTTAGGTTAATTTCTACTAGCTAGATATATTAAAAGGTAATAACTTAGGGCTACCTTACTATTAAGTAGCTAGCAGCGCTTATATTAGGTAGGATGCCTTAGAAGACCTTAGATAAGTATTTATTAAGTAGAAAGGCTAAATTAAGGCTTATTAATAGCTTCTTTTCTTTAATTAGGTTATTACTTAAGGTAGGTATCTAAATATACTGCTAAATACTTAGGTTAGCCTTAGTTAAGTAATAGGTAAAGGACTAATTAGCTAACTAGCTAGTAATTATCCTTCTATTAAAGTTAGTCTTACTAAAGAAGGTAGTAGCTAAGTAAAAAGATTTATTATTATTAACCTTATTAGGCTTATTTCTAATTATAATACCTTAGAGGTATTAGGTAAGGTCTTTATTACTATCTTTATTAGTAAGGGAAGAATCTTTACCTTTATAGGCTATTAAGAAAGCATTATAAGCTGCTTTACTAGTCTTACCCTTTATCTACTTACTAGCCTTATATTTATTATAAGTATACTTCCTCTTATTAGAGGTGTAGTTAGTTAAATAACACCTAGTTTACTTATAGATATAATACTTCTAATTAGTAAGTGTAGGCTAACTACCTTTTTGCTCTTTACCTCTATATTAATTATCCTTACTATTACTATAGTAGGTATAATTAGTAAAGTGCTATACCTAGCTCTAGCTAGGCTTATAATAGTAGTAATAGCTATAGTAATTATAATTATAAGTAATATACTGCTATATAACTTTTACCTTATTTTTAGTAGTTATAAATACTAACTAGAGCTAGTTAATAACGCTATTAAGAGTATTAAATAGGTTATAAAGGTAAAGTTAAGCCTTAGGTATACTGCAGTAGGCGTTTAAGAGCTATAGTCTAAAGAAATTATTAGTCTAATATACTAAAAGAAGAGCCCTTTAGATAACGTTAAAGCGTAAGATTATTAGCTTAAGGATCTTACTTTTTGTTTTTCCTAGCTTTAATACTTCTATCTATTAATATAAAATCTACTGCTACTTAGTAAGGTAACCTTTAATAGTTTCTTTAGTCTTAAAGTGCTTATAAAGGGTGTTAATAAAGACGTAGAAGTTATATAGCCTTTAGCTATAAAGGCGTTAGAAGTAAAAGTCTAATACCTTACTTTTTAGTATTATTAAGAAGGTAATACTAAGATACTTTATGTTATTAGTAATACCTATATTATTATAGTTCTTATAAAAGATTATAAGTTTAATATTAAGTATATTATATTTCTTACCTATATACTTTATATTAGAGCTAGTATATAGCTTTAATAGGTTGTTTAGCTGCTTTAGGGTAGGTTAATTAAAAGGGTTAGAATACCTCTTATAATTAGGCTAAACGTTATAAGCTTTATATAGGGTATTAACATAAGGTAAAGAAGGGTATATTACCTATTACTAATATAGTAGAGGTAACTTAGGAGGAAGGATAGAGTAGTAAGAATGTAATAAAGAGTAAGTAGGCTGTAAAGGTTATAAAGTACATAGAAAACATAAAGGTTACAGCCTATCTTTATAGTAGAGCTAAGAGGTAGGCTAATTATAGCTATTATTAACTAGAAGCTTATAGGTTATTATTACTCTAAATCCTACCTTAAAGTTCTATAGGAGTATAGTCTTAAAGTTTAGGCTATTAAAAAATCTTCCTGCTAGTGTAATAAGGGGGGTTTAATAAGGTAGTTTTCTTATAAAAGCGCCCTATTATATAGGTGTAGAGGGCCTAAGAGGTATCTACCCTTCTTATACGTTTAAAGGGCTAGCTACTATCCCTACGTTACTACTTAGTAAGAGTAGGTCTATTAGGCTTAGTATTACTAGCTGCTGCTACTACTATTATTAAGGTGTAGGTATCCTCTAGCGTACTAATTTGCTAGACAGTAGTAGCTTTATAATACTATTAATAAAGTTATTAACTTTATAGTAACTACAGAAAAGTAAGTCTTTTATATACTACTTATTAAATTCCTCTTATAACTATAGGTAATATTCTTTAAGGTTAAGAACCTTTATAAAGTTAATAGAGATCTTTTATAATTCTTACCTCTATAGGATAAATACCTTATATTAAAGGAGGTAATTCTAAAGCTTTATAAGGAGTGTTATATCTATAAGGTTAAAGGTTTCCTTAGACTATCTATTATACTTAAGAAGGAAGGCTTCCTAGAGGGCTAATATAAAAAACCTTTTAATTTACTACTTAGTAATTATATAGGTAATAAAGGTATTAACTTATAATAAAGTTACTTTATCTAGTGTTACTTAAGAGTAATTCTATATCTTAGGATAAACGTATTTTAATAGGCTTAGTAGGATCTTAATAGTGCTATTAACTCTAACAGAAAGTTAGTTAATTAAATATATTATTAATATAGTTATAAAGATATAAGGATAAAAGCTAAGATAATAAGATAGAGAACCCTATAAGAGGAGGTAAGAGAAGTCTTATTAAAGAGAAAAAGAAGGATAAGAATAAGGTTATTAGTAAGGTTATTAATAGTTTACCTAAATAGTGTAACTAAACTAACTAAACTGTCTATTTACTTATTAAGTAAAGTAAGGTATAAATAACTAAACTGTTAAGTAAAGTAAGATATAATAAAGAAAGAAAAACAGTTAAATAGGTAGAAGGGTCTAATATTAATAATAGAGGTAGTCTTACCTTAAGGCAGCTAGGTTATACCTTAAAGATAACTATACCTAAGGCTATTATTAACAGCGTAATTAACATATTAGTTTTTAAGTTAATAATATATAGGTTAAAAACCTTAATTAGCATAACAGGTAGACTAAGCTAGGATTACTATCTCTTTTGTAATATTCTTACTAACCTATAATAACTATAATAGCTATTACTAATTAGTGTTAGTATTATTATAAGGTAAGGTTATTATTAAATAAGGCTATTTATAAATCTTATAATAATTAGCTTATCTTAATAGTAGTTATTGTTGTTATTACGTAATAAACTAATCTTACTACTAGAAAGGAAGTAGGTATTTAGGCCTATAGTAGCAGGCGCCCTTACTAGCCTACCCTTAGGTAGGGCAGTATTACGTAGCTACCTACTGCAACCTACTTCTGCTAGAGCTAGATTTATCCTAAGCCCTAAGGTTGTAGGTTTAATTCTAATAATATAGATTAACTATATTATGTATATAGTATAGTATAAACTATAAAGAAATACCTTCCTTATTCCTACTTAGATAGTAAATAATATAAGACTTCTCTTACTAATAAGAAAGTATAAAGGTAATACTAAAATGTAGTAGGCGCTTATTAAATAGGTTAGGTATAGCAAACCTACTTAGGAACCTCTAGACTAAGTTAAGAATACTAAAGCTATAAAGAAGTATAAGTAGGCTACTAGGGGGGTACTAAAGCGGGCTAAGCCTAAGGGGGGGGATACTATTATAGGCTTTACTATAGAAGATAAGTATAGGTAGAGCTTATATATAGAATAACCTTTTGCTAACTACAGCCTAACTAGTAGGCCTCTAGTTAACCCCTAGAGAGTAGCTATTCTATAGATTCTTCCCTCTTTCCCTCTTTAGTATAAATATATTTAATTAAGGTATCCCTATTATTAACTAATAACAGCTCTACCTCTTACACTAAGCTAAGAGGAAGAAGATAATTTAGCTAAGCTTTATATAGATAACTTTAAATCCTATAAATAAGATATTCTTAGCGCTCTCTTAATAATCTAGATAATAGCCTAATAATATAGGTTAGAGGATTAAGTAGGGGATAGAAGTAGTGTATAGCTAGTAGGTGTAGGGATTAGTTATTAAATTAAAGGATATACGCATATAGGGCGTAATTCATACGTATAGGGCGTAGGCCTAGAGATAGGCTTAAGTCTAGTGTAGCTAGCCCTTTACTAAATACTAAAGGGACTACTGCAGGCTTCTTCCTAAGCAGTAGGCTCTAGTTTTAGCCTTAGGCGCCTAGGAATAGGGTTCTTATAGGCCTAAGTTAGGGGCTAGCTACAGAGCATAATAGTTATAGTTACATATATATCTTAATATATATTTAATTAACTAATTACTATAACCCTTAATAATCTAATAATTAAGAGTCTTATATACTTACAAACTAATAATAATAAGCACTATAAAGCTATTTATAAGCTTATAAGATATCTACTAATACTACTAAGACTATTCTTAATAGCCCTACTAATTAGGTTCTTTAGTTTAACTAGCTTAAAACTAAGGTAAAAACCTATAAGCTTTAGGATGTAATTAACCCTTTAATAGCTACATATAACGCATCTAAGACGCTTACTATACTGCTTACTAAGCTAGAAAAGCCCTTAATATATAATTACCTGCATGCAGGCGTAGTTATAATAACCTCTATAAGCACTACTGTAAATACCCCTTTAAATACTACCTCTTTAAGAGCTGTAAGTGTCTTAGTATGTAAGATACGCTTATAGACTGCAGCCCTCTAACAGCAGCTATAGCTACAGCCTTAACCTAAGCTGCAGCTCTTACATAAGGAGCCTAAAGATATAACTTTAGCCCTAGACGTTAGCTATATGCTTCTATATACAGTAGATATCTTATAGTATGCATTACAGCTAGAGGACCTCTCTCTAGCTAACCTACTCCTTTATAAGGAGCGCTATATATAATATAATAACAACCTATATGTATAGGAGAAGCGCCTTAAGCGCTATAGTAACCTATAAGAATAAATACACTAGACTGTTTTTACTAACCTTAAGCTTTATTACTATACCTCTAACAGTAAGGTTAACGTTTAGGTTATTACCCTCTAGGCTTATATAAGAATACACCCTTCTAAATGTAAAGAGAATATATATATTACGCTAGAAAAGGTCCTCTAAGTAACCTTAAAGTATATAACTAAGAAGGAAGTTAAGGCCTAGCTTATAAAGTAGGAAAAAGCACTCTATAAAGCTACTACTAGTAGCATCCTAAAGACCTAGCTCTTAAGTAACTAGTTTAACCTATTTATAGCAGCCTTCTAGAAGACCTATCTCTTAAGCTAGGTATATATATACTACTGTATAGAGGTTACTAACGCCCTTAATAACTACCTAACGCTAGGATTAGTCCTCTCTAATATCTAAGAGTTCCTATAGTTAGTAGATAAAAGTAAGTATATAAGAAAGGCTAGGTAAGAGGCTTTTAGCCCTACTTATACTAAAATAATAGATAATAATAATAAGAAAGAGAGTTATAGGAACTATAACTATAGTAGATAAGGCTGTAACTATAGAGGGCGTAGGAGAAAGGGAGTATTATTAGCTAAGAAAGTAAATACCCCTCTGCCTTTATAAGAGGCTAGTATAACTATAAAGTATAAGCACTTAAGTATAAGTATAAGTGTAGTAGAGATACTACCTATAAAATGTATAACCTTAAATACTACCTATAAGCTTTATATAAGCCCTTATTATAGTATTATATAGTGCTTCTATATACTCCCTTACCTAAAAAGAAATAACAGACTGCTTAGTAAAAGTATTAAAAAGCTTATTAAAATACGCCTCTAGACTAATAAGGCTCTTACTAAGAAGCTCTAAGTAGTAAGAATATTAGCTAAAGGTTCTAATTAACTTTATAGTAGGTACTAAGGTAAGATTTCTATAGCTTCCTTTTATATTACTAAGAGCTAATATTACTTAGCTAAGTTAGTAATACTTAACTTAGGTAGTAATATCTATATATTTAATAATACTATATAGTTTAAGACCCTCTATAGCACGCCTATAGATAACTTTATATAGGTAGGTGTATAGCAGCTACCTATTAAGGTATATAGCACTATAAAGATTAAGCTCTAAGCGTATAGAAATTAAGTTATTAAGCTTACTTTATATAACGTTACCCTTTATAGAGGTATTACTACTAACCTTATATCCTTCTTAAAGCTACAGCAGTAAGGGATCTAGTAGAATATAAGCCTAGGTAATAATTACCTATATAAAGCAGATAAGTTCTTTATTACCTATATTAATAAGATTTATAGCTAGTAGATACTTAACTATTAGCCCTTTTTATTAGAAGCTATACTTACAGCTATAGTCCCCCTACTAGCTATTTACATAGATAAGATACTATACCTAAAGCGTAAAAGAAACGCCTTTATAATAGCTACCTATAGGAAGCTTATCCTTAGTAACCTTCTTACCTAACACTAACGCTTTAGACACCCTAGCCTAAAAGTGCTTAAGAGGATCTCTAATGTTACTTATAGGGTGTGTATCTAGGGTTTTAATAAGCCTATTATAATAGTTAACTATAAGGCTTATACCTTAGGTAAGGCCTATTAAATAGTCTAAAGGAGCCTATAAGAGTTAGTTATCTATATAAAGCTTAGTAACTACCTTATAGTTAACTTTTATAACCTTAAGGTAGGCTATATAGGTTACTACTTCTATATACTCTTTTTAGACTGCATAATAAGCCTAACTTAGGACTTTTACCTTTAAACTTATAAAACAGACATACTACTTATAATAATTATAGACTTCCTTACTATACTTAAAGTGTATTATAGTTATAAGATAAAGGTTATTAAGACTAATAATAAGCTAGCTAATAATAATAAGGTTTCTATAAGCCTTAATGTATATAGTATATACGTTAAGGTAAGCATCTTAAATACCTAAGCGTAAAACAGCGCTGCAAAGCGTATTGCAGCTGTAATTAAGCGTAAGGCTAGGTGTATAGCTATTTATATAAAGCTTCTAGACGTCCTTTAGCTTAAAATTTACACCTTTATAACCTACCTTTATAACTACATACTATAAGCTTCTTATAGTTAGAAGACTTTATACTAGCTGTAGTATAAGCACTTCTAAGGTAAAGACGCTATATAATTTACCTAGCCTAACCTTTTACACTTAAGAATCTATAGCTATAAAGCGTATATACTTACAGTAGATACTTAGCTTTACTACTAGCGCCTAAAAAGGCTTACCTTACGTATGTAAATAGGTTATCTTATTAGCTATATTTTAAGTAACTTATACTGCATTTAGAATCCCTTTTATAGTAAAGTATTTATAATAAGAGATATTATTTTTAATAAAAAGTATATCTTTAATAGTAACCTAAAGGCCCTTACTAAGAATATTTATAAATTAGACCTTTAAGATATTTAACGTATTATTAACTACTTTATTCTTAAAGGCTAACATAATATAACTATATTCTATACAGCTAATAAGGAGGCTAATAAGATTTATAAAGACTATAATAAAGCTAAGGGGGCGCCTCTAGGTGCTACCTTAAGCGCCTTAAATACAGTAGAAACGCCTTCTAATAGGCCTCCTACCTTAGCGCTACACACTAAGTCCTAGTTTAAGCTTATAACGCTGCTACTAACACCCCTAAGATTAGCGTTTTTTACTATGCTTACAGCAGCGTTTATAGGGGGGTAAAAAGGATCTTAATAAGCTAATAAAGCTAATAAAACCCTCTTTCTAATGTACTACTAGCAGTTATATATATCTTTTAAGGCTATGTTTCTTACTAGGCGTATATATAATAAGTATTTCTATATATATAACTCTATAAAAAACAAATAATAACTAATAGATAGTACTAAAACGCTTAGGTTGTAGGCTAGCCCCCTATAAGACCTTACGTAAAGTGTTAACTAATCCCTAAAACGCCCTTACGTAATAGAATTATATAGTCTAAAGCTAGCACTTATAGTATCTCTAGAGGAAGCCTATTATAAAGCTAATACCTTATGTAGCACCTACTAGAAGGAACTCTTACTACTCCCTACGTCTTATAGTTAACTCTAATACTATCCTCTTAAAGACGCCTTCTATAAAGCTAAAATATTATATCTTAATAGCTATATAACCTTATACTTATAGTAAGAGGTATCTAAGGCTTCTATATATAGTAATTAGATTCTTAGTTACTATTAGGTCTACACCTATAAGCTTAATAAGTATAGCTGCCTTAGTAAAGTAAAAGCTAGGCTTATAATATAAGGTAACTAATAAGCAAAAGATAACTAAGATATATATACTATAATGTTTATAGGTATATCCTTCTAGATCCTAATAGCTATAGCTACCTACTTTAATTATAAGCTACTCTAATATAATGCAGTAAATACATTTATATATATAGATATTAATAAGGAAATATATATAGAGATACTACCTAGACACTATAAGAAAGGTATTATCCTATGCCTTTAGAAGGCCCTCTATAGGTTATACTATTTACTTATACTCTAGTAAAAGCACTTTAAGAAGGGCCTTATAGTGTAGGGTTTTAAACATATAGCTAAAGAGGATTACTATTAGCAGAAAGAAGAGATTACTTTTTTCTTTTATGTTAATAATTACATTCTTACCTTCCTAAAGGCTTATAAGCTTATAGTAATAGATAAGCTATATATATTATAGACTAAATACTACCTTAAAGGCAGTAAGAATCTCTAGTAGTTTCTTAGCCTTAAGGTTATATATAACTAAGAAACCTATTACTTATAGCTCTTATAGGCTGTATACACTAAGAAGTATAAGAAACTACTTCCTATATATACTAATATTATAGATAATAATACTACTTAGTATATACCTATAATAAAGAAAGAGCTACTACTATATAAAGATAATATACCTCCTATAGAGATTTACTATTATTAATATAAAGTTAGTACTATTTTTTATACTACTATAATAATACGCCTAGATATTACCTTTACTATAAGCAGGCTTATAAGATTTAATTAAAACCCTTTAGATACACACTAGAAAGCTACTAATAGAGTCCTTTAATACCTCTATAAAACATAATACTTTTACTTTTACTTTAGCGCTAAGCTAGGTAGTAAAGATAATACCTTTAAAGTTACCTCTAATATAAGCTTTAGTAATAATACTCTAACCTAAAGGAGCTTATAAGCCTTTATAATAAAGCTTTTTAGAGGCCTTATTATATAGTAAGCTAATAGATAAGATATAGTTATAACCTTAATAATAGAAGTAGAGCTACTTATACTTACCTAAGCTGCTAAGGAGACGCTTTTTATAAGCTAATTAATTTTATAACTTTAGATCTAACTACCTATACAGCTTAAAGACCTATTCTTATATATATTAATAAAGGTAATACTAATAAGAGTATAAATCTAATATAATAACTAGCAGATAGTAAAGCTTATTATAAGTAAAATTTTATAGCTACATACTAAGCTTTACTATATTAATATTTATAACTACTAGTTATGCTAAGAATTTACTAATAGCTATATAGATATTATATATACCCTATTAGTAAAGCTTATAGTAGATAGCTTAATAAAGGCCTTTAATTTAGTAAAGTATAACGTCTTTTTTCTTTAGCTTAATATAACTAATAAGAAGAAGGTCCTTAAGGCTAACTATATAAAGGATCTTATAATTAATAAAGCCTACCTATAGGTAGAAATAGCTAAGCCTAATATATAGATAGTAGAGGAAACAGTCTTATAAGTGTATAAGCTAGTAAGAAAAGCTTTCTTATATATACTAAGCTTATATAATATTAACGCCCTTTTTACAGCCTATAAAGGCTATAGAGAAGTCTTTCCCTAAGGAGGTATATTAAATTAAAGGATATATATATATAGGGCGTAATTTATACGTATAGGGTGTAGGCCTAGAGATAGGCTTAAGCCTAGCGTAGCTAGCCCTTTACTAAATACTAGAGGGACTGCTGCAGGCTTCTTCCTAAGCAGTAGGCTCTAGTTTTAGCCTTAGGCGCCTAGGAATAGGGTTCTTATAGGCCTAAGTTAGGGGCTAGCTGCAGGGCACAATAGTTACAGTTACACACACATCTCAATACACATTCAATTGACTGATCACTGCAACCCTTAATAATCCGACATTAGTAGGTAAGGGTAGTAGTAGTAGTAAGGAAGTTAAGTTATAAAATAAAACATAGTTCCTAAGAACACTATGTCCCTTCGAAAAGGGGTCTGAACACGCACCACTCGCATGTGCATGCACTACAGCCACACTAGCGACGCTAGGTGCAACGGCCCGCCCAGCTCAGCCCCGCTCATCCAGTGTGACTGTCAGACTGACTGGCCACTCTCGCCAGCCGTAACCAGCGCGGAGCGACACAAATGGGCGTTTCCCCGGAACTTCCGTCCACTCACAATGGACGTGAGCCGAGTACAGACAAGCAGCATAAACCATAGGTTCTGAGAAGACCTGCAGCAGTCCCCCTCAAGTCGAGCCACTGGATCGTCAACTTTGATGTCACTTGCAGTGGCGAGTATGAGCGACAATCCCCGCACCTTCGTATAAATACCATGTTTGATATTCATGCTACCATCTATCCGCAAGCATCTTACACGAGCAACATGGCAGGGGAAGGGCACGAGATCGGTGGGCAACCAGCCGTCAGCTCACATTCTCGCCCTCTCACTCACGTCGCTCGGCTTCAAGTTGAGCCGCGCTGACTTTACCTTTCCGATCCTGGCTTTTATTTTATTCAACGTTAATTCATTCCATGGCAGCCTTCCCATATCATCCTGGTCAGAGAATATCGCCGGCATTCTTAAACTTCAGCTGTTGAATGACCAGCAGTCACGACAGATGAGGACCTGCACTATGTCAGCTAGATGCCTCTCAGCCTCCTATGGCAAACGGGTTTCTTAAAGGGCGGCTTGCCGTTCATTGGGCAGCGTCTACTTTGCAGGAGCACTTCCCGAGGACCGAGTGACGGGCATGCCACACTTTTATGGTTACTTCTTCTCGGCGTCCACGCCGACAATACGAAGAATGCCCAGATCGCTGTAGGCTAGGCAATACTTCGTAGGCGCCCAAGACACGACGGGACAAGGCCCGGCTGTTTTGAATGTGTGAACGTGGTCGCCTGATTCGGCATGTCGAATATCCAGTCCAGGGCCTAGCAACACATCATTAGTCTCTTCAGAGTCTTTTAGACAAGGTAGCTCCGTTTTACCCACCTTCATCGCTGCCCCCGACCAAGAAATTGCCGTCAAACGTGAAACCTAGCCTGCGGTCAGAATTCTGCGCACGACACACAAAGTCTTGAGCGAAACTCACTGATTGATCGTACCGGGCCAATCATGCTAGTAATGGTCCGCTGGCAAACCCAATCCGTGGTGTCCCACAAAGAAATGATAGAGTCAGAACCACCAGTAGCGAGATAGCGTCCTGTTGGTTGCAACTCGGCTGAAAGGCAGGACGACGTATGACCGTTGAGGGCGAACTCTCTGGCCTCATCCCCATAACCGAACTGGAAGGCAGGTTTGAAATCCGGATACGATAAGATCCGGGTTCTGCCCTCACCGGTCGTGAGAAATACTTTCTTACCGCCCCAACAAAAGGCAATCTGATTCGTTTGAGTCGGTTGTTGATGCGATGCCACAGGTGTCGACTGGGTCGGCGACAATACAAAGATATTGTCCGTCTGGCCAAGTGTGAGCGCCGAGCCCTTGGGTATCAGGAAGGGGGAAACAGCAAACCTTATTTCCAACAACTAACGATTGACCGTCGGGTGCCCAGACAAGGGTGAAGGCGTCTCCCAGACCCTTGATCTCATTGATACACATCTTGGATCGAACATCCCAGAACTTGACGACTCCGTCATTGCTGACACTGCATAACTCGGCGTCTTTTACCGGATTGAAAGCAACCTTTTCAATGGGGGCCGAATGACCCTTCAAATCGGTGGAGAACCGTACATTTGGCTTCTCGGGGTTCCCTACGCAGGCGGAGAGTCAGCTTCGCCGATTCACACACCTGAATGAGTGCACCAATTGCTACGTACAAACACGGAGGATCTTGTCTGAAGACCCTGTAGCAACCAGAGTTCCTAAGGGGTTCCAAGCAATCGAACGTATGCTTTACGGATGGACGGTCAGCATTTTGGGCTTGACTTAACGGGCTTTGGGCTGCAGCATCTTACGTCTGTCCTCTGGAACTCGAGCTCGGATCATGATAAGGCTGGCTCTTGAGATTGGCCAAATAGGCAGGGAATCTCTCCTTGGAAAGACTAAGCCGTGTCCGAGGTGGTGGCATGTTTGCAGCTAGTGAGAAATGTCGATGCGGCAGCAGTGTGAGCTCAAATGCGTCAAGACAATACCTGTACTGATGCCTATGACGGAACCAGTTGACACCTCCAAGTTGGCTCGTATCAGTATCCTATCTCGATGTTTGCTTGTAGCGATGATAAGCCAAGGGCCGGTGAGTAGCAGCTACTCATGGGCGAGTAGGGTGTCAGTTGTATTGACTGACACTGCAGGAGTGACAATAGACCCAAGTATATCCAGGATCTTTTGAAGTAAATCTTTGGCGATTGTCCAAACGGAGATAGGATCGCATAAGTAAATCCACCAACGTTTGTGCTTGGCTGCGAATCGTCGGAATGTTGTAGGCTCGGGATACCTTCAGGTGGATACGGATACTGGTCCTCTGAATACCTAAGGTGGAAGCTGCGCATTCAACCGCGGGCAGGCGTGGACAGCTAGCTCGTTCCTGGCCAGAAAACTAGGTAGCGCGCATCGTTACATAAGCCGACTTGGCCTTGTCGGGTCTGATAAGCGTACCTACCTATGTAGATAGCATGGAAGCTCCCAGGTAGGGTGGGTGCCTAAGGCGAGTACGTAGGGGGCTGGTACTTAGGTAGGTAGCGTCAGAAGCCCCCCAAACATTAACGCCCTCACAAGCTCCCGGCCCGCTGTCGGCTGGAAGCTCCCCCAGGGCCATGATAATCACCTCAGATTGTTTAGCTTCACCAATTTCCTACAACCAGCTTCCCCTTCCCCTTCCCCGCACGGCATGCTTGAGGTTGTCAATGGGCCACGGTCTATAAGCAACATGACGTTTTCTGTTTGAAGTCCACAAGCGGCCATGACCAGAGCATTGTCCGGCCTGACAACCCAAAATACCCACTCGCCGGCTCGACGAGCCTCCTCCCGCCTTCACCGACGACAGACTGCCATTACGACGGCACCACCACCGCACCGAGCCCGTCCCTTTGACCGACGATACAGGGTCTTACCGAGATGTACTGGCCCATCGGGACCCCCCGAATCTTCGCAACAAGCAGCAGGTCTGGTCCTGCTTTCAACCTTGTCGTCTCCCACGATGGGCTGCCCAATCCCTTTGACAATCGACCGACTGACGAGCCCTCTTCGTACCTCAATGCGCAGTCGCAACACTCCCAACAACACGACGACATAGAGCTCACTACTCCTCTAACACCACTTACGCCCGCCATTCAATCTGTCGACCATGACGATGCCCACGAACCTGAAACAGCTCGGCTGTCACCTCGACTGAACGTTAATATTCCCTTGAAAGATCCCATTCTTGCCTTGCGCATATCCCGCCCGGGTCATCTTTTTGCCGTGATAACCTCGACGTCAATGACGATATGGCAGGCCAAGGTCAGTAATCCTCATACCCGGCTCCGTTCCTTCCCAGCTAGGTAAGCTTACATCCTCCAAGCCTACAGTGATTCTAGCCGTGGTTGTCCGCTCGGAGTCCTCCTTGTCGACTTACGGCGAAAATGTCGATCTTCTACTTCGCCCCGACTCGGCCATCTTCGTGGTTCGAACAAGACTAGGCTATCTCATTACATACTCTCTGGCGATGGACTCCGAAGCGCAAGTCTACAAGCCCTACTTTCCGAGCTACGCAAATATCCAGCGACGTCGCCAGAACCACCATGGCGGGCCCGGGAGCACGGCTCCGGATCAGTATCTTTGGGGTCCTGGTGAAGGTCAAGGGGTCCGTGACGTGAGCGTTCGCTTCAGGATGGTTATCAAAGTCGACGCCGGCATAGAGAGCGCCCTGGCACTGGATGACGAGCTGGTTGTGGCTACGCGCAAACCAGCGGCTGTTCAGTGCATCCGTTGGACCCCGGATCAAAGCGGCAGCCAGACGAAGACAGAGATTCTGAGTCGAATGGGATGGCTGAATAAGAAGATCACCGTCGTCGAGATGACCCATGATCGACCCATGAACCTGTCGACTTGGATTACAAGTGACGGCAAGGTCTATGCAGTCCAGCGTTTGCATCCGCGCGACCAGTCCCAAGGAAACTCACATGCAGTGGACCCCAAGAAGCTATTTAAAGGTCACTGTTTCCACACACCGAGCCAAACGGAAGAATTCGCCAAAATAGCCGTCATTAACGCCAGATTCTCCCTGGTTGCTGTTGGATGCGTAGATGGTTGTATCCGTGTCTATTCTGCTCGAGACTACGCCGGCAACATTCCGCCCTCGCATACACATACCATCCCGGTGTCAACGTCTGTTTCTGGCTCAATCACTACCTTGAGCTATTCCCCTGACGGATACTGTCTATTTGCCGGCTTCGAAAACGGCTGGGCTACCTGGAGCGTCTACGGAAAGCCCGGTAGCCATAGTTTCGGCGCCCATGAAGCGATCATTGACGCCAATGGTGAGAAGTGGATCGCTGGTGTGGGGGTTGCTGTCTGGCTCGGGAGCGGCTCAGAAATACTCATCACGCATCGTCAGCACGAGGCGATTTGGGTGCTAGAAATGGCCAGGAGTGCAGTGGTTGGCAACTACAACGCAGCGAATCTCATGCGCACGGTATTGCAAACAAGCACAAATGTCATGATATACCGTGGATATGACCTGCCAGACCTGGCGGGTATCTCAGCAGAGCCACATTTATGGCATACGACAAAGATACCCTCAGCTTACCTTCTTCATCAATGGCCGATTCGGCACACCGTCGTTTCACCGGACGGACGATATGTTGCTGTGGCTGGACGCCGAGGTCTGGCTCACTACAGCGTCAACAGTGGCCGGTGGAAGACATTCGCCAACGAGGCCATGGAAAACGAGTTTCAGGTCAGAGGCAGCATGTGTTGGTACCAGCACATTCTGGTGGCTGCTGTAGAGGCCAACAAGGCGCATGAACTTCGCCTCTACTCCAGAGAGACGGGCCTTGACAGCTCTCAAGTTCTACACACTCAGCCGTTACCGGCACCAGTGGTGTTGGTGACCACAACAGGGGAGGATTCCTTGCTTGTTTACACATACGAGAATCTTCTTTACCACTTCATCTTCGCGCCTACGGGCGGTTCGATTAGGCTGGTTCAGCTGGGACAAATTGCGTTCCACGGAATAGTTCGATCGCCTGCTAGAGTCCGTGGATTGAGCTGGATTTTGCCAGATGGTCAACTCGTCGATGGTGATCCGTCGCAAGATGTCGCTGTTGCGTCGGTCTTGTTTCTGGTTGATGCCAAGCTGGTGTTGCTTCAGCCTTCGTTTAACAGCGATGGAAACCTGAAATACGACATGAAAGTCATTGCTCAAAACGTGGAATTTCATGTAAGCATGAGAGACCAGCCGCATTTCGATGCGATAGCTACGCAAGCAGAAGAGTCCCTGTCGACCGGGGCAGATGTGTCGCTGCGGAACTCACTCTGGGTATTTGATGGCCAGGAATTTAAGCTCTGGCCGGACATACAAGAGGTGCTACGAGCAGCATCCAATGAGGCCCAGCGCGACATGCCGAAGACAATATCAGTGCCTTTGGACTATTATCCACTTTCCACCCTTCTGAGCAAGGGTATAATTCTTGGAGTCGAAGCGGATCTTGTTCAGAGGCGGGACATTAGTTTCTCATTCTTCCGCTTCGCTATCAGGGCAGGTTTGCCATTTCCTGGACAAGGAGAATACTGCTGACAATGATCAATAGACACATCTATTTCTACCCGATATCTTGCGCTTCTTTCTGACTGAGGGCAGGACGGTAGACGCGGTCAAGCTGTCGGAACAGTATCAGAAGTTAGAGTACTTCGCGCATGCCCTAGAGGTCTTGCTTCACAAGGTTCTGGACGACGAAGTGGATTCTGGGCCGAGCCCGGAGGAGGCGATCCTGCCACGAGTTCTGTCGCTGCTGTCGTCTTTCAAGCAGTACCTAGACATTGTGGTACAGTGTACAAGGAAGACCGAGGTGAGGCAGTGGCGGACGCTGTTTGCATACCTCCCACCAGTGCAAGAGCTTTTTGAAGAGTCGCTTCAGCGAGGCTCTCTCAAGACCGCTGGTGGCTATCTCATCATCTTACACACACTGGACGAGCTGGGGTCTGCTTCGGAGCAAACACTGCGATTGTTGTCGAGAGCAATGAAGGAGGGGGATTGGGATCTGTGCAAGGAACTGGCACGTTTCTTAGCAGCCATGGATGAGACGGGCGACACACTGCGCGAGGCTATGGAGGGAGTGAATATTACACTGAGCAGCAATGAGGACCGATCTGGGATAATGAGTCGGCTTGATGTCCCAGGCAGTAGAGGTGTCAACGGTTTGGGCCTGAAGTATGCAGAACAAAGCGACGAAATGGAGTCGGAGGGCCAATCCGCCAGCGATGCTGCTAGCTTCAGTTCTGATGGTCGCTAGCCGTCTAGGGGAAGAGGGGGGGGGGGTGACCAGACACATTTAGTATTCCTCGAGGACATCTTTGCTCTTGGACATGCAAAGAGAGGGAAAATAGGATGAAGAAGAGAAAGGCAGAGTAAAACTCCTACTAAAGAGTTGCAAAGGCTTCATGGTCGTCAGTCCGAAGATCCTCGATGTGAAAGCGGTCAATCTTCAAGTTACCTTTTAGTGCCTACCTAGGTTAGGTATCTAGAGAGAGTTATAGTGAATAATGGGGGTGCAGAGCAACGATATACACGGCATATATATATATATGCAGAGCTGTATCCGCATTGGAACCAGGGTAGTTAGGTACGTACCCTTATGATGCCCCCGCCCCCTCGGTGGCCTGGCTGGCCAGGCTCACTCTCGGTACAGCCCCGCCAACTGGTTTCTGCCCTGCAGGCGAGCGCAGAGATCCGGCGCCAACTACCACCCAGCCGACGAAAGGAAGACATTTATTGCTGGTCCGTCTTCCAAACGTCCATCGACGATCCGGGCATACCACCTTACCGCAACGGGGGGGCAAATCGATACTCACAAGAGCTCTACAATCCGCACTCGACAACATTTCGCGGACTTGGGCCATGATCTGAGGACTCGTCACAGGCACGAGTCGCACCTTCTTCCGCCATGATGGACGACTTCGTCAGCGAGTCGGATAGCGATTACACAAGCTACTGGCGAGACTGGGTGAGTATGCAGCGTGTATATACTGGAAGACTTTCGACGATGATCTGCGCGCGAAGGGCTTCCAAGAGCAAGAGGGCGCAAGCAGCGGGCTGGGTGCGATGCGATTGCGCTCGTCGCGCAAGATCCCTCGGGATTTGAACTCCGCCGCAAATCGGTTTCCACCGCTCGCAAGAAGCCATCTCAAAAACAGCAGCTAATGAGCGTCTTTGCCTAGTTCATCTCCTCTCGGGGCAACGAGTACTTCTGCGAGATTGACGAAGATTACCTCACTGACCGGTTCAACCTGACTGGATTGAACACCGAAGTACAATACTACCAATATGCCCTTGACCTCATTACCGACGTCTTCGACCTGGATTGCGACGATGAGATGAGGGAGACGATCGAGAAGTCCGCGAGGCACTTGTACGGTCTGGTACACGCCCGTTTCATTGTCACGACAAGAGGCCTTGCAAAGATGGTATGCTGCATTTCTTTTCGAGTTTCTTTTCTTCACGCCCGGCTTGGACAGATGAGGCGGAGAGGATCTAATGGGAGAGTCCGAATTTTGGACGAACCACACGGCTAACCTGCACGCTCCAGCTGGAAAAGTACAAAAAGGCCGACTTTGGCAAATGCCCCCGCGTCATGTGCCACTCGCACCCGCTCCTACCTATGGGCCTCGCCGACATTCCCAATATGAAGCCCGTCAAACTCTACTGCGCTCGCTGCGAGGACATCTATAACCCCAAATCGTCGCGTCACGCCGCCATCGACGGCGCTTACTTTGGCACCTCGTTCCACAACATTATCTTCCAGGCCTACCCGGCCCTTATCCCGACCAAGAGCGCCGAGCGCTACGTCCCGCGCGTCTACGGCTTCAAGGTCCACGCTCCGGCCGCCCTCATCCGGTGGCAGCACCAGAAGAAGGATACGATGCGCCGCCGTCTACGCAAGATGGAGGTTGACAGCGGCTTCCGCGACGAGGACGTCCTTGAGGAGGAGGAGGAGGAGGATGTTGAGTTTGAGGGCGTAGAGACTGCCCGCCCGGCCGGTGCCGATGAGGGCGTGGCTATGACGTGAAGAGGCCAGGGAAGAGGTGGCCAGCAGACTGTACGGCACGTTCACTAAGGATGCTCCTGATAGACATGATGGCCAGCAAGTCACATCAGTGTCGCACTTAAGAGGGCTTGCAAAGGGGGTGAGTAACTGTCTTGTGCCCTGCTGTGCTCTGCTTGGTCTGCTTTCCTAGTTTGCCCTTGTCCTGCTTTAGTGGACTCGGACCTCCAGTATAATGATATGATGGCTTTCATGATCAAGTTGCATGCCTTGCCTGTGTTCCGACCGTTCAATCAGAGACACGGCAGCCCGATCAAAGGTGCTTGCTTGTATCTGGTTAAGACACTGCGATGTCAATAATCATTTCATCTTTCAGAGGATAACACATTCAGAAGGCACATCAGCATTACCTCTCTGCTTCAAGACCCTGCTTTTTCCTCAACTAACCAGACGGATGCCACCCGTTTCACTAAACGTCATCAACATTTGTTTGGCGCCAAAGCACATCACACAAATCGCTAAGGCGACTCCAGTGCAACGGGCAGTAATACTTGTTTAGAGCAGGGGATAGAAAAAAATCGTCATAACCACAAGTCTATTCCATAACGGTCGTATCTGCATGCCATGCCTGGCCCCCGAAAAGTAACAAATTGCCCTAGGCCGCCAACCCTTTTTTTATAGGCGGCTGGTATACCGTAAAACTCCAATCATGCCCGGACGTGCCTAATGCAAAAATGCAGTGGGTGCCGCTGTAACCCATTAGAATCGATTTTCAGGTTCCGGCCCTTCATGAGAGCCAGCCTTGCTGATATACTGGGTCGAAGATGCTTGGCCTACGATCGGCCTGGCCATGTATGCTTCCTCCTCGTCCCCTGCCCTGACAAAGTCGCCCTTCTCTGTCGCATAGCTATATGACCCTACACCAGACCACCATGCCTTGTCATGGCTTCGAGGGCCCCAAGCCCAGCCAGCACCCTGGCGGATGGGAAGATGGTAGTAGCGGAACGCGAAAATGGAAGTGAAGATGCCGATCATGTAGCCGAAGAGAATATCGAAACCGTGATGGCGGAAATCAAACCAGCGAGAGCCAGCAATAAAGACGGATGCGAACCATGGGAGCACCACAATGGTCAGGAGGTAGAGAGGGGGGGCAGCGGCTTGACGACGGACAGCAGTCACAATCTTGTTGTGCTCGGCCAAGTTCCTGGCAGCGCCTGCCGAGTCAGGGTTCAAAGAGCCACTTTCGCCAAACCGTACTTCCTCATAGCTGGCGCTAGACTTTTGTAGACGGGAGGGGAATGCCGAGTGAGAATCGGCGCCGTTGTCAGAAGCCACAAAAGGTATGGTGACGGCAAACTTGCTAGCTAGGAAGAGAGACAGGTAGATCAAGCCAGCGGCGGCAGAGCTCGAATGGCCGGACGGATAACTGCGAAAGCCGTCGTCGAGTGTGTGTGCGTCGGTATTCTTGCAAATGTTGGCAGACACAAGCTGACCAAATCCAGTCGCGCCGGTCAAGCCGGTAATGTTGGCCAAGGTGCCGCCAATGATGTAGTCTTGAATGTGGTCCAAGTCGGGTTGGCATCGCGACAAGAGGTCGGGCCTAGGCTTTCCAAACATATTCTTCATGCCGTTCGTGATGAAAAAGGCGCCCACATGGGCAAGAGCGAGGCCAAGGTAACCAACATGCAACTCCCATAGCTTACGCTTCCAGATGAGCGACTTCGGGGTTCCCTTGGGAACGGTATTTCCGGGAACGAGAACGAGGCATACAACGGCGATGATGATGATGGGCAGGGCGACTGCGATGACGCCGGCTATCCACATGGGGACCGTCTCGTGTTCGGTGAAGGGAAAGCTGCAGAAGGGAAGGGTCAGCGGACAAAGCATAGAGGCTCGAAGGGGGGGGCTAAGGCCGGCCTTACGAGATGTTGGGGTCGAGAACAGAAAACGGACGCTTGTTCGGCTCAACGAAACCCAGAACAGTTGCAATGGCTCCGACGACGGCGAGGATGAACCAATCGAAGACGTAGGAACCGATCAATGAGGGCGTCCAGTGACCACGGCGCAGACGTGCAGAGCGCCTGTCGTAGGGCGCTGGTGATTCGGGCATCTTGTAGTACGAAGGCCTCGAAGAGGGCGATAGGTTTGCGAGAGGGATGGATGAGGACATGAGGGGTTGAAATGTAAAAGAAGGAGAGGGAAGGCAAGAAGAAGCAGGAGGTCATCCAGGAGGAGGGTGGCTCCAAGCTACTTCAGGTGGACGGACGAGAGAGGTAGGGGAAGGGGAAAGAGAGTTTTAGTGTTATGGGGGTGGGAATGGGGAAGGGATCCGCAGGCAGGCGATGAAGGCACAGGGCGCGCGCGGAAGCGGTAGTGACCGGCTGGGGGGATGACGAGGGTGGATGGCTGAGGTCCAGGTACCTACTGGCTGTACTCCGTAGTGGATGTGCTAAAGTTACGTGCCCTGAGTAAGGTGAGGTCGAATCAGGTATAGGATGTACGGTGATGGGTACTTGAATTGAGGCGCGAGGAAAACGAGCAAAGAAAAGAAAAATGTTTCCCCGTGGTGGTAGAACAAGAAGCAAACAATGAACCATCGGCTTGTTTCGTATGTGTGTATGGATTTGTGTGTATGAATGTGGTTGCAGTGAGTTGTCCCTAAAAGATGCGGTGGGCTTGTTGGTAACTCAGGCCAGTCAAGGTACTGATGGGCAAGAAAAAATTTTGTCTAATAGGGTTTGTCCAGCAGACGTTGGAGTGCCAGGGGTGAGAGGAAGAAAGATGTGCGTAAATGTGCAGGAGACGCGGGAGTTGGGATGAGAGCAAGTGTGGCAGGTAATGGCACTGGGCTGACAACCATACTATCATCTACATAGTATGTAACTAATCATTTGAGACAACGGTACCACACCACCGTAAGGAGGTGACGAATGTAGTAAGCAGTCGCGTGGCAGTGCTGGTCGTGCTGCGCGCGCGACGGTGGCGGCATCCCAGGGCGAAGAGCCGTAAGCGGCAAACACAGTGTCCATGTTTAGAAGTGCATCCGTTTGAAGGGGGATAATAGAAGGGATGCCACAATCCGTGTGATGAAGGATTGCCGGCAGTGCGCAGCGACATGTTGAATTGCCTTTTGGCTACGCTAAGGCTCGTTCATCCGTACATGCCTGTACATACGCGAACCTCCGCAGGGACGGGGGGGGCATCAATAGATGGGCGCGCGCACGAGCACCAATGCTGCACTGTCACCAATTAGTAATTACTCTCTTGCTCGACAACCATATTGAGCCTCGCCATGCTTCCCTCGACCAACAAACGCAGTGATGGATCGCAACCCCCGGGGACAGGACAAGCAACCCAACCGGCTGTGCAGCTACTCATACAACACCTAGGCACGGGCGCAGACGCAGGCGACATTACAAAGGGTTCCGTACGTACCAAGACAAACCTAACCCCCAAGCCCAAGTGGTGTTTGAGAAGGCGCCCAAGGGAGCGCGTTTGGAGTATGCGACTGACTGAGCCCAAAGGGGAAGGGGGGTTGCTCAGGTACGTATTATTTCGATTCCAATAGCTGTCGCCAGTGGCTAGCACAACGTCGCAGCCCCGTAAAACCCGCCTCAGAAATTGCCTCTCGCTGGTCGCTACGGAGCCTACGGCGTGGCTTAGGTCTTGGCGGTGACCTAGAGACAGTCGATCCTGTCACTTCAACCCTTTGCCAAGAGTCTCGTCAGCTTCGCTCCCTGACGCCCCACACAGAGTATTCAACCTGCAACTGCTGCCATCATTCTGTGAACCAAGGAGAGGGTTGCGCAAAGAAACGTTGTTAGTGAATCAACAACCCCGCCAAGTCAGCAGTGTTGGTTCAATTGCCCACCATCCGGGGCTGGGGAACGCTCGTTCCACATGTTTCTAGCAGTCCAGCGACAGCCAAGTCAACCTCGTCTCTGTCAACCTGCCACGATTAGACTCTCTTACTGTCACTCTTGGATATGCTACCCTTCCGTCTTGGTCCGTACTTCGGCCCGGATTCATCGGCAGTGCGGCACTACGATGCCTCGCCAATGTCGCAAACGCGTGGCCTTCATCGAATCCCACCATACCCAGCCCAATGTCCTCCGCCCGGCCCGCCGAGGTATTCTCAACAGTATCCGTATTCCAATCCATAATTTGGCCTGTTAACGAAGCGAGCGGGGCCTTTCATCTCATGAAGTAGCTGGCATGGTGTGTATGATGGCCCTAGAGACTTTTGCTCCTATCCTTGGATGGCGGGAGGATTTGCATACTCTTGGCATCTTGCGGCCATCACCACATCCACAAGTTACTATCCAAGGAAGGCACTTGCGAGACTGATTTGACTCGACAGATGGCATTTTGCGAGTGCCAACCATGATGCGCCGGCATTCCGGGCAACAATCTCATGGAGACCGCCGTGGTCCGATTTCGTCATCGCCACCTGAATGGAAAACATGACCGTACCATCAGGTCATACAAATATTGATTTCGGTCTTTCTCCCTTTTACGTTGAGTATCATCTAACACGGTTAGGTCACCCACACGATGACGTTGGGCGAAAGAGGCGGCCACCAATATCGTGACTGGCCAGGTTTCCTTCCTCCACTGACTACACGCCTCTGCTCTCAGAATTTAACCGAGATGTCGTTCGTTCGAGACCCCTGATTCCACCTCTGTCCCCCAGTGCTCAGGGGCTTTCATTGGCTATGCAGATCTCGGCCTGTGCCTCATGGCCATCACTCCGATGGCCCTCGCTTTTGGGAAGGGTGACCCTGGTGAGGGGAATAAGCAGGGAGGGTGGCATCTGCAGCAGAAGGAAATTTCCGATCTCCTTGACGATTGGCGGTACACCAACTTACACACTGGATCCCATAGGCTGCAAAATTGGCAACAATACTTGCTGCATGTCTTTTGCTCAGTGATGTGGCTTCGATTGTTGGCAGCGCAGCCAAGCCGAGAGAATCAATCGAGGTTTGCAATTCGCCGCCTGTCAAGCACAAACGGTGAAGCATCTCCCCCGATAGCATCTCGATAGCATCGGCCCCGCATCCCCCGTGACCCGGGCCCCTGTGAGACCATCATTTTAACTCGGCTTGGATCACGACCGCGCGTCGGCTAATGCTCTGGTAACCGCCACAGACGTCCGCCGTCCGGGCTGCATCCTGCAGGGTCCGGGCTTTGATCTGCAAGCGTTCGCCCTCCTCGCGCCTCTTTGGCATGCCGTAAGGGCGAGTTTGCTCTTCAACGATGATCACTACGTGAAGCAGGGAGGATACCCTATCGCCAACCTAAGGCCTGGTCCCGAGTGTAAGCCCGCCCCGACGATCTCTACTAATGAAGCATTTCTCTTTTAGTCTGGGTCATTGATTAGGACCTGCTTGTGTCCGGCCATTTTTGATGCTCCTTGTGTGTTGTTCTGGTTGCTACGTCTGCCACTTACTTCAGCCTGACCTCCTCATCTTGCATAACCATGGTCCATTTGTTTCTACAAACGACTGGGTACGTTGCCTGTCTTGCCTCCTTACGCCCACACAATAGCTTGGTTGTACTGGTCCCGAAATGCTTAGAACTCTAGACGGTCCTCTAAGAGAGCATTCGCTAGCTGGATCCCGTTGGTAACAGTGAACTTGCCTTCCGTCAAAGCCCATTCTACCTAGTCCCCTTAGTGTACAATCTGGCCATCCATAGTTCGGTTCATCTCAGTCAATGCGAAGGCAGGAGGAGTTCATGTGGACGAGTGCTTTCCGCAGATCCGAAGTCGCCTCCATCACGTACGATGTTATGATAGTCGGCGGCTTACTCCCAAAATCAACCTAGCATCGGAGTGGCTCTCAAACACAAGCATTTCCCTTTCAACCGCGCCATGACACCAAAACAACACCTCTTGAGCCCTTGCGACAGGACTCACGCCTCACCGTTGTGTTGATCCGCATCTATCGCTCTTTGAGGCCCATGCCCATACCTCTTAAATCGCTTCCCGCCGCCGCATTTCTTGGCTAGATCTGACCTACAATACAATCTCCGCGGGCTTCGTGTAATCCCTTCTTCTTCCCATACACGTTGCGCTATCTTAAGGTTTCCTTGGCGATTCTGCCCGTTCTCTTGTTCCCGATACTTAACATGACGGCGTTCGGACTTTGCGTGCTCGCCCTCGCCAGCACAGTAGCAGGCTCGCCCTCTCTTTTCCCAAGAGGTATCTCACCTGATAATACCTGCGGCACGACTGGAAATGGGGGTAACCCTACGGCATACAGTTGCCCGGTGGACTTGCCGTGCTGCTCAGTCAATGGCTGGTGCGGTTCTACCAGCGACTACTGCTTGACGTCCAACGGCTGCCAGGCCGGGTTCGGAACCTGCGAGCAGGACGGCAACCCGCCGACAGACTCAGGTGACGATGGCAACTCGGGTACTGGACTCTGCGGCCCTGAGAATGGGAACGTTAGCTGCGCCACCAATGAATGCTGCTCTGCCGCCGGGTTGGTGACCACTCATCTAGTGTGCATTGTTGCCAAAGGCTTCTTGACTAACACATTGCCAGATACTGTGGAACAACCCCAGGTTAGATACTGCAGACATGTCGTTGACCTTGGAAAGACCGCCTGACACGTGGCAGACCATTGCAAGGCTCCGGACTGCCTTTTCCAATTTGGCCCAGCATGTGATGCTAACAAGATCCCGCCGGGCCTTAACACCTCCAGCATCGCCCGGACCAAGCTCGGCCAGGTTGAGTATGGCGATCCTGGTGTTTACAGCTGCGTCAACCCCGGTGACGTTGCTCTAACGTACGACGACGGCCCAGCTTCGTACACCAACGACTTGCTCGACCTCCTAAAAAAGTACAATGCCAAGGCCACGTTCATGATTACTGGAAACAACAATGCAAAGGGAGAGGTTGATGATGCGGCCTTCCCTTGGCCCAGCACCATCAAGTATGCTGTCTTCGTCGCATTGCCTTTGCTATCGTGGCTGACCTTAGACGACAGGCGGATGTACTCTGATGGCCACCAAATTGCCAGCCATACCTGGTCCCATGCCGATCTGGTCTGTCTTCTTGCCATATTTGCGGTTTACCATTCTGACCCTCCAAGTGCAAAATAACATCGGCTCAGCGCAGGGATGAAATGTATAAGTTGGAAATGGTATGTTGTGCCGTGAAAGCAATCCATATTTTGACTAACTCTTCTCGAGGCCATCCGCAACATCATCGGCGTCATACCTACCTACATGAGGTCGCCTCCCCTCCATCCTTTGAAACCCCAATTATACGCTGCAACCCCTACTGACTGCTATCCGAAAGGCCCCCTTATTCCTCTTGTACGGCTGAATGTGGCTGCGAAGATGACATGAAGGCGCTGGGATACTCCATCATCTACTTTGACCTCGACACGGCCGACTACTTGCATGACAGTCCGACTGAGATACAGCAATCCAAGGACATTGTCGACCAGTCAATCTCGGCCAAGCCCGCCGCCGCTGACAACTTCCTCGTCATCGGCCACGATATCCACCAGCAGACCGTCTACAACCTGACAGAGTATATGCTTCAGAAGTTCCAGGGCAAGAAGATGGTTACCGTTGGTGAGTGCCTTGGCGACCCTATGGCGAACTGGTACCGCGCCGACGCCCGCACCACCCTCGGATAAGGTGTGTCTCACGCGGGCGACCTGAGGGTGATGTCACCTGAGCAGCGGCGCTGACTCTTGCTTGCTTACGGGGTCGTAAGCCCGCTGCCGGTCAGGGCGGATCTATGTCAATATTTTGCAAACACTTCGTATGCTTCAGTGTGTAGTTAGGAGTTGAGACACACACACCCACAGATTCTGTGTATCCATAAGCGTATTGAAGCGAAAAGGACTAACCTGGTCCTCGTCCTGACTACCTGCCTATTTTAAGTGACTGTTGTACGCAAACTGTCGTAAGTCCGTTAACGTTTGTCGGCCTAAAGAGGTGAGATGCGCTGTTCGATCTGAAGCGTTGCCGGGCCGCTGGATGGGGACGGGTGGATGGCACGAGCAAGGATACGAGCATAACAAACAAAACAAACTCACAGATTGGTAATACGGCCTGGCTGATTGTTTGTGTGTCCAAGAAAGAGAACAAAGATGTCCCATGATCCGGCCAGGCTCTTTCGACCCATCCATGTTTTAGTTACCAGATCCTCTACACAACTTGCCCTTTTTCATTAAGCCTGAATAATGCGACTGAACCATGCATGATCGACCAGAAAGACGCAATGCAATATATTCACCCCCCCTGAACCCAATTCTCCGAACAGATATATGTACAATTTTTTGCACGATTGCTATCGCCTACAACCCCAACCCCCTCCAAGTGTGTGAGAGTGTGTATTGCCTTTCCTCTCGAGAACCGATCCTCCAATATCCCTCAGCCAAACACCCCCGAACCGGAGGGCTAATTAGACGACGAACCTGGCCTGGAACACGCAGACCAATGGACCTCTTGTCTTGCCAGCCTAGTAAAAGACAGAGTCAACGAACTCCAGCCAAACCGTCCGCTTTCGTGATATCCTTGACCTCTGACTCCATGCGCCGTTCATGAGACTAGAGAAACGAAGTCCCAATGCACTGGAAAGATGTGTAACAGACAAAAATAAGCAGCGCAAAATAGCTGCCTGAAAATCGACAACTGAGAGTCTGAACCATGTAGTCCAGACAGAAAAGCAATAGGGCGAACCATCCTCCCCCCTACACTAACCCACGAGTCGTTTTTCTCCAGACCCAGTGAAGCGCAAGGATGGGATGATGCTGCACCATGAAAGTGCGGGTCGTCGATCTATGCATTCGTAACAGTGGCCGTAAACGCTGATGCTCATCCAACTACTCTGGTCCAGGATATCCTGCGAGTCCAGAGTACGTTCCAAGACAAACAGAATGCGTGCGATGTCGCTAGTAGTCGTCTTGTTCTTCATCCTCCTCGGGGAAGTTGTCCTCCTCCCGGGTCGAGATCTGATCCAAAGAGAGATGCACATCAACGACACCAAAGTGCTCGGCACTTTTCTTGGCCCACTGGCGCGTCAGGATGGATGCTGGACCACGTCAGTTTGGGATTGCATGAGTGATCAACGGAAAGTATCCTACCCTTGAGAAATTTCTTGCTGGCGTACTTCTTGAAGAAGGCCTCGTGGACGACGGGGCGCGCAAGATAGTCGACCATGAGACGAATGACAGGCTCAATCTCGTCCTCGGTATAGCCAGCATAAAATGCGATGGTAGCGTCCTGTTGTTTTGTTAGTCAATCCAGGGATGGGTGGGATGTTTCTCGCCAACGTACCCAGTCACCTCGGTCGAGGATGAGCCGAGCCAGGTACATAGCGCCAGCTGCAACGTGGCTGGGGCGATAGGCCATGAATCGATGGTCGAGGAGGCTGATCTCCATGAGGTACTTGCCAATGGTGCGGCACTGAATGTCGTAGTTGTCTGCTTTACTGATGCGTCGAAGGAAGTTCATAGGGTTGGGGTAGCTCAGGTCGTAGTTGAGTGTTCCGAGGACGAAGCGCTCCGCGCTAAGGATCTCGGCTTCACTGAACCCGTCGTCTGCAACGTGGCGGAAGTTGGCGACGTGAGGCGACAAAACCTCTTCGTACTTGGATGCAATGAACATGGCCGTGATCCCGACAAGTTGCAGGCGGTCGAGCTGGACAACTTTCTCGGAGAGGAAGCGATCAATAATGTTGATGGCCAAGAAGAGAGTCTCGGGGAGGAGGTGGAAGCGCGTGTGCACCTCAATCAGCCAGTCGACCAGTATTCCACGCGTCTTCCACTCCAAGTCGTCTTGGTGCTCCATGTAGTTGGGGTTGGGAATAGAGTTGCACTCCAGATCGCGAAGGTATTCGAAGATTTCGTTAGCATACTCGGCTACCATCAGCGGGTCGTCCAGGTCCTCCTCATCCAGATTCCTAACACCAGACGGGTAGGCAAACGGCTTGTGGCCGCCGGCAGGCTCAGACTCGACGGGAGCCGTGGAGAGAGGAAGCTCGGGTTCAGGTTTGGCTCGACGCTTCTCAGTGGGCTGAGTGGCATAATGCTTCTTGCGCAGGGGCTCGCCCTCGGCAAGAAGGTTATCGTCCTTCGCAGCGTTCGCGTTCGATAAGACGTTGGTTGGCTTCTTCTTGGGAATAGCGCCGGATCCGGAACCGGGTGCCTTCTTCTCTTTGGGCACAGCGTTTCTGGTTGTAGCGGTGCTGGACTTCTTCGTGATACCGGTAGGTTGAGCAGCCTTAGAGACTAGGCCGCTTTTGCTCGCAGGCTTCTTTCCTGGGACAGCATTCTCTGTCTTGTTGACGTTGCTGACATCACCGAGGGCGGCGCGCTTTCGCTGCCCTGCTGGGTTCGCGTTGACGGCAGGCTTTTTCGTGGCGAGGGCGGCCTTTCCAGGAGCAGCAAGCTCATCAACGTTCAACGCGGCCGCCTTGGCACGCGTCATGCGCATTGATCCACTGTTCTCATCGTTCTCGTTTGATACGATGCGTGCACGCGTCGGACGGGTACCCTGCAGGCATTGGTGAGCAACATGTAGACGCGACGACAATTGATCAGTATGGAGAAGGAAAAGGTAGATACTTACTGGTGGCATCTTGTCGATCGATAATGTGAAGTTGTGTATCTGAGATGCAGAAGTCTAGGAGGACGAGGTTAGTATTTGGACGCGTCTGGGACGATGGAGCGCTATTGTGGCAGAGATAATGCAATGAAGATGAGAGCGCCACCAAGGGTTTGGCAGATGAGCAGGCTGGCTGCTCAGGAAAGAAAGAGAGAGAGAGAGAGAGAGAGCGCAGGAACGTAAACGGGGGTCGAGACATGCGTACCTTGGGAATGATGATGACGGGCGACTTGAACGCGGGCAAAACGTTTGCTCAGGTTCGACGCCAAAACACGGGTTGGGCTCTGATGAAGAGCAAGGAGAATTAGTCGCGTTCCCGGTGCCAATCGGCAGATGCAAAACTTTGTAGGGTGACAGAGAGCTGAGAGTATTGCGGCGGAGGAGGTAGTAGAGGATAAGAGAATGGAACTCGGGGGTGAACAAGATTGTTTATGTGGAAAGATGAGGTGCAGGATGATGTGTGATGTGTTTTGCTGAGGTAGTGGGAACCAGAGGACGTGATGTGGTATGGAGTGGGTATTGGAGCCAGGGCGACGGAGGGGGTACGTACCGAGTTTTTCAAGTCGCGGCTCGCGGTGGCCCTGGTCTGGTCTGGGTCTGGTCACCACAGTAGCGCACGTCGGTCCTTGGAGTGTGCAGTTGCAGCACGCGCAAACGACGGACAGGGAGTGGCTTCTTGACCCTCGCTAAAGGAAAGTCGCGTGCGTTAGGTGTTAGGATGTCTTTGTCGTGGGGATGACGGAGGGCCCTGCTTGGTCGCGACTCGAATGGTTTTCACACATAAGGGTGTTTCAACTCTCTTTTCAATCCTCTTTGTGGCTGTTTGTTTGTAGGCAAGTGAGAGTAAGAGTGAGAGTGGCAAAGAGAGGAGAGGCACTAAGATATACAAGTAGAGCACAAGCTCTAGTGGTGTATATGTGGTGGTGGTGGTGGTGAATGGTGAGTTGTCCTGATATTGGGCTGATGCGATGGGTGGTGCGTGTTATCTGTATATTTGAGTGATACACAGGGCCTGCAGTGCTAACAAAAAAGTGATGAGTGTTTGTTGCAGCCAGATGAGATGGAGGCAGGAAGGTGAGGTGATGTGTACTTGAAGGTAGGTAGGTGGGTTAAAAGGATGAGGGCAGTGACTGTTAAATGTAGAATTCTTACTTTGTTTGTTGACTTTGAGCTGGGTGCTGTGTGTGGCTCTGGTTGTAAATCAAGGTTCGGATGGACACCTCTCTCTATCCTTATATGGAGTGTAATAAGGGAATAGTCTATAAGGCCCGGCAATACTGGCAGCTTATGAGGACAGTTGAGGGTTGTGGTTGTGGTCGCGGTCGTGGCCAAGCGAGAGTAGTTACGCGATTGCTCTGGCTGCACGCGAAAGAAGCTGTGAGGCCTAGTGGGGGAGCACTGTGAAAGAGACCTGAGAGAATGGAGCACTACCCCGGCCACAATAGCAATCAACAGTAGCAACCACAGAGCAACTGGCTCATCATTGGTTCAGTCACCAACCACGTCTCCATCAGTCCCGTCACGCTGCGGTCGTGTCAAGGCGTCTGAGGCCCAGCTAGCCACAGGAACTCCACTCCTCCGACCGCGACTGTGGCTGAAGCCTCCCTCGCGCTCGGTACGATACCTAGGTACCTAGGTTAGGTAGGTAGGAGGAGCCTGCGGTACGTACCGAGCCTCGTTCAATTCATCGGCATCGGGACAATAATTATTTCCAAAAGCTCGAAATCTGCACTGAGCTCAACCCCATCATCCGTCACACCTGGGTTCGAAGCGATTCCCAAGCACGTCAAGGGACCTATCTTCGAGGACCACACGGCCCTTTGAGCCAGATTTGAGTAATTGTCGGCTCAATTGATGAGATCGACATCTTCCCACACTCATCTTTCCCGCTCCGTGTCGCCGCCCTAACTCGTCGAGTTCGCCTTCTCCCACGCCATGTCGCGCTGACTGACCTCTCCTGACACCGACCAACCAATTCGAACAGGGAGAACAACATACTTCCGGGGTCTCCAAAACGTTTTACCGTCAGAATGTTGCAACCACGAAAGCTGATGTCGGCCCAGAGGAGCGGCGCAAGCTTTCTGGGCTCGGCCGCCTTCCGGGGGCTTGTCATCAGACAATATACCTCCGCCACGAGAAAATCTGCCGACAAGCCTGCCTCCGAGAAAACGACAACGACGGCCAGCGATTTTTCTGCACCCGGGTCTGCCCCGACCAAAAGCAACGACTCCGTCATCATGCGCACCTACAAGCCACGAACCCCCGGTGTCCGCCATCTCAAGCGCCCCATCAATGACCACCTGTGGAAGGGCCGCCCCTGGTTGCCATTGACCTTTCCCAAGAAAGGTCACGCCAAGGGCGGTCGCAACTCTTCTGGAAAGATTACGGTTAGACACCGTGGAGGCGGTGCCAAGAGGAGAATACGAACCGTCGACTTCAACCGCTGGCTGCCCGGCCCCCATCTGGTCGATCGCATCGAGTACGATCCGGGGCGTAGTGCTCATATTGCGCTGCTCACGAACAAGTCAACTGGAAGCAAGAGCTACATTGTCGCGGCTGAGGGTATGCGCGCTGGTGACGTTGTACACAGCTACCGTTCAGGCATCCCCGAGGACCTGCTTGCAAGCATGGGCGGCGTCGTCGATCCCGGTATTTTGGCCGCCAAGACTGCCTGGAGAGGCAACTGCCTGCCAATGCACATGATCCCCATCGGTACCGTGGTTTTCAACGTTGGTTCAAGGGCCAGGGGCGGTGCTGTTTTCTGCCGCAGTGCTGGCACCTACGCCATTGTCGTCTCAAAGGAGGAAGAGACCAGGGATGACGGAACCAAGGTCATGACGGGCAAGTACGTCAATGTCCGTCTCCAGAGTGGTGAAATCCGCAGAGTCAGCAAAGACGCCTGTGCCACCATTGGAGTTGCCAGTAACCCGCACCATCAATACAGGCAGCTGGGTAAGGCCGGAAGAAGCAGATGGCTGAACATTCGCCCTACTGTTCGAGGCCTTGCCATGAACTCTGGTTTGTGGTCCCTCGTCACGTCTTTATACCAGAGAGCGCCCATTCTGACCACTGCTTCCCAGTTGATCACCCTCACGGAGGTGGACGTGGCAAGTCCAAGGGTAACCGTCACCCGACTAGTCCGTGGGGCACACCGGTAAGTTACGCTGCATCTGGAGCCCGTCTCGGGACATTGCTAAACGATGTATCCTACAGGCCAAGGGAGGTTTCAAGACTCGCCGTAAGCACAACTTCAACAAGTGGGTTGTTGAACCCAGAGTACGCAACATGGGCCGGAGGAGAGACAAGAGCAGCTCTTAAACTGCTGGCGCATGTCGATTGTATACATGGAAGAGGGAGGCGAAACGACATGTGTACCGACCGCGGGGAGAAGACACTCGGAATGCTTGTTGTAAATGTATGGCATACATGTACTTGTATGATAAAGATGTTTGCGCTGAGCTGTCGACCGATGACGGACGCACTCTGCCAAGATGCCGCAACTGGACTTACTGTAACACCACTTTCTGTACCTGAACGTTTCCCTTGGTTCTCGTCAGACTCGCACCCCGAGTCCTGTCTGTGATGTACCGCCACTCGCTCGTTATGGTGGTTTGGTTGTTGGGTGCATCGTCGTGAGCTTCATGGCACGCTCACCCATTTGTATCGGTCCTGTCGTTGCCAGCATTGTTCTCCTCCGGCCGTCAAGCCTCTCGGCCCGTCCCGGCTCCGTAGTCCTCATCACTGTTCGTTTTTGTCTCGCGCTTCCGTTGTCTCCAGGCCGCCAACCCCCCCTTGAATGTCTCTTTGTTCGCTTTTTTCATCGCCTCGAGCTCCTCCTTAGCCTGTTTCTTGGCAGCTTTGAACTCTTCCTTCTCGGCTCTGGCCTCTCGCTCTAGCTTGTTATGCTCATCCACCATGGAAAGAAAGCGATTCCACGTTGGAGGCGGGGAGAGGCTGTTCCCCCCGACCATGACCCAGAATATTTTCGGGACCTTTTTATCCCCGGACACGGCGTTCTTAGGCATCTTTGGCAGTGGCCTGCATCTGTGTGTATGTGTGTGTGACACTTTGATTTAGGGATTGAATGATGTTTTCCCACAGAACGCGCTGATGCCTTATCTGCCAAGGACGACTGGCTAGTTTCGGGTCGGTGCTGGGTAGATGGATCGTCGAGTCAGGTCGTCAGTCTCACGCGTTGCTTGGGCCAACTTGAAGGTGCAAATTTTATCTCGGTGGCGTTTTTTGGTTGAACCGATATGGCCAAGAGCTCGCTTGCTCGCTCACACACTCTCTTGTTCCCTTGGTTGCCGTTGGCTTTTCCACTGCGGTCAACGCGGCCAGCAAGTAGCTTTTTGAAGCTGTGGCGACGGGCATGCCAATCCTTCCGTCACCGATTGTGGTGATTCGGATCAACGATGACCAAGGGAGAGGTTTTACTTGTATGGCAATACCAAGGGTGAGTGAATCACACTAGGTGGACCGCCTCTGTGGGACAGGAGCCTTGGTTAGCAACAAACTTGCATTACAATGAGTCCATGTGTCCATCGCAGGCATAATGTCTCGGCTTGTGTACGAACAGTCAAATGGGTCAATGGAGTCAGATGCACTATTCATCATGCCTGCCCAGGCAGGGTGTTCAATTTGGAAAGGAAGGGGAGTGGGAGGGTGACCATATGGATGACAACGCAGTCGCATGTGACTTGCCGAGTTCCCACAACATCCAGCATACATGAGTAGCGTTCCTCTGATAGCCATGTATGATTTTCTCACTCGGGGAGCCTATTCTAGGTCCTAACCCAGCATTCCGGGTTCAATCGAGCCGTTTTGAATTCCAGACCCCAACTCCAAGATACGCCCCTCGTGTTGTTGTTGACGACCGTTCCCATCAAAACACCAGTCTAATTCTAACTAAACCAACCCTGACCGAAGAGGAAATAACCCTTCCAAGAGCTCATCAAAAGACCTGCAAACATGACGGACGTGTCGTACCTCGTCATGTCCTCCATTCGTGACACATGCTAGAGGGTTCTGGCGCTCATAGTGACCCAATGCGCTCTTCAACGCTGCCAAAGTAGACAACGGGGCGCGGCTCGAGGATGTCGAGCCCGCTGCCGAAGCTCTTGCGCTCCTCTTCGAGGTCAAGCATCGAGGGCTGGCGGAAGACGATGCTGTTGATGGTGCTCACGGGAGACGATGATGTGGTAGCGTATGAACCCCGGTCGCTGCTTGCACGTGAGGAGGCAGATGACGAGCGGCGGAAGGTGGTGCGTAGTGTGCTTGGCGAGAAGCGGGAGGCGATGGACTGAAAGCGAGATGACTGCATGATGGGCGCGTTATCGTTTAAGGCTATCGGCTCGTTGATGGTTTGTAGGTGCAGGATGGTCTCTGGGATTGCGGCGGACAAGATAGTGGGCGTCCGACTAGGAAGCGCCTAAGGGTTTCTTGTGTAAGTGAGAGGCGCAGCCCAGGTTGTCGAGATGGACGAAAAAAATGTCGAGAATTGTATGGTTAAATAAACGTAGGACAGTTGGTTCCGCGAAAGGACTAGGGAACGAGCAGATGTTGACCACCGGGTAGGGCCTACTTTCAAGTGAAGAAGTTGGATTGTAGAAATGAGGGTGCGTGGATTTAGTTGGACGTGCAAGAGTGGGAATGGGTGAGATTATATCAAGTATTATGGGGGGCGAGATGGTTGAGGGATGAAAGAGAATAAGAAGCCGGTAGTGACGTGGAGAGTAGCCCAGCAGCCCAAGCAGCACTGTAGCCCAGCAATGACAAGCAGATAGACCCCCCTGTTAAGGAATCAATCGCAGACGAAGCGAGTTGCCGAAGAGGGAATAAGGGGTTGCGGGAGGTGGGCAGGGGAACGGATGAGGAGGTCAAGAACAGGGGAGTGAAGAAGGTCGTCGGGGGGGGATGGGGGAGGTTGAGACTTAGTAAGAAGCAGTATGGAGAAGCGGGTTCGTAGCTCAGGGGTGTGACGCAGACGGCATCAATGCAAGAGGGCCCCTCCAGGATGTTGCCTCTTTTGGCAACAGGGGGAGGAGCAGACGTCCTCCGGATGGTCTGACGACACCGACACCCGTGAGGCAGATGGCAACCTGGCCTGGGGGATCAAGCGGCGGACAGATCGTTGTTCAGACGACGCAAAATTTGTTCTCTGCAAGTTTTGTGTGCATCTTTTACGCTGAAGACGGAGTGAACTGTACTGCCTTTCTGCAAGTCACCGAGACAACAACGCAGATGTGAGGAGCCAAGGAATGGGGCGGGTGGGATAACACTAAACACATCTGGGGAGTGAATCGAGATAATGCAGGCAGGCCAACGTCGACGAGGAGACCAAGCCGGGCGTTAGCACAGCTCGTCCATTCTCGGGCTCCTTTTCTAACTTTCCTGCATTCCCCCTGTGTGGGCGGTGATGTTCCGGCCCCGTTCTCTTGCTTGTTAATGGCTTACGTGATAGATCCAAAGCCAGGGGACGAGGCGACGCCTTCGATGGTGCACGAGATGGATGGCTGAGGACGGACCCAGAGAGAGGGATCAGAGAGTCAACGAAAGTGAGAGCGCAACTGAGAGCGAGAGGCATACTCGGAGATTTTGCAGCGCGGTGGCCTGCATACGAAGTATCAATAACCGCGCGAGGCAGTCTGAGGTCTGTAGCAGCCTCAAGCACCGTCAGTCCTAACGGGCAGAATTGTGTGATCGTCACCAGGGGGGGGACAGGGGCCATAAGGCAAGTGGATATACCGTTTCCGTGACACAAGCATGCGTAGGGTACGGACGGGAACGGGGCCGTCACCTTGGCGTGTCTTGTCTTGGCGTGCCGCCGCTGCTAAAGTACTGGTGATCGATGTATCTTACTTTGTGTCACTTGGTGGCTGCAGAGGTACGGCGAGCTGATAAAGATATCCGTACGGGGCACGCAGAGGAGGCCGTCAGGGGGTGGGTGCCCTCCTACCGCTAACTACGGACGGTGCGACAGGCTCTGATGCAGACCAAAGAATGCACGGCTGTTTCAAAGGCATCCGCCCCAGCAAAATTGCCGATGTCATGATCCGTGGCTGACATTGACGGCTCTGCCGGCCCCCCCTTACCAGGTGCCCACTAGTCTCTTACACATCGTGTTCTGCATATTCCTCTCGCCCCAATGCATACCATCTCACTGACACTTTGGTCCCTCGAGCAATATTGCGATCTAACTAAATCATTCGGTATGCAGAGTCTATAGTTGACCGCGGCGGTGACTCTGCCCATCACTTCCTGTGCCTGCTCCGGGCAGCTCACTCAAACCCTTGGCATAGGGTAGCCACTGGGTCCTAAAGGCGAGGGATGGAGTATGGAGATGGAGGGATGGATGGGTACGCTTAACCAGCATAGGTAGGTACCTAGTGTACCCTACCTAGGTCGCAGATATTCGTGCCACTGAAGGGGGCGGCGGGGAGGGG
>NWBT01000046.1:3220056-3236013 GCA_003386485.1 Colletotrichum lentis
GGGGGTCCTCTCAACACTTTGGGCCCCTTTGCCTTGTTTGGAAGCCCGTGATGGTGGACATGGGAATAGAAGCCTTCTGGAAAAAGCGAAGAAAAAGAAACTCTGTAGTAACGTCCCGCCAGGATCTGCCCTGGCGAATTGCTCTCGCTCCGTTGTCAAAAACAACACTGGTACTGGTCCGGCCATCCACGGGAGACAATAGCCAGGAATTCATGTCCCGTCTCCCTGGGTGCTGTTAATGAGGCAGGTGAAGCCCAAAGTTACGTCTGAATGAGAACGATAGAACGACAGTCGTGTATATGTGTGTGTGTGTGTGTGTGTGTCATGGTTGTCTATCCTCTCAAAAGAAATGCGAATAACAGACGCCGTCAACTGCAACGGACTCGCTTCGGATCGAAGGTTATGGGCCTTCTGCATATCATCCTATGGCGTTGCGTACATATTCTCCGCTGGCAATGGTGGTTGTCGATCCCACCGACAGGCGAGGAAAGAAAGGGTGAGGCGATAGAGGAGGGGGGGTTCTCCCTCCACATTCTCAACTCTTCCGCCCTTGCTGTGCTTTATCTCGAGTGTCGGAAATTTCTCCAGGCTAGCTAGCAGGGTACGTAAGCACGACTGAGTTCTTTCTTCCTCGATGCCCCCCCCTTGCTAGAACACCAAGAAAGGAGGGGCACGTTGAAACATCTGCGAGCGTGAAACGAGGAAGAGCCGAGCAACGACGAGACGCGGACAAGACCAGATCAGACCATACCGTGACCGACACCGGACGAGACAAGACAAGACAAGACGAGGGTCACGAAATACGAGAACTTGTCCTGATTGGACTGGACTTTAGCAAAGCCCCGAAGACCAGGCCGATGCTTACTTGGTCCTCCTCGTGGGTCTTCCGTCTTATCTTTTCTCATCAACCCCCAATATGAGGCAAGATATACGATGGAAGTCAGGTAAGATGGGGTAAGAAGGGGCCAACCCCTAGACTCTTGAAAGAGTACCCTTGGTGGAATACGGCATCACGGCATCGGGTGACCCGCTTGTTCCTGGTACGGGGCAACCTCCGCGCAATCCGAGTGCTAAGAAAGGAGAAAATAGTATCACCCGGCTGAACATACAACATTCGAAAGTCAAAGGTTCTGGGGCGACGAGTTTGACGGTCTGGATATGAGGAGGAGGGAGAGGAGGGTTGGCAACTCCTCAGTACCTATATGTGTGTGCTATTCACCCATCCCCGAGCCTTGACGTCGCAGACACTCATCCTTTCGTTCTCCAACGATGTCTTGGCATGCCCCCGATTGCCTCCATCACGACTGTGATATCCACTCACGTTGTTGCGTTCTCATTGATGCCCGGATCTTGCAACAAACCTTTTGTCTCACTTTGACGCCTGCCAAGGGAAAGCTACTGTCTTGAGAAGTACAGACGAGGTCTCGAGCACAAGACAGAGCGCGTGGGCCGCTTCGATACGAGAGTTCAATGACGGAAGCTTTGAGCTTTTGCCATGCTGACGGCATGGCAGGCGTTTGCGCCTCGGCTTACCTTTCCCCATTTCGAGTCTGCATAAAGGGATAATACAGATATACCATTGTCTCTAGAGCTTTTGGAACAAAAAGCCAGTGGGTTGGTGAGTTTCGCATTCGTTGCTCTTTACCTGAATGTCGGATGAACGAGAAACCGATGCTGACTCCCAAAGCTTCAGTGTCTGATCGCCATGTCTGTCTAGGCGGCGATGAATGGGTTCTTGACCCGAGCACAAGTTCATAGCAGAACGAGCAACAGGTGCGAGGAAAACGTCAGGGATTCGTGACTCCCCTTAATCGCGTCTAATACTCTGCCTCTCGGATGTCCGTCCACCAGCGCACAAAAGCTTCTTCAGGTCAACGGTGATGTGTTGTCGATGGTGTTCCTGCCATTATTATTTCTAAGTAGTCTACAGTATCGCCCCTGGAGGTGCAGCTCCAGAAGGAGGGAGTCGGCTGTGAGCTTATTTTCGTCTATCCGCCTATCGAACAAGAAGCACAAGGAGGGGGGGTGAGGGGCTTCGGTGCACATTCATAGGTGTATCATGGATCAAAAATGGTCTAGGCGCCGCGCCCAGCTTATGATACTTACTCTTGAGCCCAAACGCCGTCGCTTGCAGAACAAAATTCACGACGCACCACCTCTTGGCGCGTTTATCTACCCCAATCGGATTTTCGGACGGATTTTCGGACTGTTGCAGTTCTCCGAATGCTCTCAAGCCAGATGGAGTCATCCAGCATGTTATTGACTTGTGCAGGGCTGACGGGACTTTGCACCGGGCTGACGGCACTGCCCCGTCGGCTGCTTTGGGCCGAATTCTGCCCGCCCTCTTGCAACTCGAAACTGAAGGCGGAATGTGTCGATTGGTGACCCGGTGTTGTTGGACCGGACCTCGCCAGACTGAGCGGGTGTTGGTAGTCGTCGGCCGGTAGGTCCGTTGGTCCTGGTCCAGACCAACGGTTGTGTGATGATTTGTTGGCGTCGTCTACCGTCAGCAATGCCGACCGCGTCTGCCCGGTTCCTGCCACTGGCGACGACTTGAGCCGAAGCTCGTCATCGTCTACGAGGATGTGAGGAATATCAAGTTGAGGAACGGCCGTCATTCTGGCCGACTTCCTCATGTCAATGTGCTTCTTGAACTTGCGCGTCCAATACCTGGAGAGAGACCATGTCAGTCATTGGCTTATACGCCAGATTTACTCTGATGAACTTACAAGGTATCAAAAAATCCAAGGACGACTCGGCGGCGAACTTCCTCTTCCACCCTCTGAAGCCTGGCCCGTCTTCGCAAGAACTCCTCCAGCCTAGGAACTCGTTAGTGTCTTCAACGACCAATTGCGATGCCAAGACCTACTTCAAGCTCTTGCTGTCATTGATGATGTTGTAGTGGGCTAGAATCATGAGAACTGAAGTGAAGGAGATTCCCTTATCAGGATCCGCTGAAACCATGACTTCCTCGAAAAATATGTTGAAGCGACGACGGCGTTCGCGGACTTTGACAACATCAATCTGGGCCAGTCGTCGGTTGAGTCGTTGAATGTCAACGCCGGCACTGTACTTGCTAGCAGAAGCAATAGACATGTGGCGTGCTCCCGTTGTCGCTGCATCGTTCCGAACATCTTCCAGAATCTGCCTTACCGAGTCATCGGCATCATAGATACGCATCTCGAACACACCGGAAAGCTCTCCCAGAAGTCTCGGGAAAGCCTCCTTGCTGATGAATCCGGTTCCGGCAGGGTCAATGCTTCGCCAGGCCTCCTTGAAGCGTCGAATCTCGTCCCGGTCTACAGCTGCTAGCCCACTAGACCGTTGATAGACGTAACTGAAACTCTCATAGATCAGAGAGACGAAGAGATTGACGAAAATGTACATGCTCAAAATGTTCCACGCCACGAATAGGAACCGCGCCCAGGGCTTGCTGCCGCAATCGCTATCGAAGAAGTCGGGATTGTCAACGCACAGAGGCGGTTCAATGGTGGCGTAGTCCTCCATAACCTGGTTCCAGCCTTCGCCGCAACTCATTCGGAACAGAAGAATCAGTGCGTTGGGCACACTGCGGAAGTTAATATTGGCTTCCTCATTCTCGCCGAACCGTGTCAGACTGAAGGCTTGCGTCAGGGCGATGGCAAAGACGAGGAAAAACACGAGCCAGGTGGCAAGCAGGTTGCCAATGGTCGTCAGACTAGCCGCGGCTGTCTTGAACAGCTGATCCAAGGCGTCGTTCCGGGGAATGAGGAGCAAAAGAATGGCGACAAGGAAGAATTTGTGAAGCTGCACGTAGGTGTCGCTGCTTCTGCTGATGATGAGAACAGATGTAGAGACGAACGCGCCTGTGACGACCACCAGAGAATAGAGGTCCCAAGAGCTTCTCCGGAAACGTGCCCAGCCAAGACCAGTGATGCGGATGGCAATGTTAGCCATGTAGACGAGTGTAAATGCCAAGAATATTCCGTCTCGGGAGTCTGTCCACCATTGTGGCTCGCCGTGGTATTCGAGGAGAAGCAATAGCAGATGGCAGATCAAGACATAGGTGACGGCTGTATACCATTTACCCCTTTTTTCGATGGCACGCTTGTGGCACCACTTCTTCCAAGTCTTTTCCGACTCGTTGTAAGAGCTTTTGGATGGGGAGATTTGTCGCAACAGCTTCCGCAGTTCAAGCCAAGATCTTTGCTCCGCGGTCAGGAAGGCGACACCCGTCTGCTCTGTGTAGTTGCGCATGAAGACTGAGATGAACAATGTGAGAACGAAGACAGTAGCCAACAGGTTGAATACAACGAAGAACATGGCGTTGCCCTGGCGATTGAGTTCCTTAGGCTGAAGCCCGCGACCCGTCACTGCCTGCGCAGCAAACATGACATCGATCCATCCCTCCTGACTGACGATCTGGAAGAGAATGAAGAGTGATGACGCAAAGTCATCAAAACTAAAATAGTCGTTGTCGGGGACACGAGGCGCTAACATTGGCCAGTCGTCGTTGAAAGGTGTGCTATTGAACTCGCCAAAGCAGTCGGAAATGCGTACAATTGAGTCATCGCCGTCGTTGCAGGATACCATTTGACCGTTGAAGAGGTTGAGTCCATAGATGGCGAAAGGAATCAGCAGCGATATAGAAACAAACGCAGCCTGTAAGCCAGATTAGAGACAAGCCACGTGGACGGGGACAGAGTGTGAAACGTACGCTGAGAATTTTCCAGCCGCCCACGATGATGAGCGAGTGGAACGTGTCCCTGGTGCTGTCACTGACATTGAGCAGACGCAAAGCACGAAGCGCCTTGAAGGCACCAATGGCTCTAGAAACAGCACCATCGTTGGCGAGAAGAGTGCCGACATTGATCAGCAAGGTGATGAGAACGACGCCATCGATGAAACCCCACGAGCTGCGGTAGTAGGCGTTCGGCGTGAAAAAGAAGCCATCGGCAATGACCTTGATAACGGCTTCAACTGAGAAGATGACCGCAAAGGCCAGGTCTGTCCAGACATACCAAAACGTGATGCTGAACTCTGGGTGCTCCGCCTGGTATTGCTTCTGGTAGAGAGGTGTTGTGACACATGCAATGACTACCATCGCGACGATGCACGCATAAATGAATGCGGAAGTGGCGTACCAAGCAATCTTATTCGGCTCCACGCCCTCGAACCGCTCGTTTCCTCTGCCGGGCCCTACGATTCTTTGGCAGAACCGCCGGATTGGGTTGTTGGGTGTGAAAATGAACAGGGAGTTGTTGTAATTGGGGTGCCTAGCAAGGTAATCGCGCTGTGCCTTTTTGCGCGCAGATGTGGCCGACACGGCCTGCCGCGCCATTTGCCGCGGGTCGAGAGTATCATTCGGGCCGTCGAAGCGTAGGTTCGAATAGAATGGATTCGGGTCCTTGCTGCTGAACGCCGACTTGACTTTTCCCCACATGGATGACAAGATACCGGGCCTGACTTCGCCGACATGGTGTGTTTGAGCTCTTGTAGGCGAAAGCTCCTCGTTGGAGCCGTCATGAGGCAAATCTGTGGCGTCATCAAGAAACTCGTGTACCACAGCGTCCTTTAGGAGCATTTCCATCATGGCAGGTCCATAATCCAAAGGGTCTTTTCTCCGCCTCGATTTGCCAAAGGTAAATATGTTCGACAGAGTAAGACTGCTGGATGATTTACCCAGCTCTTTCCTCTGGAGAAAAGCCTTGACCTGCTCGAGGCGCTTCTCGTCTTCCGATACGTCGAAATTCTCTTGGATGACAGCAATGAACATATTGACGAGGATGAAGAAGGAGAGGATGAACCAGCCCACCAGGAAAACCGCACCGATCCAGCCTGTATCGTGCTCATTCATATGAGAAGTGACGTTGTAGAGCATAGAGGTCCAGTCCTCGCTCGACAAGATCTGATACATGCCAAGGAACGAATTGTAGATAGTGAAGAAGGAGACTTCGTTGAGGTCGCCGTCGTCGCTGTGCTTCGGTATCTCGCCCCTAAAAAGCTGGGCCGCAAGGATGGCCATGAGGAACGTGATGAGAAAGACGAAAAGCATCAAGTTGGCGATACCGTTGGAATTTCCAAGGACCATGACGATCAGTTTCCGGGTCATCGGGACAGCCAAGACAAGTCGGTAGACTCGCACGATCTGGAAGACCGTCAGCCAGGCGTAGGTCTCTCCGGAGTTGCGAATTGGTGGTATGAGAATGATGGATGTGATGACTGCAAGAGCAAGGTCGATGATGTTACGTTTGCTCCTGTGAAAAGTGCGCCATCCAGCAGCAATGCGGATGATTATCTCGACGTCCAGTAGCAAGGTGACAGCAACTTCGACAGAGTCAATAAAGTGTTCGCGACTGTCCGACATTGCGGAACTCCTGAAGGCTTGAGCCAACAAGCCGAAAGCAATGACGGCAATCCAAATCGGCGAGGTCTTGTCGCATATCTGCTGCAAAGCAGACATCTTTGGCGGTGGTTCGTCCATAGGTTCGGGAATAGGCGGCTCCTCGGTCGCTGTAAATGCACTCGCCCTGCTCTCTTCTCGAATAACCTGGAAAGAGGATGTAATAACAGCAATGAGCAGGTTGACGAGCCACAACATTAGGATCATAATGCCCGCGCCAAAGAAGAGGGCTGCGGGAAGGTAGTCGGAGTTGGTCGTATAGTACATTATGTCGCTGAACGTGTTGGAGCTGATAATCACAAAAACCATCTCCAACGATTGGGCGATATTGTCAAAGCTGACCGTGTTGTTGTACGGATTATCTTGTTGGAGGCATATCGAGCCACGAGGGCAGAGAAAGCCTTTGCCGGCTTTTCTTCCATTTTTGAAATTGTCCAGGACATTCTCGTCGGTGAGGAGAACCCAAGGCATGCTTCTCCCTGTCTCATTATCGAGGAAACCCCCGCAGAATTGCATCTCGTTGGTGAAGGACTTCTCCCGGCTGGTCGGATCTGTCGGGTCAAGCCAAACACACTGCCGACTTAAACTGGCTTTAAAGCTTTGTACTCCTATGATGGCAAACAAAATCCAGAAGAAGGCAATGAGAAAAGCCACCCGAACGAGGAGCGGCGCTGCCTTTTTGAGACTTCTCAGGATAATCTGGGAGGGTCATTAGTATGAACCACAAGTTCGGGACGGATGAGTTACTCACTGCCGTGCCGTTGGTCAAAGCAAGCAACCTCAAAATGCGCAAGCAGGCAATCATTCGGAAGACATACAGATGTTTCTCGCTCTCGATTCCGGTGATTCTTAGGGCAAAAGAGATCCAGTAGGCAACAACGGCAAGAAAATCCAGTCGATTAAAAGAGTGGCGCAAAAACGCTCTGCGGGCAAGTTGGAACCTCTGCTGCTCCTCGACGGTCTGGGGCAGTGTTTGACCTTGCATGATGGTGAATGATCGCTGGAAGGCAGATGGACCAAGGTGGATCTGTCGCGGAGCCTTGACGGACCTTTGTCGCTGAGGTTGGAAGATGTTCCTATACTGATCGACGACCGCAGCTCGCACGCCCTTTTGGCGATCAATGGTGCTGTATTCAGAGGCATTTAAAAGGAAGCCTGAGACCAGTATGCGGGCGATCAACTCGAGGGTGAAGATGACGAATAGAACTAGCATTGCCCAGTCGATCCATGTGACCCCCCACGTGGCGGGCCGCGGATGAATAAAGACATCTGGAGCCGATTCTACCGTCAGGAGAATGGCTTGTAGAATGATGAGTATGAGAATCAAGGGCTCAGTGAGCGGGTGCACCAGAAGGTCGCAAAGCTTGGTTCGAATTGGGTGGTCAGGAGGGAATATGCCTAATGACTTCCCCTTCAGCGGATTCTTCATTGGCACACGTGGTTGCATAGGTGGAGGGGGTTCGGCAAAGACGTTATCCGGCTCGGGAGCCTTCTCGGGTACGTGGGAGGCATGAGAGTGGTACGAAGGGTCAGTGAACATTTGAGCAGAATTGTGTAGCTGCTGGCGATGATCTGGTGCCGGCGACGGGGAGCGGCTCCTTGACGTCCTGTGATCTACAAGCTCACCCTCACCGCTGAGATTGACGACACGTTGAGACATGGCTCGCATGATAGAGCCTGCTCTGTAAAGTGCGCCGGCGGTAGAGGGCGAGCGAGAGCGTCTTTGCTCCCCTCCGGGACTGAGTGTCGCCCCGTAACTCGGGCGCCGACCGCCTGGTTCCAAACCATAGCCGAGCGATCTGACGTCTCGCGTCCTTGAGGGGGTGTTATCAAGGTCGGATACTGTCTGGAAGCTGTCTCTGCGATGAGGGTCCCCTGTGTTTGCGCTAAGCGACCCAGAAATAGGCTGTGCTCTGGAGGTGAGCGGCACTCTATCCTCGTAGTAGTCGGGGTTGGTGGCCTCGTCAAAGTACGGCGATGGCCGGTCGAGAGAGTCGAGAGACGGTGAGTTCAGGCGCGGTATCGGCGGAGGTTGGTTGATTTCCGGCGGGAGGGCGAACTGCAGTGCCGAAGGGTCAATTGGTGATTCGGGACCGCCAGAGCTGCTGGACTGCGCATAGGGTTGCTCCCAGTATGTTGACAGGCCAAATCCATTGTCAGAGGTTTGCGGCTGCGGTGCTCTCGAGGGGTGGCCGTGACGGCCACGCTGGAATTCGGCTTGAGAGTCTGCCTGCAGACGCTCGCTGTCGGAGCCCGAATGCTGATCCTGCCGTGAACTCATCTCGTAAGAATGTGATGGATTGTTCTGCATCGAGGCCGAGTTTCGAGGTAGCGGCTGAACCGATACTTCTTCCCCTTTGACCCTTTACGACACACGGGCGACCAGAAGAACGAGCGACGTTGAGCTACGCGATCGATTGTGCGGTTGTCTTATACCAGTCGAAAAACGGCGAAAACCATGGATCGCATATCGGATTTATTGTAGAAACTCGTTCGGGCGCATGTCGTGGCGCGGGGTTCTTATCGTGTTCGACGGGACGGGCTCGATTTAAGGATCGCACTACGTTCAAAAATGTGATTGATTCAGGTTGTTTGACGCAGGAGGATTGGCACACGAAGAGTCAACACCGGCGGGAAACGAAAGAAGCGTCGAAGTTTGGTGTTGACAAGTCGTCGAGATTGTGGTCAGTGAGTGTCGTAAACCCGAGCGCCACTAAAGCAACGAACGCAGTTTGGATGCTGTGTTTCTGGCACAAGCGGGGCGAAGGGTTTGCAATTCCGTCTTGGTCGGTCCGGGGCCGTTGTTTGAGGTTCGAGAAAGAGCGATGTGCTGGAAGGGACCGGCTCAGCAACGTTGGCAGTTGGGTCTTCGTGTCCAAGTTCGCGGCCAGCTCGAAAGAGAGGGACGGAGACTTAACGACGGTCCATGCTGCCATCCATCCTACCTAGGTGCTGGGTACTAGTGTCCAGACAGTGTTTTTATCATGAAGCACTGTAAGGGAACCTGGGACCAGACTGTTGCCATCGATACGTCCGCACCTGGAGCAGGAGGCAACAAAAGTTCATCAGGGGCTTTGCAGGTAGGTACTTTAACAGTGTTCAAAAAAGCATGTTTCACTGTCACCACAGAGTTTTGGAACTGCTAATTACTATCTATGTATGTCAAGTTCAGCTGGACCCCTGTCTTTGGCTACGTCGTGTGTGTCCACTGTCCTGCCGGGCTAAGCGGCTGAGACGACGGGACGGGGATGAGACGGCAGCCTGTGGAAGTACGGCACACGCATAACCTGCATGCCACAGCCTTCAGAGACGTTGCGACAAGGGAGAGTTTCCCCCACCCCCAAGGTATGCTGTTCTTAATCCCCTTTTCCTTGCCATCCGAAAGCCGAAACCAAAAAAAATGTACGGAGTAGGTCATGAGAAAATGCGAAGCTCGTGTCGGATACGTCTCCGTTGTGTGGAGGCCGCCTGCGTAAGTCATTACCGCGCTCCTTACTTACCCCTAAAACAACTAGCCTCACACTGTTTTAATCTCATGCTATTCCTTGCACGGCCGGCTGAAGTAGTGATATTCAATACGACTCCGCGCGAGGTACACGTATGGTTGGATCTGGCGAGGGGAAAACACACGGAGGGAAGTCTCCCTTCCGATTCCGCCCAAGAATGGCAAACCTTGTATTACGTAATCTGGACCGGCCAGGGCGCGTGTGGCACGAACCAGCTTCCAATGCCACCCGCCACACAGCCGCCCATAGTACACAGACGCCGCGGCCCAGACGCGTCCTGTCTCTGGTGAGATCATGCTGCACTGATGGCCAGAGCCAATGCGCAACGACGCCCCAATTCCAAACCTCCACTACATCTCGCCAACCGACTGTACTCCGTGCTTTTCTCATCCCAGACCCGGACATTTTACTCTCAACGTCGCTTTTGACCGTTTTATTGTTGTTTGTTTTACCAACGGCATCCGTTTCGCCTTCTACAGGCAATCCGCAGCTCGATTGTGCCTCCACCGACTAAATACCAATCACTCCTTCCAATCTTCTGCTCTGAGACCTTCGTCTTGCAGCCTCACTGGGCGCAGTCTCGCGCGACGACATCGTGTCAATGACGCGACAGCTGAGAACGAATTCCACGAGATCCACCGCCACTGCCGGTGACCTCTAAGCCGACTTACCTGTCCTTCGAACCCTTGGCTGCACCGCTGTAGCTCTACCTTTCTGGGTGCACAAACGTATCGTAACGACAAACATGGTATCATCACGCAAAAGGGCATTGCAAGCTGCCGAGGATGTTCCTTCCGAAGAGCCGTCAATGCTCCATCGCATACGAAATCAATGGCAATTTGCCAACTTGTGTCAGTGGATCTATCTTTTCGGCAAAGTCGTCAAAATTGATGACAGTCTGGACACAGAAGTTGGCTACTCCCTGTCTCTCTGCTGGCTCTTTCATTTATTGACCTAGGCACTTTCAGGATATTGAGGCCGAATGCCTGAAGCCGAATGCCCCCGTCCTCCAAGACATAGGACTTGCTTTGCTGAAATTCATCTCGTCGCACCGCGGTTTGACGTACGTTGCCGAGTGAGACTATACGCAAATAATCAACTCCCATACTAAGATAATTGCAGGCACGAAATGTTTGATGAGTACACGCGGCGACAATATCTGGCGAGGGCTCCCGAGAAGAACCCATTCGGAACAGAGGAGACTGCAGCCAAGTTTGCAGATCTACATGTTTTAACCAAGGTACTGTTTATGGGAAACTTGACGTCTGCGCATTACTGATCCATCGCAGATACGAGTTCTTCAGCAAATGACACAATGGGTCATGATCCGCCCCGAGCGCGTCAGAGACAAGATGGAAGAGCAGAAGGACGTCGACCAAGCTAGCTGGGTAAGCACATGAGCCGTCAGAGTTAAAATCCCTATTCTAACTTGCCTGAATAGAGGATAGAGCCCATCGGTTGGGACAGGGATGACCGTACCTACTTCGTTCTCGACGACAACAGAGTCTACCGCATGACCGAGCCACCCACAAAGCCAGCGACACCCAAGAAAAGGTCAAAGAGTGCCAAGTACGGTTCCCGTTCAAACAAGAGGCGGCGTATCTCTACAGCAAATGGCGCAGATGAGGCAGATCAAGCTGCGACGGAACCAGCCGCTTCCGCTGCACCTGAGGAGGATGGTCTTGGCGGCATGGAGTGGGAGTGTCTCGCCGTTAGCTTGGAAGATGTACAGAACTTAATCGCCTCATTCCACAAGACCAAGGACGACAACGAGAGGGTTCTTCGGAACCAGCTTCAGGAACACTTGCTTCCCATTCTGGAGAAGCAAGAGGAGTCGAGAAAACGCAAGGAGCAACAGCGGGAAAGGGAGCTCCTGAATCTGGCCAAGATGGCAAATGCGAAGCGATCCAGCCGTATTGCGAACAAAGCTGAGCAACAGAGGCAAGAAGAACAGGCCCAAGAAGAGGCGAAGCTCATGCAAAATCAGCGGGCAGTTGCAAAAAGGGAGGAGCAGCAACGAGTCAGGCTCGAGAAGGAACGAGACTCGAGACTGATGTCCCGAGAAAAACGACTCAAAGAGCGGGAAGTCCGTCGTTTGCAACACGAACGCGAGCTCTCCCAGCTTTCGGAAGACAACCGCAGTGGTTCAAGTCGTATATCAGAGCGAAGACTGCAAGCGGAGATCGAAAAGAATAAGCGTGCACTCGAGGAGCTTGAAGTGGAAGAGGACGATTGGATATTTGACTGCATTTGTGGTGTCTACGGTCAAGTTGACGATGGTACACATAGTGTGGCTTGCGAGAAATGCAACGTCTGGCAACACAGCAAGTGTCTTGGCATCAGCGAGACTGAAGCTGAGAAGCCAGAGTTTCATCTCATCTGCCAATCTTGCAAACGGCGTGATGCCGAGGCAGCGGCAAAGCCCAAGACGACCATCAAGCTCAAGGTTCAACGTCCAGCGGATACCTCATCATCCCCTTCGAATCAACAGCCCCTGAAAGAAACCATCACCCACCCGTCAGCATCAGCGCAGGTGCTGGAGGCTCCAACTCCGATCGTGGCAGCAACAGCAGGACCAGCGCCCGCAACTGACAGGTCAAGAGTTGCTCAAGTTAAGGCAGAGGCGGACTCGCCGATGGAACATCGAAATTCGAGTCTCCTGAGAACAGCGAACGGGAATCGAGTTGCAGATGCTCCTCCGGCCAGCTCTTCTGGATCCCTGGACCAAGCCAATCAAGCACAACCAGCCAAAGAGGACAGCTCTACACCAACAACCCCAAAGAAGGGGGGCAAGGGAGACCATGGCAAGTTCCATCAGCTTTCTAAAGACAGCGAAGCACTTCCTGGCGGTAGCGACAAGTTGTCCGCAAGCCCAATACGTGCGGAAAGGACGCCTGGTCCCCTAGACGCCCCATCACCCAGGCATGGGAACTCGAGCCTGATGGCCACGCCCATAATCAGTAGAGAGCACGGCATTCCCGGATCAGCACATTCGTCGTTCACGCTGCCCGCTCCAGAGGGAGGACTGTCCCCAACCAAGCACTCCCCCCCCATGCCACGTCCCCAGCCAGCCAGCGTCAAGACTCCTGCGCTTCCGTCTGTACTGCCACCTGTAGCAACGCTTTCACCGTCCCCTCGACAACAGATTCTGACGCCGCCGATCAAGCCGATTGAGCCGGTTCGAAGGCCGCAGCCGTCATAGGCAAGCTCCGGGTCTGTGTGAAGCGTAAAAGTGATTCAGGGACTGGGAATTATGAAATTTCAGCGCTGCCGGGAAGGTCCTACCTAAAGGTGGCAACGACTTGACCATACCATGCTTGTGGGTTGGACGGACGCCAGAAGGTCTTCCACAACGACCGGTGCTTATGTGTATGTAGAATTGTACGGCCAACGACTTCTTAGACTAGTAATGACTGGAAGATGCGCACGCCAAGAGCCTCAGCTCGACCTAGTCCGCCTGCATCAACAAGCTCGTGACGAGGAAATGTAAGTTTCCAGGAGTCCCAGCGGCCTCAGGGGTAAAGCAACGAATAGTTCGCCTTGATAGACAGTCCATGAACTGCGTAATCGCACCAGTTCAGCATACCATACCTCATATTTTCAAAGCAAAGTACACGTCACAAGTGGGGGAAGTTCTTACTGACCATGCAGATAATTTGTTTGTAGGGTTGACAGAAACAAGACCTCCTGTCGCATGTCTCAGTGGTGGCCCGCCTTCGCCGGGAAGGATTTGGTCGTAACGGGGCTGGCCGCACTGTTTGTGCCGATTTTCGCCTGTCGATGCCCTGCCCTGACGGCCTTGTGGGTGCGAGAAGACCGGGAGAGATCAAAGTCAGTTGTCACTCTGGCTATCATTTCCCCGAACCAATGGCCTGAGCTTCAAGACAGACTGGAGTGATTGCTTCTTGCCACACTAGGAAGAAAACAACGGGAATGAAGGGACAGGGCGGCCTCTATACGCTCAGTCTCGGCTCGAGCAACTACGTGGCATCTCGTCTTCACTGCTCTCGAAGGATGTCTCGGCTTGCTTGGCGAGCTCACCAACATGATGGTGATCAGCACGGGGAACGTCTCCAACGACACATTACCCACACCTTCCCTCCATCTTTCCGCAACGGGTCTCATCCGGCCGCAGCGGTCGATTGTTGTTTGAGATAGTCCATGCTCACCAGTCTGTGTCTTGCGGCAACGATGGATCCAACTACATGTGGGGGGGGCAACTGAGGTCGGGTTCGCAACGTAGCTCTCGCCCGGCCCTTATCATGCAGGGTTTGAGGTGACGGCCCAAACAGAAGCTGGTTGGGTGTCTCTACCAGGTACGTATGCACGGTCATGCAGGAGGGTGTAGTGGCTGGCGGAGGTCACAGCCCAGATCAAAACATGTTGATGGGAGACATGTACCGGCTTCATATCAAGGTAAGAGTGCAAGAGTCAGTCATCTGGGGCTTGAGGTAAACGCCGACACCGACACAAATCTAGTTGGGCTAGGCGGAGGTCGGCGGTAACAGCGGGGGGAGCGATAGCCAGTGCCCGGACAGCTCGCGGTGAGTGTCATCGAAGTGACAAATGCCAGGCTTGCCAGGTCATAGGACCAGGTAGGTGGATGGATGGCCGTTACAACCTGAAATATGCATGGCTGCTGCAAAAACAATAGGTATGTACACTGCATGAATGGAACGTGAGTCAATAGACATGTGCATGTGGTGGAAGGCGAGGAGCCAGAGTTTGGTGCCAGGGTATGTAGATTCGTCCTCGGGGCCTCATCTCATGCACCTCTGATGAGGATGAAAGCTGACGATATGGTAGCTGGTAAGCCACCACCGCTGCTGTATCGTCACTGTCCCTGTAGGTGTGGGGTGGGAGATGGGAGCGAATTGTGGCGCCGTCGAGAGTCAGGGCAAGGCATTAGAAGGCTTACTAGGAGAGCATCTGAATCGCCTCTAGCCCGGAAAACGCAAATCTAAGATGCACGGACGAAGACATGGCGTGGAATGGCTTGCAGGCGTAAAGCCGCAAGCGCCGAGCGACAGGCGAGTGAGGTGAGAGGAGACCGGACAATATGCAGGCAGGACGGATAGCGGAACTTCTTGGGCGGCTTGTGGCGTTTTGGAGCACGACTAGCCTTGGAGAAGACGGAACCAAAGTCGATCCAGGGCTAGACAGCATGGTCAGAGGCGGGCGGAGTGGAATGGACTGGGTCAAGCCGAACTGGACGAATGCTCTCCCGCACTCTGCATCTGCAGCTACTGCGGAAGACGACGGACGGGCTATCCGTATGGATCGGGGGTCCATCCTCCCGGTTATATCCTGTCGGCTTCTCGGCTTCGTCCTTACATCTACAAAGTCCGCCTGTCTGTGGGATTTCGGGATACTCTCTCACTTGGTTAGCGTTCCTGAACTTGGCTTTAGGCCAGAGATTGAGGTTGCAGAACACTTGAAGCCAGCCAATTGCTTGCGGAAAAGGCGGATGGGGAGGTGGAGAGATGGCTGGGGAAGGTCTGATATGATACCCAAGATGACTAACAATCTGCGCGGGATCAGATTGGAACTGTGGTGACCTGCTTGCTGCGTGCTGGATATATTGTGTGCCTGGCAGCCCCCGGACGCCCGGGCGTTGATTCGCCGATGTTTCCCATTCATGTGGCTTGAATAGAAAACAAAAGTGTGCTGTATAGTGAAAAGTCCAGGGTGCTTAGTGAAATGCTGGGAAGTCATTCTGATACATCCCGGGAGAGCGGTTAGGTATAAGGTGGCGTGCGATGTTTGCAGTGTATCCCGTCGGTTTGGATAATTTGACGAACCTACATTGGCCTCGAGCATGTTTGGCCGGCATGCAGAGTATAAGTGAGTATGAGAACTTGTGGGCAGGTAGTTGGTCAAGATGTAACATGAGCATCAAATTTGAATATGTTGTTACACATGACTTGAGACAGCGTGGGCGGAGACGACGGGTAAGAGAATCAGACGTAGAGAAATACGAACATGGGCGGGCAGCGCTAGTGTGTATGTTTGAGGAAAGGAAAATAGAGAGAGAGAGAGAGAGAGAGAGAGAGAGAGAGAGAGAGAGAG
>NWBT01000046.1:3236175-3256735 GCA_003386485.1 Colletotrichum lentis
CAATTCCCCCCCCCCCCCCGGCTTTTGCTCTCTCGTTCCCATCCCTCTTCTCGCGCCGCATCATCTTGCTGCTGTCGATGCTGTCATGCCTCCATCTTCAACTTTCAGCCTAAGCCCCGAAGCCTGTGCTGTGGGTATACCAACCTTGGTGTCTCAATACATGACTTGATCCCTTGCTTCAGCGTTGGTCTTCCCGCCTCTAAACATCCGCTCTGCCTTGCCTTTCTATCTGTGCCTTTCCTTCCGCCTTGAGTTGGCCTTGGCAGAAAACAGACACATGCCAAGGTGGGCGAGGATGTGCACAGACAGACAGGTGACGAGGTGTGGCTTGACCACAGAGAGGGGTGGGCCAAGAGTCATCAATCAGAGAGTGGACGTTGTTCAAATTTTATAAATGTGTCTTGAGAACCAGAATAGAGACTCACATGGGATGCAAAATGATGGAGAAGGACAACATTATGCTCTCTTGCCCCTAACTGGATCCAGCTGTCCGGCTACCAGCGTGAACCAGTGGGGAGGGTTCGATGCAGTTATGAAGGAGATATACGAAAACCTGCAAAAACGGAGCGACACGGATAACGAAGAGGGTGCGGCGTATCTTGCCCTCGTCTAGACGTCAAGTTGCTGCCAACATCAAAAGATGCAGATGCAACCCNCCCTCAACCCAATGCATGCCGTTGCGGCAGCAAGCATGATCACAACAGAAACGTGAATCCTTGCTTCAGATCCCCTGTTAGTTTTGGGCAAGCAACACCATGTGCTTATCCCTATTCTCTCCTCCTCTTCCTTGCCATCCTCCCTGTCCGCAGCACGCGACTACCGCGCCTCCATGGGTGCTTACCAGTGCCGCGTACAAGGCAAATTGCAGAACATGACATGGCATGGTCATGGGCATTGGCCACCTACCTACCTACCTACCTACCTACCCATGGACCGGAACAGTCCAACAGGTCCAACAGCAAGAGACACCAGCGCCCAGTATCAGCAGTGCCAGCCAGGCTCCTCGCTCGCTTTAACCAAAGACGGTCAAACAGGAAGAGCAGTATCCGAAAAGCCAACGGAGAGCCGTCATCTAGCAAGCGAGGGGCTTTAGAAAAACTGGTGTACGGTCGCCTGGCGCCGCTTTCAACCCTGTGTCCGAATGCGGCAATCAGCTAAATGCTCTTTCGGACACAGAGAAGCCAGCGGCGGCATAGAAGGGAGGCTAGGTCAGAAGAAGCAGAAGGGCCCATCTTGCGAGATGTGTATGCGTAACATGTACACATAAAACCGCCCGGCCTGGCAGAACGCTTTTCTTTCATTCCCATCCCGCCCCTCCCCTCCTCCAAAGGCCACATGAATGAGGTCCCCTTCTCATTGTCACAAAGGCAGACACCCTTCGGCTTTCACCACCTGCTTCTGCCTTCCTTTAACCACACCCAGGCATACTGTCATTTTCACCACCTGCAATACAGAAGCAGGCTCTCAGATTCCCGGTTGCCACCTTCTATCATATCAACTCAATTCAACTCAGCCCACCCTTGCCTCCCGTCGTAGCCTAATCCTGGCTCAACTCCTCTGCAATACTGCTGTCCCACCCAGTGTTTGCATGGTCAGAGTGACAGCACCCAAAGGAGGATCAGGAAGGACAAAGGACAGAAGAAAGGACTGGCCGAAGACGCGAGACGACAATCCAACCTGGCCCTATTCGACATTGAGACCCGAAGAAGAAAAGGAACCAGAAGCACAACTCACATACACATCAGAGACAAGGGGGAAAGGAGGGAAGAGAAAGGGGGACTGAACCAAGTCATCTAGACAACATCCCAGACAACGACAGCAGCAACATCAACATCAACGGTAACAGTACAGTAGCAACAACAGGAATAAGGAAAAGGGAGGAGCAACCAAAGCAACCGCAAGAAGAATTACCAGAATCGCCAAAGCCCAGCATTCAGCAGCCTCCCTCGTCTAGCATTGAAGAAGAAGGAGAGATCCCAAAGCTATTCATAGAGCTTGCTGTGCTTAGCCATCGCCATACTGCCGCCCCCTGGCAAACCAGTCCAGCCTACTCAGCCTGTCCAGTCCTCCCAGCCGGGCAATATCCATTACAACCCATAATCCAGGGGACTGGTTCCAGCGCTCCGCTGATCCCTGCTGTTCGGCTGCTTGCAACCACGTTCGCTCGCCTCCATCTCCTCCATCCTGGTCCTTCCTGGTCCTTGCAGCACTGCATTGCACCTCGCCGCACACCACACCTGCAGCTGCCACTGCAACAGGCTTACGGAACACAGGCACAGGCTCTCGGACACATACGCCCATACAGACTCACACACACACACACACAGGAGAGAGAGAGAGAGAGAGAGAGAGAGGAAGCTAGGCCCTGGATACTTCCAGAGCAGTACAATTCAAGAGCCGTCTGTGTCTCTCTGGGTGAGCCTGTGACTGTACCTCTCACTCTGGTCGCCAGGGTCACCACTACTTCTCAGCTTCTTCCCAGCCCACCTTCTCCCTTTCTCATGCACACACCACCTCCTGACCACCACCACCACCACCGGCTGCTCGACATCTACTGAATGTAGATAATCTGCGGGTGCAGCAGCCTCTTTCACACATTTTGCCATCCCACAGCTGCTGCTTGTTTTCTTCTCCCAAGCATTCACCCACCCGGAAGCCTGTATCTGTTGCCATACACAACCATCACCTGGCCTAGGCCCGGCCTGGTGCTACCATCAGAGACCATCAATCTGCTCAGATTCCAAAGACTATTTTATTCTTCCACAAGTACCGAGACAGCCGCCAGTAGAACGAGATAGAAGAGGAGGAAACAAGAAGCGGGGGTCTCAACAAATCTGCAACATCAAAGATCCAGATCGCATTGACAGCACCCTGGACAGCTACCACTTCGCCCTCGTCACCAGCTTCGATTCCTTCAGCCACACGGGTTGGCCGTCAGCGACTGGAGACTTCAGACGCAACTCGACTGTCTTCAGCTCTTGGGAATGGAACACAACGGCCCTCCGTCTCCAGCTCCTTCAAACGATGATATTCATCCCAACGGACTGCATCACTTGATACGCCCGATCGGAACCACGTCTTATCCCAGAGAGCATCTGCACCCCAATGATATGGGGGGTTTGCAGACTCCTTCTCGATACGGCACACCTGTACCTCAACAGGATATGTCTTACGGTCATCACACCCCGTACACGCACCGCGCAAATGATGGTCAGATGGTAAGAATCACCAACTCCTTCGCCACATCTCTGGTTCAAGAACCCCCACTGACATGAGGCCGCAGTCTTATCACCATGGCTATGACACTGGCGCTGGCTCCATGTACGGGCCGATGTCCGGGGAACTAAGCCATCAGGTAAGCAACCTCGTGAGCGCTGATAAATGAATGACCGCTTACAAATTGCCTTAACGTAGCCATACAGCACCCCCGACACATCACCGCCTACACCTTCGCGAGCGTCGGATGTGTTGACCACTCGTAGTGGGCTTAACATCCACAAGGGATCGTCGACTATCAAGCCGCTCGCGGCTCGGGCAACCCGTGTCGAAAAGTCGACGCCCAGGAAGAAGAAGGAGCGAGCCAAGTCGTCCAAAAAGATAGACGGCGTAACGAAACCCCTGAGCGAGTTGGCTAAGGAGCAACCTCACATTCCAGTGGCAGACATTGGTGCTTACGTCCAACGGTCTGCAGAGGTACGAATGAAGGAAGTGGAAGAGAGCAAGACGCCCGGTAGGATCAAGCGGCCCATGAACGCCTTCATGTTGTACCGCAAGGCCTACCAGAACCTTGCCAAAGGCCTATGCACACAGAACAACCACCAGGTGGTATCCCAGGTCTGTGGGAGCGGCTGGCCCTTGGAGCCCGAACATGTTCGTGACCAGTTCAATGACTGGGCCAAGGAGGAGCGAGCAAACCACCAGAAGGCCCACCCCGGATACAAGTTCACGCCGTCAAAACCGAGACCCAAGGCGAGGGAAGAAGATGAGTCCGATCAGGGCGACTTGGACGATGTGGAATGGGGCCGCAGCCGAGCAGGCTCAAGGGGCAGGCAGCTGAGGAAGCCCGTACACGGCAGAAATGAGGCACCTGCATCCATCTTCCACAACTACCCACCGCTGCAGACAAGCCCGATGGGTCTTGGCGTACAAACGCAGTCCATGTACCACTACAGCAACCCGGGAAAGCCTCTGCCGGCGCCATATAGCCAGACTGGTCTCGGAGGTGGTCAATATTACCAGCAAAGCGTTCATCAGCGTCAGGACGCAACCGGCTTCGTTGAGGACGTGCTCATCCGAAAGACGCCATCACCGGCAATGGGCTATGCTGCGCCGTCGATGGACAGCCGTTACGACGGCATGGGTCAGTATGGACCCATGTCGCATCATGACGGCCTAGAGCCCATGATTGATCCGGGTTTGATGGGACACGGAGGACACCCGTATGGAGATCCGTATGGCGATCCCATGCTAGAGCCGAGATGGACGAACCCTCTCGGCTTCGGCGACGGGAGACAGGACCTCCTCGACGGTCTATCTGGGTACGATGATAACCTCATGCATGACCCCCAGCTACAAATCTTGAGGGGGCAGGAAAGTAGCTGGAGAGTGGAGGAGCTAGAGGGCAGCCACTTCAACAATTGGATAGACCCAGAGTGAACGAGCTCCAAGGCGGCTTGAAATCCGATTTGCTCTGTTTTTTTGTCTCGATGAGATTTTGGTAAGTATGGGCGTCAGGAGTATTAGTTATTTTAGAACGTCGGCGGAGTTCTGTTTCCTCTTGTATTTTTGTTGAGACTGGAGATGGAGGCATCGTCGATAGCGAACGAACCAACGGCCATTCGGAAGGGTGAAGTGGTGAGCATGACGAAGCAGACATGCCATCTTGTACGGCGTGGGAGAAAGACAAAATAGAAGCCATATGCTCCCGCTTGTAATAACAGGTTCGCCTACATGAAATCGGTCGAATCAGCCTGGAGCTGTGCACTCTCGGTGATTAGCTGACGCTTGAGTGGTGACGGTCGATGATGTCTAGCTGGCTGTTGGCTGCGAACAGACGGACAAGGTTGTAGCGAGACAATACGCGAGATAGGAGCCAACTTGGGGAGGGAGGGCGGTGCTATTGGGCTTGAGGTGACAACAATTGCGATTCTGGCGACGAGTGAATGAATCTCCCATGTTGTGTTCTGCTGTCACGTCCTAGAGAGGTGAGGCGAGAGGGTCGCTTGTTTGCGACGTTGAATGGGCTCTGTTGGCGCTTCGACACTTGCGTCGATGTCCAATCTCTCGCCATACAGAATAGCTACCTATGCTCTCTTATGAATATTCTGATTGACAGTGGTATGTATCTAATGAGGTACTAATACCTCGCTTGAGACGAATGACTGCTTACTAGGTTCGGCCATAGCTTTAGTGACAGACGACAACCCCCGCCAAAAGCAATCAGCTCCTGTGGTGAAGGAAGTGCCTACCTTGCGACTGAGCCGCTTCATCACCAAAACCCTCTACCGACAAGGTGACGATTTGCGCCCAGTATTGGAACCATCCTCTCAGTCAAACTCGCAATATGACCTGGATCTCGCGCTCCATCACGGCCATTGGCCTTTTGCTGCTCGGTCACGCGTTAGTCCAGCCATCCCGCCATAGTGACGACTGCGCTAATATCTGGGTGAAAACCTAGCTGCTACTCGGCACAAGAGCATTCCGCATTGCAATCCTTCCGGGCTGCGTCACCCTTGGCGACGTCCACGCCAGCGGCCACCACCTCCCTACCGGCAGATATCACCATCGAGACGGCTGTGGCGACAGTGGTCATCATTCTCGGCCTCGTACTGGGTGCCCCAAACCTCCGACCGATCCAGTGGCGCGTATGGGCTGGCAAGATTGAGAGGGAGGGCGAGGCAGGATTCCTGACGGGTAGTGGTGAGGTTGAGAAGGACTACGTTGGCAATCCTTTCCGCATTCTTGAGAGTCGGCCAGGCTTTGCCGATGTTCGGAAACAGAGACGCGACTTCACCAACTGGATCAAGGCCAGCAAGAAGACTGGGAGCTCGGCTGCCTCACACTGAAAAGGAGACGAAGACCACGTGTGGACGGAGGCGCAACGTACTTATCTTAGCCAGCTCGAACTGCCACAACCAACCTATACCTTGGTTCAAAGCCATACACGCGACCTCCTTGTCAGGCTATCCTGGGGTGGGGCGGTGACCATGCAATATACAATGGAAAATTCGTCGGCTCTAGTGGACCGCTATGGAGAATTGCCTGGTCCGGGATTGAGTCTTATGTGTCCATCTCTATGATGTTTTGCGTTAGGTGTGGGTTTGACACGCTGAACGGGCAGCATCATGCCATTCATATGGAAGAAAGGGACTTGGGGTGTCAAGCAAAATAGCCGTTGAACTGCCTCTTTCGTCTGATTGCGGAAGTAGAGTGGTTGAAGGTGTTGTAAGACGGTGATAATATCGGTTGGTCCTCATATACCTGATCTGAGTATGAAGCTGTGTCTAATTGAGAGACTGTAGGCTCGAGTGTTCGGTATCGCCGGGTGATACTTTATGAGTTTTTCTTTGCGATTGGCGGACCTCTTTGCAAATTGGCCTTTTGCGGTTGCTTCTCTACTTCTCCTTTCGATGTGGCAGGTGCGTTGGCCGAGTTAGGTAGGCACTTTCTACGGACATCAGTATTATCCGGTCAACTCTAACGACAGGAACCTCCATATCTTGCGCCTGCTATCTTCACTCTTCCAACTCCTACCCTAATCACCAATTCACCCCATCTCGTCTTGTTCCGGGCAATTCTTCTCGCTTGTGGAGACCCAGAATCACTTCGTTCCTCCGCCGCGACACTCTCCCTCGTCGTTTTAGCCACATTCGCCTACTCGAAGTCAACATGCCGGGACGAAGCAGGACCAACTTTGGTCCTTGGCGAGGTCGACCTCGATCCGGGGCAGGCCCAGGCCGTGTATTGAGGGGAGGCTCACGAGGAGGCTCACGAGGAGGCTCTTGGAGCAGTTTAGAACGCAGTCCAATGGGGGGGCCGAGGGGAACCTCGGGGGACCCTTCCCGATCAAGAGCTCGCTCTACTCGCGCATCTCGCGGGTCGCGAGGCGCTTCTAGTCTCGTCGGCCCAACGCCCACTTCGTCCATTTTCTCGACCCCCCACAGTGCCCGTCACCAGTCAGACGCGAGGCGAAGGAATGCAACTTCTAGAGCAGAGGGCATCGAAGGTTTGGAGCATCAACGAAATCCGCTTCACAGAATGAATCAACTGATTCGGCGCAACTGCAGGCAACGATGTCTTTGTGCCAGAGCACAGCCTACCTCAATATGGGTCTCGGTCCACACCATCGAGCGGGCTTGAAGGGCATCCGGTTTCCAGGGGACGATCCCTGGATGAAGCTGATCGGATGAAGCAAGTCATCATAGCTGTTACTGTCGGCGAGACGGGCGTACTTGGCTGCGCCTACTACGACTCCGACGAAGGTCATTTTTTTCTGCTGCAAGATATGCCGTGTACGGAGCCGTTACAGTTTATCGAGACAATCATTGTTCATTGCCAGCCCACGACAGTCTTACTGCCCTTGAGGATACCGGATGCGGTGCTTCGGTTTTTAGAGCAGCACAATAGTACCGTGGATCGAGGTGGGCCGGCCCCTACCAGACTAAGGTTTGACCATTGATCGAATGTTTCTTTTAGATTGCAAGGTGGAACATTACACCCTTCGGTTACTTGGATCGAACGAGTTCAGTCACGCCGCCTCCTTGGACAAGCTTACCGGCCTGTCGATGACCTGCACACAACACGCCCTTGTAACAGACACAGACAATCAATTCGCCCATGACGGTATGGAGGGCACCCAGGCAGAATGCCACAATATCAAAGTCATGCGTCTAGGTACTTTCATAGACCTCGACAGCATTATGTCGGTGAGTTGCCGTGAACCATGAGCCACATGTGCCTTCAATAACAAAAGTCAGATTAGATGTGCTGGCGCCGTCCTGGGCGAGATCACACGTTTGGGAGAGGTTGGACAACCGCCAGGCTTTCCGGAAGATACCTTTATCACCTCCATCCGAATGTTTACCCTGACCGATTTCATGTTTGTCAACGCCGACACATTATCGTCCCTCCAGGTGTTCCAATCAGAGCTACATCCCAACAGTCTGATGTCGGGTACAGGCATAGCAGCCACCGGGCTGAAAGAGAGCTTATCCCTTTACGGCATTTTCCATCCGCTAGCCGGCACATTGCAGGGAAAGTCAAAGCTCAGGCAGCTGTTCCTGCGCCCGCTGGTCAACATCGAAGTTATTCAGGAGAGGCAAAAGACCATATCAGTACTTCTACGACCCGGGAACGAGGAAGCCTTTGCCGATATTTCAAAAACCCTGAGAAAGGTCACGGATATCAAAAAAGCCTTGGTTCAGCTAAAAAGGGGCGCAGAATCCCCTAACAGCACTACGTCGGTCGAACGCGGCGTGTGGTGGACCTTGACTCGGTTTGCACTATCCATGTTGCGTCTCAGGGACGCCGTCCTTCAGCTACAAGAAGGGCACGATATCGCCGTTTTTCGACAGGTAACCCAAATCCATGGCCCAATAAGCAGGTATCTAACTCACACGCTCGCGCAGATGATTGACGCTACTCCCGTGGTCGGTATCAAGAGTGTTGGAGAACTGGTTGGGACAACTGTCGATTTTGAGGAGACCAAAGCAAGTTCTAGGGTTGCTGTGAGATGGAACGTCAATCCCCAGCTCGACAGGCTCAAACAAACTTACCACGGGCTGGATTCTTTCTTGAGTGATGTCAGTACGTCGATGTCCCGCAAACTCCCTGAGTGGGCTCGGAAATACGTTACCGGTTGCGTGTTCTGGCCTCAACTGGGTTTCCTCACCGTTGTGCCTCTGCTCCCCAACACTGGTGAAGCAGGCTACGAAGGACAAGGATTGAATGAAGACCGGTGGGATCAACGGTTCGTTGCCAACGGAAACGTGTACTACAAGAACAGATGCATGTTGGAACTGGATGACCAATTTGGTGACACATACAGTAGGATTGTCGGTTAGCAGACAAACTAGGGCCGTGGCATATAAACATTGCTGACTTTTCTCTAGACCTGGAAGTCGAAATACTGCACAATCTGGCCTGTCAGGTTCTCGAATACGAAGCGATGCTTAGTCGGGCGTCTGAAGCTTGCGGCGAACTTGATTGCTTGGTAGCACTGGCCAAAGGGGCGCTCAACTACGGCTGGACCAACCCAAAAATGACGACCGACAACGTTGTGTCAATTCAAGGAGGGCGTCATCCGCTCCAAGAGTTGACTGTACCAAAATTCATCCCCAATGATTGCCAGCTCGCCGGCGGCTCTGGCGGCGACATGGAAGCACGGATGGAAGTACCAGCGAAAGAGAACCCGAAAGCCAGCATGCTCGTCGTCACAGGGCCCAATCATTCTGGAAAGAGCGTATATATCAAGCAGGTCGCTCTGATAGTTTACATGGCCCACATAGGCAGCTATGTGCCTGCGGATGGCGCTACCGTTGGCATCACTGATCAGATCCTGACCCGCATCTCCACGCGAGAAAGTGTGTCACTTGCAGAGAGTTCTTTTGGCACTGATCTGAGGCAGGTTGCATTCCTGCTGAAACACTCCACCCGCCGTACTCTGGTTGCAATCGACGAATTCGGAAAGGGAACAGCAACCGACGATGGATCCGGTCTCATGACCGCCCTCATTGATCATTTCACCTCTCTCGGCTCACAGACTCCAAGGGTCCTCATCACAACGCACTGTCACGAGATATTTGAGGACGGTTACCTGGGGGATCGGCCAGGGTTCTTTCTCGCACACATGGACGTTCGCCTTGACCTCGAGACGAAGCACACTGAGGACCAGGTGATCGCCATGTACTCCTTGGTTCCCGGAAGAAGCATGTCGAGTTTTGGAAGTCGGTGTGCAGCACTGAACGGGGTCAACACCGCGGTTGTGGAGCGAGCCGAAGCAATTGTGCTTCTCCTGGCTCGCAACGAGGACCTCGGAGCGGCATGTGCCAAGTTAGATGCTGAAGCCGAGGCCCGGCTCAAAGAGTCCGAGAATGTTGCCCGTAGGTTTCTTCAACTGTCTCTGGGAAACCCCAGGACGACCCGGTCGCAGCATGGAGCGAGAAATGGCGAGGAGCCTATACGAAATTTGCTTCAGGGGCTCTTGAAACTCAATATTGACGGCTGAGCATAGGAGGCGGCTGCTTATGGTTGGCGGTAGTATATTAATATGGATAACCTACTCATGTGGAGGAATTTGCATTATGAAGAAGCTAGAACGGTACACAGTTGGCAGTTCCAAGTCAAGCACCGGGTGATAGGTACGTATGGTCAAGGTACATCTCACCACAACTCAGGACATAGTCGCATGTGATCGAACATTAAATAAACACATGTTATGTGTGAAAAACACGGCCTACGGATAATAACCACGCCATCTTCCCGAGTAACTGTTGCATTAAATGAAAGAGGAAAATAGATAATGTACCCGGTATCTAGCTACTGGTTCGTCAGGCCGCCCGACCCCTGTCTCTCTCGGAGTTTGGCGCTGACGGGCATAGCCGGTGTGAACCAACGGAAGGCAGTTTTCTCAGCTCTTGGCCTTGACAGGCTGTGACAGCAAACGGAACGAGACAGAGTGGGGAGGGGGCTTACTCAAGGTAATCAGCTAACTGCATCATCCAGTCTGCCAAAACATACCTAATCATAAGATGTGACGGTGGCTGCCTGTCCAATCTCAACCTACCTATTACAACAACAATAACAACAACAACAACAACAACAACAACAACAACAACAACAACAACAACAATCTGCCGCTCGCGCGCCTGAACGTTTCGCATTCCACACGTGTCTAACCTCTGAGTTGTAGACTCGAACTCATGGCGTCAAAGTTAACAGACAGTCTGCCGGGTAAATTCTGGAATCTCGACGACAATGATGTCTACACTAGAGTCAAAGCCCAGGCTGCCAGTGACCAGGCTCGCAACTTTGTCATCGAATTCAATCACGACGAGGCTAGAATTTTCTGCGACCTAAGCTCTGACGATTTTGGAGTGCTCCTCGGCCAGAAGGCCCCCGAGGGCATGGTACGTTGGATCAACATTTGGTCTCCGAGCAAGCAAACCTCGGTGGTAAAGCAGATCGGCAACCGATATGGATTCTCTTCAAGGCTACAGGCTCTAATGATGGCTCCTAACCTAGCATCTATGTTGGAGGTAGACAATAAACAAGACTTCAGGCAGGGCGACATTGAGTCAGGGTTGATGCACGACGAGCCCAAGGCGCAGTCAACTCACACAAGAGAGCAGAGCCTAGAAGACATCGAAATCTACCAGCTGGTCAAAGAGACGGTCAACTACACGTCGATAGATCAGGGCAAGCAGTGTGAGTACGAAATTGGATGATGTCAAACGCAACAGTCTAATGTGTGGCAGTTCTTTGCATCGGCGCCAACTGGCTGCACCGTCGACCCTCAGTTGGCGATGCCGAAAAGGCTCAGAGAGTTTTGCCGCCCTGGCACTGGTCCTGGCTTACTCTCTGCTCTGACTGTACGTCGTCAAATGACAATTCACATCTGTTCTTGTTGGCGGCATTGGCGACAAGCTAAATACTGCCTCAGCCGTTGTTATATCGTTCCACGAGACACCGCCGACGGAACAGCCTGGCAGAGAAGACTGGGCCAGAGATGAACTACAAAGCATGAGATCTAACACCCTGAGTGTTTTATGCCAGCTCTCGAAGCACGGCATAGCGGACTTCACCGACAGACTCGTCTCGTTCAAACGAGTTAGGCAAGCGCTGAGTGTCACGGAGCCCAGAGCCATGGCCGCATGTGAAGGCTCAAGCAATCTGTTCTATTATTTATTCGAGGATTATTCAGCAGCCTTGCCTGTGTTAAAAACCTCTAAGCTCCAGCTCGATCACTTGGTAAGTAGAAACTAAACAAGTTGGAGTACCCGCTAATGAGGTATCGCGCGGCCCAACAGAGCGACGGGATTATTGGAAGCAGGGTAAGGGAAAGACATTCAGTTGCCGGGTACATGTCAAATAACCGCGCGAGTAAATGCTGACATCTCTACAGGGCCGAAGAACAAAAGTCGGGACAGAAGATGTCATTAGGTCTCTCCACACGTTGAGAAAGGAACTTCGCCAACTTCACCATCTTTTTGAGAGCTACAGAAATCTCATCCGGCGTATCTGTTGGCCGCGATCCGCTGATGCATTTCGAGACGGTCAACATGGTTACTTCGAGCCATCAGAAAATGTGTCCGGCGAGGTCAACATATCCTCATCGGCCAAGAACCGCTTCGAACGCCTCGGAGACAGACTGCAGCTGTTAATGCTGAACACGATTCAAGAACGCTTGGAAGAGCAAAAGGCCTTGTCTGACACGGTAAGCTGCCGCCGAAACGAGATAACATGCCGCCATCGATATTTGCTAACGGTGCCCACCACATTACAGTACTTCAGCCTCACGGCCCAGAAGGACTCGCAAGCCACTGCTCGCCTGAGCAGGAGCGCAACCCTCCTTGCAAAACTTAGCGTCTTCTTCCTCCCCATTACCTTCATGACCAGTTACTTCTCTGTGGAGATACCCGATCTGGTGGAGCATTACACGCCCAAGATGTACTGGATCTGTTTCGCTATCATCGCCGGCCTTTCCTTCATCAGCCTCTTCTTCTTCGGCCGAATGCTGGAGACCGTTAGCGACACCCTTGAAGGTTGGGCTGATCCCGTCTCGAGAAGGGCAAGAGGCCTCACTGGCTGGAATGTACATCATGATGGAGACGAGCAATAAGATGTCCATAGAGACCGGCATGCATATGACAGCGCAACGGGAATCCTCGCTTGCACCGCCATACCACATCGCCGATGTCGCGTATAGTAAAGGAAATAGGAAAAATGCCAAAAGGGAGCGAGAGAACATCTGCATCGTAATCATCCGCACATAGCGGTTATACCAGATTCTCATCATGTCGTTCAATCTCATCACATAACGCCAAAGACGGCCACTCCCACGCCGGCAGCGATACCGGCCATGCAAGCCGCCGTCGGACGTGCCGCAGCGTTGATGACAACACCGTTGACCGTTGTCGATTGCGCACACTGTTCGTTCTCCAAGCCATAGCAGGCGCGGGAGCTTAGGCTGGAGCAAATTGGGGTTGCTGAGGTTCCGACGTCCGGTCGAGTGGCGGCGACCGTGGTGCCGCCGCCGCCGGGAACGACAACGGTGATGCCGAAGCCCGAGTTTCCATCGAGCTGGGTCACGCAGCTCTGGTAATTCCGAGAGCACTGACTGACGGCAGACGAGCATTCGCCGCGGTCAAGAGACATAGCAATGTACGGAAACGGGAAGTATTCATTCGGCACATAGGAGATGGCCGTCGGAGCGCTGGGCGCTGTCGTCGCAGCCGTGCCGGTGCATACTGCCCTATAGTGTGAGATAAGCGGTTAGCTTTTTCGATGTGATAACATAGGATTTCCCGCTGTTTGTAGAGGGTAACACACACACACACACACACACACAGAGAGAGAGAGAGAGAGAGAGAGAGAGAGAGAGAGAGAGAGAGAGAGAGAGAGACGCATCCGTACCCTGAAGGGCAGCATGCTGGCCGGTTGTTGTCGTCAAGTTCGCAGACCTGTCCCGTTGCGCAACAGACGCCCTCGAAGGCTGTTCCGAGCGAATCTGAACATAAGGAGGTGCCGGCCGGGCAGTCTTGCCGCCTGAAGAGCTGCAGCGGTGATCCGCCTGCCAAGTAGGCCGCCGTCGGCATCGGCGCCTTGGTCCGGGTTGGCGTTGGGATCAGCTCCGCAGCTGCGAGGAACGAGCTGGTCGCTGCGAGAAATGCTAGACGTGTCGTCCACCGTGATAACCTCATCGTTCTGGTAGTCCAGCGGCGTAGAGCCCAAGCAAGCGAGTCAAGCTTGGTGGCTAATAAGCGGCGATGGAGCCCGACGCAAAGCAGCGTCCGGACGCCCGGTGGCCAAGAGGTTGCCTGGATTGCAGAATCTGGTGTCTTCTCTTTGGCCGAGAGCTAACAATTCCTGAGGTAATCTGGAGACTCTCGAGCAGGCTGACCGTGAAATCGATACAGGCTTGGGGAGAAGCAGTGGCAGCAAAAGCAAAAGCAAAATCAGCATGAGGAAGAGGTGAAGGAGGGGTCACGGAGCTAGAACAGCAATGTTTTATTTCCATCCATGAACGATCCAATACGACGGTACTCAGCTGCCAACCTGCTTTGCACATCCAGCCACGGCCGTTGCTATCAATCACCCCCATCTTCTTCCCTGTTCGTGGATCAGGGTCCGTCGGTAGCCTGTGTGTAAGGTAAGACGGCCAACCCCGCCTGCGTCTTTTTGGTGGGTTGCATCATGCATGCATTGGGCTCTCTCTCCCTGCCTCCTCCTCTTCTCGGAGTTGAATAGCCAGGCCATGAGTGGACTCAGGATGGATGGGTGAGGTGGCTGGGCTTTGCTGGGCGGGCATCACTGGCCAAGTGGGCAACGAAGAGCTGCAATGGCATGATGTCATTGGATCAAGGGCATTGTTGGCATAGCAACCCCGGCTCTCACACCGCTGGGCTCCCGGTCCATGGCTCTCAGAAACCATCCATCGTTCGCGTCAATTAAAGGCCCCGGACGTGCGCTAGAATCTGTCGGAGTCGCTGAAGCGCATGCATCCCGCCAGAATCCACAATCGTCAGTGTCCCCTGCCCGCGCGCCTCTTGGATTTCTCTATGCGCTTCTCGGGCGAGGGAACCGAGGTCGCCCCAAACCTCGTCCGTGTAGCTTGTGAGCACATCGTTCCAGCTGTCCGCCCACATGGCTCTGGCTTGCCAAGGATCGGCGACGCCAAAATGCAACAGCAGCTCCGTGGCACTGTTCCCCTGGAGGAAGTTGGGCTCAAAGTCGAGGAGGGGAGTCCAGTTGGAGATGGTGATATCCCCACTGCCGCCAAATAGCGCCTCTCTCAACGACTCTTCTTCTTCCGGTGAAACAAAGGTCTGGATGCTGTCGTGCATGAAATCCAATCCATCCGACTCCCCTGGAGCGTCCAGCAAGTCAATGACCTGCTGACCGTCCCTGGCCTCTTGTTCCTTGACGTCGGACTGGACGCCCCATGAGCGAGAGCTGTGCAAAATGTTTCCAGCGAGGCCTGGCTGAAGTTCGCTTGGTATCTGTAGCTGGACCGAGCTGTCGAGCTCTGCGTGGGCATCCATGAAACCATCGTACTGCCGCTCGCCGCCCGTGTCTGAATTCCGCGACGAAGAGAACGCAGTCCCAAGGCCGGCCACCGGGCCATTTGCGCCATGATAGATAGCAGCCTGTCCCCGGCTGCCAGAGTCCTGGGCAGAGCTGGTGCCGGTGCTTGCCTCGGCCTTCGAAGGGGTCCCGCTTCGGAGCCCATCAATATCAGGGCGGCCTGCCAGGACAGCTCGGGAAAGGTTCACTGCTGACGTTGCAAGGCGATTTGAGAATGAAGGCTCGGGTTGTGCAGCACCTTTCCCTTGCTGATTTCGAGTGTCTCCTTCGCCGTCGATCCTGGTGGGCACTGTAGAGGACGTCTCTTTTCCCTTGCCTTTGAGCTTGCTCTCGGCGTCGTGGCTATTATGTTGGTCCATGGTAGAGGCGGCCAGGAGCGATCGGTTGTGTGTTCTGGTGTGAGCAATAATGCTGTGTTGGCTTGGAGATAAAACGTTACAGTGCACAGCCGGCAGGATATGGATGGCTTGGGGGAATGTCGGGCCATTGCTCGTGACTCTCCGAGAGCGTTGGCACCTAAACGGCCCGGATCAAGAGCGAGAAGCCAGTCGCTGATCGCTCAATTTGGCCGGACGTCTCGCAACGAGCTCCGATCAGCCGATACCAGAGCTTTTAGGTTACACATGCATTAGATTCGTTTGAAACCACTACATAGCTGCAACGAAAAAAGCTGGGGAAGGGAGAAAGGCCCCAGGACAACAGGCACATGGCAAACGATGAAAAAGCGATGCTGCAAATATAGAAAGACCCGGGTCTGTTAGCAAACCCTTCATGATATTGGGCGTGTACTTGCTACATGGCATCTGTCCGCCCTAACAATGTGTCTCGACCATTGCTTGCAAATAAGTATACCAATATTGCCTACTATATAAAGATATCGATCCATCAATTCACCAAGCACCTGGCCCAGGTCTCAACGACGATCGCATTGGCCTCTTTTCAGATTGCCGGAAATAGCGGGCGGCTAGTACGCACTTGGGGGGGGGGGTGGAGTAGGAGTGCGGATATTTGGCCGGAGTCGATTTGATATTTGGCTGCAACTAACCGTATTTATCAGCTTTGCCACGCAGCCACAACAGGCCCCTATCTCGCGAAGTACTGCTGCCCTAAGGTACAAACTTTTTTTGCTGACGCTGCTAGCAAAATCCAGTTTAGGTATTAGGAGACCTACACATACGGTTGTGTTATTATTATTATTATTATTATTAGTGCTATTAATTAACTAACCTTATAATATATAGCATTCTTAACCCCCTAGTTTTTTACCCTAGAAATTATAATTAGCATAATAGTAACTATACCTATAATGTTAATAATTAAAGCCCTAACCTTTAATAAGTGTTATCTTTATGTATGCTAGCAGTATTAAGAGGAGGGTATTACCCTCTGTATTAAGTAATAGTTAAATAAGGGCTAGTAGGTTAATATACTCTGCAACTACGCAGGCAAGCCTATAAGTAAGGCCTAGCAGAGGAATATAAGCAGTAAGCAGTTAGACTGCCTTTTTGCTAGTAAGATTTAGTATCTAGCAGTAATAAACAAATAGATATAGGAAGTGCTTTCTAGCTATAATATATATAACTATAAGGGTGTTATAGTAAGTAATTTTATTAGCGTTTCTAGCTTTTAGTAACTAAGCTAAGTATAGGTAACGTTTAAGTTAGCACTAGCAGGAAAGGCAACTGTGATTAAGTAGGTTAAGTAGTTATTAAAAGGAAGAATAAAGTTGTAAGATATTGCTAGTTAGCTCTGCAAGCAGGAAAAGATTATAATAACTGCTATTAACGTTAGAAACCTCTAAGTAAAGCTCTGCCATAAGAAATATAGCCTGCTTATGTTAACTTAACTATTTATTAACGTGCTGAAGTTAAGTAATAAGATACCTGTATTTACCTTTTGCTGCAGTAACAGCAGTAAAATAACTAGTGTTTTTTAGACGTATTGGTCTTACCTTAAGCTGTAGCGGCAATATCCTAGGTTATTAATAATAGATAATACCTATAAGGTAAGTTACTATTATTGCTGTTGTTGCTGTTATTACTAGCGAAGTTACTGCTGTTATTACTAACTTTTTTCTGCTAAGGTTAACTGCTTTTATATACTACTTTTTTAAGTTATTAGCACTACTGCTGTATATACTACTTTTAACGTATGTTTTTACCTTATATCTAACAAAGATAAAGATACCTTTAAATAGGCCCTTTTGCAGTTAAAATTGCTGCTTAAAAAGGAGAAAATATCCCTACCCTCTGTTATTATTACTAACTTTAATAAGGCCTTAAAAAACATAGTAAATATAGTCTTGCTAGATACTGCCTAGCAGCTCTACGTATAGTATATACTTAAAAATGCAGTTTTACATATTAAGAAGAAGTAGGATAGGCTACTTAAGGCTGACCTTACTGATGCTGCTAATAATAACAATATTAATAAAGGAAACAGACTGCTAGAGGATTTAGCTAAGGCTTACAGTAGAGAAATTACGTTAGTGGTTTATTATAAGGCTAAAGTAACTAACAACACTACTGCTATTACTACTAATAAGGTGATCTACCCTTACAACCCTAATAGGCTTCTTGCTGCGTAGAGGGCTATTATTTATACGCTAACTAAGGCTGCGTTTTAGAAGGCGTAGGAGTCGCTTAAGCAGCAATTTGCTAACTAAGAGAGTAAGTTACAGCTAGCTAGTTTATACCTCTATAACTTTTGCTAACTAGCCTAGTAATTATTTAGTATTTCTAAACTACCTACCTTAACTACTACCCCTAATTTGCTGCCTTTATAATAAAGAAACTCTATAACTACAGTATTAAAGTAACCTTACTTATAGAGAGCAGCTACTATAAGCTAAAGCTATACCTTCTTTATTACTTATTAGACCTCTATACACTTTATAAAAAGATACTTAAGATAGTTAACAAAAGGTAATAAAAATATAACGCTAAATTTAGCTATAAGCAGCGCTGTTAATAGCAAAAGATACAGCAGTATCTTATGCTTTAAGGCCTTACTTTTAAGGTATCTTTTTAGGCACTTAACTTACTCTATAAGCAGTATCTACCTGCTTATAAGGCCTTTAAGCAGCAAAGAAGTCTACTAACGTAATGTACTAGCGACTTCTAAAAGCAGTAGGGGTTACCCTATTGCTATAAGCTACTTAACTACCTTTACAGCTATAATAGTAATAAAGTACTAACTTATAATAATGTTAACTACTACTAGTAGCTAGATAAGACTTACGTAAGTTAGATTCTTTCTCTAGTTTGCTTTTTTACTAATTTTAGTAGTATCTACAGCCTAACCTTATCTGCCTATAGAACTAAACTATTAAAGTTAATCCTAATGTAGTCTGTAACTATTATAACTATCTATAGTTAATAGAGCTGCCCTCTAGCAATTGTAAGCTACCTATTAACCTCTATAATACTTAGTAAATACCCTCTACATAAGAAAGCATTATAATATTAGCCTTAATACTAACCCTATTATTATAGGCACCCTTATTACAGCTGTTAACTACACGTAGTAGGGCTAGCCCCTCTGCTATACTAATAACCTGCTGCAAAAAGCTAGCTTTACAGCAGGAAAAAGAGATAGCTATACTAACTACCTAAATTAACTACCTTACTGTAATGTAGATAGAAAGGGTAAGCTTTAAGGCCTAGTAACAGCAGTTTATTACTAAACTATCTTCTTAGCTATTTACTAGCTAAGATATATTTATTTAGTAACTACCTCTATTAAATTAGCAGCAGCAGTATTAACAGTAATATTAGCAGTATTAATAATAACAGCAGTAGTATTAATAGTAACAGCAGTATTAACAGTAATAGTAATAACAGCAGTATTAGTAGGTAAATTAATTACAGCTATAGTCTTAAAGAATCTATTACGTTTTGCTACATATTATATTACATCCTTAAAAAATGCTACTTTGCCCTAAAAACGCGCTTTTTTTTATAAATCTTAGACAGCTAGCGGTTTTAAAACAAACTACCCCTGCCTTATACTGCGCAATTAAGGTACATCAACTTTTGTAGGCAGGCCTACCGCGTGGCTGTGGCTGTGAATTTTTCAGCCTGAAGTGGTTAGTTGCGGCCAAATATCAAATCGACTCCGGCCAAATATCCGCACTCGTGGAGTAGCGTCTGTTTTCTTCCTACCGCCTTTGAGCTTCCCGCAGCTAGCCAACATGTTTATGGATCAAGGCTCGTCGAGGTATCGATCCGGGAAGGCAACATGTCCGAGTGGTTAAGGAGTCAGACTTGAATTATACATATCTTCATCTGATGGCTTCGGCCGCGTAGGTTCGAACCCTGCTGTTGTCGGCTTTTTGCTATCTACCTTGACTACGTCGTGATTGATGCGGTGGACGGACGGACGGACGGTGGATGATTGAGGCGACAAGCGATTCGGCTTTCAGATGCGCTCTTGTCTTTTTGTGTGTGTGTGTGTGTGTGTGCATGTTCTGTTCTTCTGCTTCGATGTAATAACCATGAACATGGCAGGCATGTATGTAGGTAATCGAGCAAGGTCAAAAGTGACGACGCTCAGCCGGGTAGCGCAGCTTAAGCTTCAGAGTTGTGGATGCGATCGGGATGCCTACCATCCCCCTCACCGTGCCTGGGTCACCTGCTGAACGGTTCCGGCACACGGTAGAAAAGAAAGATAGATGGATTCCTTACCTACCCCATCCCAGGTAGGCGAGTGAGCTGAGAGGTCTGAGGAGAGTGGCTTCCACTTCCGCCAAATCTGCGTGTCAAATGGAAATGGAAGACATCAGGATATTTGCACAATGTCGGCGTAGCAGGACAGGCACTCGGAAAATGTAGCGGTGCCACCTCAAGCAATGCAGGGCAGCTGCCGCACGCACGCACACGATGCCACCCACATCTCAGCTGCCTCCTGGCTGCATTACCAGATTATCTAAGCTGCCTGCGGTACCATCCGTCCGCTCTGACGGAACGGAAGTAAGTACCTCACTTGCTCACCCCACTCACTCACTGCCCATTTCCATCATCACAGTGTAGCAGACAGACCACAGCACAAGCAGACCGCAGACAGCCCACCACCGGTCGGGTACAGCAGCAGTGCAACATCCATTGCCCTTCCTAGCGTCACCTCTTTCCATCACATCCATCACCCACCGCACCACCTCTCTCCCACACTCTCACACACCTACCTACCTACAACGCACCCCCAACCTCAACCTTGCGCACTCCTGCACCCTGTATTTGGTCTGCCCGCTACCCGCGCT
>NWBT01000046.1:3256743-3323924 GCA_003386485.1 Colletotrichum lentis
CCCCCCCCCCAGGAAATAAGGTACAACTCCCGACCAACATCCCCAGGTCGCCCAAAAACCTCACCCGTCGCTGAATCCGACGAAATTCTCGGCTGCTCACAATCCCCATACGCTGTGTCCAGTGCCGCACCACGCACAAGCTCCCTTACTGCCAAGGAACCCATCCCCGCGAGCTACCTACGGGCCTCCCTTCTCCCCCCCCCAGTCCGCCAACTTCGACCCGCCGGCCCTACCTTATCCCAAAGAGAAACAGAAAACCGTTGGCCGTACGTCGCCGCAATTGCCCCTTGTTCTCTACTCTGTCTCGCCTGCGTGTTTTTACATCGACTGCATATATCGTCGCAGAAGGCTCTCAACATCACCGATACGATACGCCTCTCGAAGTGCGACTCTCGTGTGGCTCATCCCAACCCTATCCGCCTCGCCCCGTGCTGAAAGATAGCTTCCCTTCCACCGCACGACTAGAGCTCGCCCGCCCCTCCTCCTCGACGTGCCCCGCCACCTCGCCTCCTCTGCCATCTCAACATCTACAGGTCCATTTCTTAGCCGTCTCAGAGCTGGTTAGCAATCATGGTGGACAGTGACACGAACTCCCCCACGTGGAAGTTCACCCAGTATGTGCCCGTCTCCTTGCTCCCTGTCTTCTTTTCATCTCCGACATGGCTGCCCCACCCCTGCTTAACTGAGTGCTTACCCGACGCAACAGATGCTTTGGCGACAAGGGCGATGTGGAGGACATCACCGAAGGTCAGTCACCTACCTGTACACCCGTGTCTACCGCCACCCTTTCCGCGAGGTCCATGCTGCACCCATTTCGTCCTGCGTATACCTAATCTGGCATCCTCTCGTCTAGCTGATATCATCTCGACGGTCGAGTTCGATCACACGGGCAACTACCTAGCGACAGGAGACAAGGGCGGCCGTGTTGTGCTGTTCGAACGGAACGAGACGGTGAGTTTGGCCTGGCCCGTTGATATACGATGACCACTTGCTATGCGGCTATTACTGATGCCCTCGAGCAGAAAAAGACGTGCGAGTACAAGTTCCATACGGAGTTCCAGTCCCACGAGCCCGAGTTCGACTACCTGAAATCTTTGGAGATCGAGGAGAAAATCAACAAGATCAAGTGGTGCCGCCGACAGAATGCATCGCACTACCTGCTCTCAACAAATGACAAGACAATCAAGTTATGGAAGGTCTTTGAGAAGTCACTCAAGGTCGTTGCCGAGAACAACTTGTCTGACGACCTGACTCCCGCAAACCTCGCTGGAGGTGGAGGCGCCCCGAAACAGTCGCCTGCGCATCGCTTCAAAAACGCCGAGGACCTGATCATGCCTCGCCTCACCCACCACGACACCGTCGTCGCCGCTGTGCCCCGCCGGACCTACGCCAATGCCCACGCCTACCACATCAACAGTATATCGGTCAACAGCGATGGCGAGACGTTTATCAGCAGCGACGACCTCCGCATTAACTTGTGGAACCTTAACATCCAGGACCAGAGCTTCAACATTGTCGATATCAAGCCGGCCAACATGGAGGAGCTTACCGAGGTGATAACTGCCGCCGAATTCCACCCCCTGAGCTGCAATTGGTTCATGTACGCAAGCTCCAAGGGCACCATCAAGCTCGCCGACATGCGTCAGAGCGCCCTGTGCGACAGTCATGCAAAGCGTACGTGTAACGTTTGTCCCCCATCTGATTGTAGCTAACGTGGCCTGACGGATATCAGTCTTCGAACAAGAAGAAGACCCATCTTCAAGGTCATTCTTCTCTGAAATCATCTCGTCAATCTCGGACGTTCGCTTCTCTTACGACGGCCGTTACATTCTTTCTCGTGACTACCTGACTGTGAAGATATGGGATATTAACATGGAGCGCCAGCCAGTCAAGACGATTCCCATTCACGAACACCTGCGTCCCCGGCTTTGCGACACGTATGAGAATGACAGCATATTTGACAAGTTCGAAGTCGTCTTCTCAGGAGACGCCAAGAATGTCATGACTGGCAGCTACAACAACAACTTCATGATCTACCCCTCGGACCCAGAGAAAGAGGTTGAGGTGGTGCTGCAGGCTGATAAGTCGGCATTCAAGGCCAAGAAGGTTGGCGTGCCGACGCCCATCAACTCATCTACCAGCCCAACCGCAACCAACGGTGGCAAGAAGGGAGGTTCTCGTGCTGGTAGCCCTGCTGCTGGATCTGGCGGACAGGGCCAAAGAATGCGCAAGGAAACTGATGCCGACCAGATCGACTTCAACAAGAAGATCCTACACATGAGTTGGCATCCATTTGAGGATAGCATTGCGATTGCGGCGACGAACAACGTAAGATCTTTCTGCTGCACACTCCGTTTTCTTTCCGTGTTGTCGCCGAAATACGACGCGCTGACATGTCTTCTCATTTCCTGGCGCAGTTATTCGTCTTCTCTGCACTATAAAGTCGGCAAAGGACCGGGTTCCTCGAGGACAGGCTGAGCGGGGAGGTCTCATAGGCGACGCAACATGGCGTGGCAGGACGGTATAAAAATGCAGGTCGAGGGCGTCGGCTTCCACGATGAAGCAATTTTTGTCGATGGGAAGAGCCGCCCACGATCTGTGTTGCAGCCGTGGCTGATTGATACAATCGCTGTCACTGCCAGCTAAACTCGGGGACTGGGAGGCCAATACGAGCAGCAGGATGGAACCTGCTGGGTACTACGGGCCATCGAAAGGTGCTTGGGGGAAGCATGGTATTGAGAAGTGGTGGAAGACATGAAAGAAGCACTATGGATAGATGGACCCGTCTACCGTATCACGGTGGCGATGCCTCGCTGATTTCTTCGCAGAATTGAAGCCAACGAAGTTCTCACAATGAAATGATGTATGTGCATGTTTGGTTGTATCGAGTCAGGACGGACTCATTGTTTCCTCCAGAGCCGCCCTTTTGCTCTGGTGTGTGTGTGTGGTCAGTCCGAAGACATTAGACATTAGAGGTAGGTAGAAGTACGTTCCCGAATGTACCTATCTACGTACCTAGGTCCCCAGGTAGGTCCGAAATGCTTAATGTCTTATCTTATCAGGGAATGACGCGCTACTCCTGGCTGCATCGCATCGATCTGTCTTCTACACTAGAAACGGTCATTCGGTATATTTATTCAGTTTTTAGAGTCTAGCTTCGGTACAAGCACGTCAGGAACCTCGTCCCACTCACTGAACGGGTAATAGCTGCACGAGCTGACCTTCAATTTCTTTACAGACTTGAGTAAATTCGATACCCGCGACTTGGAGTTGGTTGTGCCGTTGGACCAAGCGGCAATGCGGCAGGTAAGGCGCGAGACGAGACTAGGCCAGATGCAAGCTTGCTCGTTTAGGCATTAGGTGGAGTCCCCGCTGCGCAGCTTCTGTTGACTGTTTCGCTGTCATTGGCCACTCTGAGTTTTGGTTGCTTCCAATCTACCGGGCACGTTACACCTTTCTCTCTCTCTCTCTCTCTACTTCTCTCTTTATGCCTTTGCTTTTTCGAAACCCGCCCAAACAGTACAACATCCTACCGGTACCGTTCCTACCCCAGGCTCCGACGGCCTCGATGACCTCCTCGGCGCCTACCCGAAGACGAGGCCAGCCGAAAGGCATTTCATCCCTCTCCTCGGAGAAGATGGAACCCGCCCCCAGGAGGGACGATGACGAGAAGACCATCACCGACAACGCCAATGGATCGGCTATGAACGGACACCCTTCGACCGAGAAGCCCATGCAAGTAGCTGGCCGCATTGTCACAAGTCTATTCTCCCAATGGATTGCAGTTGGTGTCATGCTTGGTCTGATATTTGGCGGATGCTGCTCTAATGTCGGTTATTCTATACCTCTTGACTGCTCCAAGGAATCGACGCGCTGACCTTCCTGTGCATAGGTCTACGCCTTAGAGGCTATTATCAAGTCAGTGCGAACTGTCCCCCATCTTGTCGTCATTTGCTCACCAAACTTCCTTTCCATAGAGTCGAACCCGCGAGCGGTACGTTCAATCTAGTTCGCTGACTTGCGACAGCCTGCTGACGAGCGCTGTGTATAGGAACTCTCTTGACCTTCGTCCAGTTTCTCTTCGTAGCCATTACTGGATACTTCTCTCAATTTGACGGATCAAGGCCTCCCTTCTTTATCCGGGAAAACAAGGTTCCTCTGCGCCGATGGATCATTAATATTGTGCTGTTCTTCAGCATCAACGTGCTGAACAACCACGCCTTCAGCTACGACATCTCCGTTCCCGTTCACATTATTCTGCGCTCCGGTGGAAGCATCACAACAATGATTGCTGGGACCCTCTACGGGAAGAAGTACTCGCGCATACAGATTGTGGCGGTTGTCCTTCTGACCTTTGGTGTCATCACTGCAGCGTGGTCGGACGCACAATCCAAGGCAAGCCACAACACAAGGTCAATCAAGAAGTGGCGCTGACATTGCAAACAACCAAACAGGACTCATCAAAATCAGCCGAGAAAAGCGATAGACCCGCATTCGGGACCGGTCTCATTATTCTCTTCGTGGCGCAAGTTCTCTCTGCCATCATGGGCCTCTACACTGAGGAGACGTACAAGAAATACGGACCTCAGTGGAGAGAGAACCTATTCTACTCGCATTTGTTATCCCTGCCACTTTTCCTGCCATTTGCGCCCTCGCTGATCCGTCAATCTCGACGACTGGCCGACAGCCCGCCCTTATCGCTGCCGTTGCTGGCGCAGCTCACTGGTCCTGGCTTTGGTGAAGATGCTGGAGGAGGAATGGCCAAATTCCGCATCCCGAGCCAACTTGCGTACCTCGCAACAAATGTTCTTACCCAGTACGCATGCATCAGGGGTGTCAACCTTTTGGCTGCAGTATCTTCAGCACTGACTGTCACCATCGTGCTGAACATTCGCAAGCTGGTCAGCCTGCTCTTGAGCATATGGCTCTTTGGGAATCGTCTGGCCGTGGGAACGCTGGTTGGAGCAATCATCGTCTTCGGTGCCGGCGGGCTGTACTCATTAGATTCTAGAGCCAAGACGTCGAGAGTACAGAAGGGGTCGGATACAAAGTAAAACCCTGCGTTATGTAATGGTGTAGATGCGCTCATCAAGTATAAGTCTGCCGCTATTTCCCACACATATAAGTGTGTCTAATCCACTTTTCCCTCCTAATATCTGTTTTTCTCTCTCCACGCCTAGAAAATCCTAAAAAAATCCTATTAAGATGCACTCTTTAGAATGCTGTCAAGGGACTGGTATGTCGAATTGACGGGGGTAATAGTGATAGGTCAATATTGCGTATATTATGCGTTGTATGCGTATCTAACTATGTATATAACTGTGACTATTACGTTACCCTTACGCCTAGCCTTACTACCTAACTAAGCCCTTAGCAACCCCTTTTCTAGGTGCCTAAGGCCTCTATAAAGCCTACTACCTAGGGTAAAGCCTATAGTAGTCCCTCTAATATTTACTAAGTAACTAGGCTAAATTAAGCTAATAACTTCTATCTCTATACACCCTTTAGCATACCTAAAGTGCCCTCTATAGGACCCTCTAATTTAATACACCTCCTTAGGAAAGGCCTTCTTATAGGCCTTTATAGCTTATAGCTATAAAAGGTAGAGCCTTTACTTTATAATACCTTATATAAAAACTTAAAAAGCATTTAGAGAGAGCTTTCTTATAACCTCTATAGTGCTTATAAGGTACTAGCGTATAGAAGATTATAAGTCTTCTCTATAGCCTAACGTACCTATATAGTAAGTTACCTATTAAGGTAAGTTACCTACCTTCTTAAACCCTTCTATATTTTATTTAAGTTAATTTAACTATAATGTATAAAATTAATTAAAACTACTTATTACCCTCTTCCTTATTACTATCCTAAACTACTTTATAGGTTTATATATTATATCTAGACTTTCTGTAATTACTATATTATTATATATATAGTTTAATACCTTCTATATAACCCTCCTTCTAATAGTTATTTTCCCCTTTAGTATTAACTATATCTTTTTCTCCTTATAGTGCTTCTACTTTAGTAGTATTAAGTAACTCTCTAAGATGTAGTTAGGTCTTTTTTACCTTTTAGTGCTTACTTAGTACCTCTATCTCTATATAAAGCTTATAGTTCTTAGCCTTAATAATAGTAAGCCTATAGGCTAACTTACTAATACCTTTAGCCTAGAAGTTAATTACTTTATATATTAGTATTAGTAAGCTACCTTAATATACTTAGATCTTCTTTTTAAGGGAGGTAGCACTTTATATACCCTCTATAGCTATAGTTAGTATCTTTAGGTCCTAAAAGCTTTAGCTACTTAGCTGTAAGTTTAATAGTGTTAGTATCTTTAGCTTAAAATCTAAGTAAGAAAGAACTACTTTAGGGTTAAAAGGTATAAGGCCTACTTATTAAAAACTAGCTTATATATTATTTTTACCTATTAAGGTAAAGAATGCTGCTTTAAAGGTAGGAAAGAAGTTATTCTTAGTAATATATAAAATCTATATCTATATTATCTTTTTAATTTCCTTACTGTATAAGTACTTTAATAGGCTAAAGTACTTAATATTAAGAGGCTAAAGCTTATATAATTAATAGGGAGGTATATAAAGAGTAATAATACTTTATTTCTTATAGTATTTATTAAAGTTAGTTAATTTATAGCTGTTATAACTATTAAGGATTAAGAGGTAATAAAGGCTTTCTATATAAGTCCTTATACACTAATTAAAGTGCTTTAGCTAATTTAGGCTAATATTATTTATTATCTATCTATTTTTACTTAGATAGATACACTATGTAGCTAGGAATTAGCAGTTAGTATACTAGGATAAGAGGTAATATTTACCTTTTATAATAACGTATAAAGGTAGCGCCTAGCTATCTGTATATACACCCTAAATAATAGAAACCTATTTATAATTACTAAGCTGCTTTATATAAGGCCTTCCCTTATAGTTAGATATTATAATAACCTTTATATATAATAGTATTTCTATTAGGAAACTAGTCTTATTAAAGTTATAGATATTATAATCTAGTATTCTATACTTTAGAATTATATTTTATATAAGTGTAAACTAGCCTTATATAATTATAGAATCCTTAGCTAAGGCCCTCTAATAGTTAATTTAACATTAAAATTACATTTTTAATTTAGGGATACATTATATAAAGTTCTCTACCTATTAGGGTCCTATATACATCCTATTATGTAAATTTAGGAGTTAGTTAGCTATTTCTTATATATTTTCTTATTACAGAGGGAACCCTTAATTAATTAGGTTAATAACTTATTTAAGAATTACCTTCTTTTTAGGTATAGTTAACTTTATTAAATTTAGTTATCTTTTGCTTTATATAACGCGTCTAGCGTGTTAGTTATGTAGCGTTATTTAAGGGACCTTAAAGGTAGAAGTAGCTATTTATATAGACATTTTTAGGTCTTTTTTAAGAGCCTAGATAGTAAGAATAATATAACTTTTAATTAAGGTAGATTATATATTTATATATAGAGGGAAAGATATATAAAGGTAAAAGAGATAGAAAGTTAGAAAAGTAGGTAACTTACCTTAATAGGCGACTTACTATATAGGTACGTTATATATTATTCTTTATTATTTATACTTCTAAGTAAGCCTTATTTTTAGTAAGCTTTTAAACTTAGTTACACTTAAGAAACACCTTCTTATTAGTTATATTTATTTACTATAAGAAGGCTTTATACTTTAATAAGTTAAAGGCTTTAGTAAGCCTATCTACTATAAGCTTTATAAATAGTATATATATAATATTATTATACTACTAGGTAACCTCTTATTATAACTAGTAGTTATAAATATCTATATAATATTATTATAGGCTACACCTTAGATAATTATAGCTAGGCTATACTTACTACTAAATTAAGTAAGCTACATATATATATATAAAAGGCGTAGTGCCTAAGTGTATTACACACCCTTTTTCCTTTCCTCCTTAGTTTAGATTATTAGTAATTAAGTTACTAATTACCTAAGTAAGGCCTTACCTAGCCCTTTATATATCTAAACTCCCTTTCTCTTACCCTTACTAATTATACTATGTAATAAGTAACTACTTTATTATGCTAGACACGCCTCTAGCGTAAGACACACAGCCTATAAGCCTACTAACATAAAATAATAACTATGTAGCAGCTCTTAAATAAATAGTTACTACCTTAGTAATGTAGATATAGACCCTTATAGAAGTTATAACTACTAATACAGCCTAACTACTACCTCTAGTCCTAGCAGCAGCTCTAACTATAATAGACATACCTATAGACTTTAAGTATAAGTAACTACTAAGCCCCCTAAAGTTTACTAGGTTATATAAGCACTACTTATCTTAGGCCTATTAGATATATAATAAGCTTAAGATTAATATAATATTCTTTACTTTAAACTATAAAGCTTAGTATTTTATCTATTTCTACCTTAATGTTAGCTTTTAATAGACAGTAGCTATATACTATAAGTAAGGCAGCTAGAATAGTAATTATAACGTTATAAGTTTTATAAAGCACCTTAACTACACCTTTAGTAACCCTAACGTATAAGTATAAGCAGCTACTACACTTATAAGCATCTATATAAAGAAAAATAAAACTTTTTCTAGCTTTTACCTTTAGTTTAAATAGACCTTAGCTAAAGCTAGTATAAGAAGTTAGATACCTAACGAATAAATTACACTTATATATAACGTACTTAACTTATAGCTTAAGAGCATACTTATTACTATTATACTACCTAACAGCTTCCTTAATACAGTCTTAGTAATTAGTTATATTATATAGAAAGTAGAGAATCTCTATTAATAATAATACTTATATACTATATATCTAGCAAAAAAGAAGGATGCTAATAGTAACACCCTAATAACTAGCTCTATAAGAGCTGCAGCCCTAAAGGCTAATATAAAGAAGCAGAAAACATATAAAGAAATATATACCTACTATAACTATAATAAAGTAGGCTACCTAGCCTAAAACTACCTAATAAAAAAGCATAAAAAGGCTTCTATAATGTATATAGTAGCTAAGATTAAGGCCTAACAGCAGGATAATAATATAGACTATACTACTGCCTCTAGTAGTAATAAAAACACTAAGTTAGAAAAAGAGTAGCTCTAGAATAAAATTAGGCCCTAAAGCTAATAAGTAAAGAATATATAAGGTAGGAGGAATTCTAATACACTTAGAAAATAAGCAGGCTAGCAGTATTAGTAAAGGCCTATATTAATAAAAGACTACCTACTAAAGCCTTAATTAATACTAAGTGTAATATTTACATTATAGTTAATTATAACTTTATATACTAATTACACTTACTATATATTAATTAATATAAAATACCTTTAAAAGGGTTTATAGATAGTATAGCTAAGATAGAAGCTAATAAGGTTATAGTTTTTAACTTTAACCTTTATAGCTTCTAGAAATATATCTATATATACTTAGTGCGCAGCCTTAATGTAGATATCTTCCTAGGTAAGCCTTAGATAGAAGATAATAAAGCAGTCTATAATATAGCAAAAAGGATAGTTTACTATAGTAGAGCTAGCCTTATACTCTACCTAGTTAGGTAATAAGAGTCTAAAAGAGTATACTAAATAAGAGAGGTATATATTTTAAACGTAGCGTTATTTATAGTAATCTACTATAAGGCAGTATGTAATAAAAAGGCTTCCTATAGAGTTATAAGGGAGCTATATAATGCTAGCGCTACTAATAAGTAATAAGGTAGATATTATAGCACCTCTATCTTTAGATAGATTAAAGCTGTTAGCTTAGCTAATATTAAGAAAGCCCTATAACTAAAGACCTCTAAAGAGGCTAAGTAGGCTGCTGTAGTTACTACACTACTATAATAGGTATATAATAAATTTAGAGACCTCTTTAACCTAAAGACGTTAATAAACCTCTCCTCCTATTAAGACAGCTTTAACTACTATATTAAGCTTAAGATAGATACTAGCAGTAAGGAAGTGCTATTACTATAGGGACTGCTTTATAGAATGTTATATAAAGAGCTTCTTATACTTAAAAATACACTCTAAGAGCTCTTAGACTTAGGCTTTATCTATATAAGTAGCTTATCTATAGGTATACCTATTCTTTTTATCTATAAGCTAGGCAGCAGACTACACTTCTATTATAACTACTATATACTTAATACTATTACTAAGAAGAACTAATACTTATTACTACTTATCTTAGAGATACTATAATATATAGAATCTATAAAGTAGTTTATAAAGGTTAATGTAGTAGCTACCTTCTATAAGATATATATTATAGAAGGTAATAAGCTAAAAACTACATTCTTAATATACTATAGCCTCTTTAAGTAGCTTATCTACCTCTTTAAGCTAACTAACATACCTACCTCCTAGCAGCAGTTTATTAATAGTATACTATAAGGATACCTTAATAACTTTATTATAGCGTACCTTAATAACATCCTTATATACTCTAATAGCTTAAAGTAGGACTATAAAGATAAGGTGCGCTAAGTCTTCTATACGCTTTACGTAGCTAGCTTAAGCCTTAATATAACTAAGAGTAAGATCTTAATAAAGAAGGTAAAATATATTAGCTTTATCCTAGAGGCTAGTAAGGAAGTCTCTACTAACCTAGAGAAGGTGTATACTATCTATAAGTAGCTTACGCTAATAAGCATTAAGGGTATATATAGCTTTCTTAGCTTTATAAACTATTACTATATGTTTGTTAAGGACTATATAGTAGTAGTAAGGCTACTAAATACGCTTATAAAGAAGGGTATACTTTTTAAGTAGGGAATAACGTAGCAGAGTGTATTTAATAAGCTTAAGAAGCTATTTACTAATACCCCCCTTTTTTAAATCTTTAACCTAGCTGCTAAGACTGCAGTAGAAGCAGATTACTTTAGCTTTACGTTAGGAGGTATACTTATATAGTTAATAAAGAATAAGGTACCTTAGCTAGTTACCTTTTACTTTTAGAAACTTATAGCTATATAATATAACTACCCTATATATAATAAGAAGTTATTAGCTATTATAAAGTGCCTAAAAGCCTAGTAAACTAAGCTTTATAGTATAGATAAGCCTTTTAATATAGTTACTAATTATAAGTCTCTTAAGTACTTTATAACTAAGTAGAAGTTAATAAAGCGTTAAAGTTAATAGGCTAAGAAACTTATAGAGTATAACTTCTATATTACTTACTAACTAAGTAAACTAGTAGGTATATCTAACGCACTATTATGTAGGGAATAAGATACACCTATAAATTAGAGTAATAAACGTAAGTAGGGCTGTATTATTTAAGTAATTCCTAATAAGGCTATCCTAGAGGGGATAGTGCTTACTAATAACATACCCCTAATGCTAATAACATAGAGGTTACATACTAACCTACTATTAATTCTAAAAACCTAAGTGCTTAAAAATAATAACCTCTAGCAGATATAGAAAGTAACATAAGATAAGGATAAAAACCTATAGTGTATCTATAACGCTATTATAAAGGGCGCTTATATATTACTAATAGAGACTAAGGCCTATATATAAATTACAGATTATACACTTAATAACACTAGGCGTCTTACTTAGTAAGAGAGACTATAGGTCCCTAGTAATAGTAACCCTAACTTACCTCTTAATAAGCTCTATATAATGTTAATCTAGTAGAGCTATAACTCTATAGTAATAAGCTACCTAAGCTATAATAATACACTTAAGATTATCTTATATTACTTCTATTAGCCTAGTTAGGTATAAGTAGTGCGTTATTTTATATATAACTATAATATATATAGGTAAAGTAAGGTGTAGCGCTATATAAAGAAAGGCTACTTACAGCCCCTTAAGATCCTAAAGCGCCTTTAGAGTAACCTTTTAATAGACTTTATTATAGACCTACTACCCTTAGGCGTAATAAAGGCGTGTTTCCTATAGGTTATTTCTAACTAACTTAGAAAATAGTCACCCTAGAAGTAATAGATACTATAGAGGCTAAAGCTTACGCTAAGAGATTTCTATAATACTACTTCTACTTGTATAGTATACCTAAAAGTATTATTATTAATAAGAGAAGTAATTAGATAAGTAGGTTTTAAAGGCGTTTTTATAAGCTTATAGAAGTAGTATAGAAGTTAAGCACTACTTACTACCCCTAGAGTAATAAAGCTATAGAGCAGTTTAATTAGGAGATTTAAGCTATCCTCTACACCTATATAAGCTACCTATAAGACAACTAGGCGTAATAGTTACTAGTTATGCAGTTAGTAATTAATAATTACATAGTATCTATAATAGGTATAAGCCCTTTCTTTCTTACCTATAGGTATTATATAGACCTTATTACAGTAATAGAAATAAAGCCTCTATTAGACGTGTAGGAGAAGGCAGCTAACAGGCTTATTAATTAGATAACAAAAGTAATATATATAGTATAAGCTACTATAGTAGCAACTTAGCAGCATATAGAAGAAGCTACTAATAAGCGCTATAACGCTACTAAAAAGTTTAAGCTTAGTAATAAGGTCTAGCTTAACCTATATAACTACTGCTCCCTAAAGCTAAATTAAAAGCTTAATTAGCTTTATAGTAAATATATAGTTATAAGAGTTATAAGCCCTTTAGTTATTAAGCTAAATATGCTTAGTAGTATTTATAACTGTTTTTATATTAACCTACTCTAAAGAGCTACCTCTAACCCTCTACCTAGGTAAAGCGTAATAGATAAATAACCTCTACTAATTATAGAGGACAGTAAGTAAGAATAGTAAGTTTTAGAAATCCTAGCAGCTAAATAGCGCTGCTAGGGACGCTTAAATACACACTAGGCGCTTATTTAGTAGGAAAGGTTTATAAAGCCTATATAGAAGCCTATTAAGCTTATTAATAACACTTTAGCACTTAATAACTATAAATTAAAATACAGCCCCATTAAAGACTATAATAGTAACCCTACCTATATATAATAATAGTAGGAAGTATAGAGAAGCAAAAAAGATAATATTATTAATAGCTTATAGTTAGATATTCTAAAACTAACGCCTAAAGGTAAGGATAGTAATAATAGCATAAAAGAAAAGCATATAGAAGCATATAAAGTATATCCCTTATAACTTAATAGAAACATTATTAGCAGCTTTAGTAGTAGTAGTAGTATTAGTAGTAGCAGCAGTAGCAGCAGCAGCCTCCTTATAGTTTATATAAACTATAGTAATAAACTTTAAACTATTAGTAAATATAAAACTACTATAGTAGCTATATACTTATAGACGCTAATAAGTTAGTAATATGTTTATAGGCTATAATAAGGCGTTTAGCCTAGTTAGCTAAAAGACCTCCTAGGGGAGTAGCTCTACTAGGCGTTATAACTTTAATAATAGAGGAGGTAGTAAGTAGAGCAGTAGTAAAGGCAGCCTAGATAGGGTCTAGCTTAGGGATAGTAGCAGTAGGGGTATAAGTAGGGGTAGCTATACTAGTAGTGCTAGTATACCTCTTATATAAACAGGCTGTAGCGCTAGCTTTAGCCTTAGCTAAGACCTAAGCCTAATCCTCTTTTACTAAGTCCTTCTAAGCCTTAGCAGTAAGGCAGTAGTACTAGTCCTATATAATAGATAAGTAAAAGTCTAAAAGTGTAAGAAAGACGTAATATATAAGATTACTAATTTAGCTAGAGGGGGCTATAGTAACAGTAAGGGTAGTAGTTACTATCTCCTAGTAGAGAGGCAGAAAGGATATAGGGATCTACTTAAGGTTAGTATATTAGCTATATACTTTTAAGAAACAGATATATAAACAGAAGAGAGGTAGATATAGCTACTATATATATAGTTAGCATAATGCTTACTAAAGTTAAGCTTCTTAAAGCAGAGAGAGGCGCTAGCCTTTTTTAAAAGGTAGTTAGCATAATAGAAATAAGGAACAGCCTAAAGGCTAGCATACTTAATATACTTACGCTACTTAGCTAGAGTCTTAGTAACTAATAACTTATTATTACTTAACTTATAAGCTTATTTATTATTTTTCTATAATACTATAGTTAGCTTTTAGATAGCGTAATAAAGACGCTTTACTTATAACTTCTATTAATTAGATAGTAGAGGTAACAGTAGGAATAGTAGAGGTAAAATTAGAAGGAGTAGCAGCAGGGGAGTTAGCAGCCTTAATAGAGGTAAGAATAGGAGAGAAACCCTCTAGGGAGGGGCTAAGAGCAGGAGGAGGCTACACGTTTAGTTAGTATATAGCATAACCTTTATAATAGTTACCCTACTTATAGCTATTTCCTTATTTTTATTTAAACTAAATAAAGAAGTAAAGTTAGTAATAGTTTAAAGTAGTAAGGAAGTAAAAAGGGGGTATACTAATAGGTATGTAATTAATATATAATTTATTAATTAGAAGACTAGCAAAAAGAAGGAAAAAAAGATTTATAACTTATAGCCTATAATAAATCTAATATAGACTATTAGGCGCCTAGGCGCCTAGGCTGCAGCGTAGTTATAGTTTTTCTGCTCTAACTATTAAGATTTTTCTACTCTAGCTAAGAGGGAGGGAGAGGTATATATTATAGGCTACACCTTAGATAATTATAGCTAGGCTATACCTACTACTAAATTAAATAAGCTGTATACACACGCATAAAAGGCGTAGTGCCTAAGCGTATTACACACCCTTTTTCCTTTCCTCCTTAGTTTAGATTATTAGTAATTAAGTTACTAATTACCTAAGTAAGGCCTTACCTAGCCCTTTATAAATATAACTTTATATACCCTTCTAGGCTATACATTATATAAATATATTTTATTTTCTAGGGGTCTAGTAATATATATTAAGTATAACTATTATATTAAGTTTCTAACTAATAGTATCCTTAAAGCTTCTAGTAAAATCTCTTTTCTTTAACCTTTAGACTTCTATCCCTTAATTATACTGCACCTACTAGATAGCGTAGATTACTACCTACAGCTAGCCTAAGTGCTCCTTTATTATTATAATTTTAGATATGTTATCCTACTTTTAGGCTATCCTACTAACAAAAAAGTAGAGCTGCTGCTATAAGGCCTACCTAACCCTAATAATTAGGCCTATATTAGCTGCTAGGCTGTTAAGAAGTAAGATTACTAATCTAATGCTAGTAATATTAATTACTATATAGTTATCTATTCTACTATTAATAGTAATAATATTATATAGAGAGTTCCTTTTATACTACTTAATAATAGAGCTTATTTAAGCTATTATAAACTATTTTATAACCTCTAAGGGGTTATAATTAAGAGGGGTGCCTAGTTTAAAGAGGTTATTTAGGTTTAGTAGGTTATAGGTATAGTTAATAGGAGAATCCTAGATTCTATCCTTACTAACTATATATACCTAATAAGCCTACCTCTTAAGGTTAAATACCTCTATAGTTAAGAGTTCTTACTGCAGACCTTAGTAGTATAGACCTTAAGAGTAAAGCTATCTCTAGTAAGTTAATCTAGTATTAAGTAGACTATACTAACCCCTATAGTACTATATATTCTTAAACAAGCTACCTTACTAAGTTAACAGCATAAGAATAGGGTATAGTGCTTATATTAAGCTAACTGCTAGTGTTTTTTTTTTTTTTACATTATATAACTAATCTTAACTATAGGATCTAATTAGTTCTACGCTAGTTTAATTAGCGTTCTTAAATATAACTTTATATATAGGCCCTTCTAAGCTATACATTATGTAAATATGTTTTATTACTAGAGGTCTAGTAATACATATTAAGTATAACTATTACATTAAGTTTCTAACTAACACCTTAGAGCTTCTAGTAAAATCTCTTTTCTCTAACCTTTAGACTTCCCCTTAATTATACTACACCTACTAGATAGCGTAGATTACTACCTATAGCTAGCCTAAGTGCTTCTTTATATAAGAGGTAGGGCTGTTATTAGTTAATAATAGGAGTGTCTTAATTAAATATATCTACACTAAAGAGGGGAAGAGAGAAGAATCTATAGGATAGCTACTCTCTAGAAATTAACTAGGGGCCTACTAGTTAGGCTGTAGTTAGCAAAAGGTTATTCTATATATAGGCTCTACCTATACTTATCTTCTGTAGTAGAGCCTATAATATTTATTATTATAATTTTAGATATATTATCTTACTTCCAGGCTATCCTACTAACAAAAAAGTAAAGCTACTACTATAAGGCCTACCTTACCTTAATAATTAGGCGTATATTAGCTACTAGGCTGTTAAGAAGTAAGATTACTAATCTAATATTAGTAATATTAATTACTATATAGTTATCTATTCTACTATTAATAGTAATAATATTATATAGAAAGTTCCTTCTATACTACTTAATAATAGAGATTATTTAAGCTGTTATAAACTATTTTATAACCTCTAAGGGGTTATAATTAAGAGGGGTGCCTAGTTTAAAGGGGTTATTTAGGTTAGGCGTAAGTATAACTAAGGATAAGGAGTTAATAAGATTAGACTTAATAAGATTAGAAAGAAGAATTTAATTTAGTTACTTTAGTAGGTGTTTTAGAATAATTTATCTAAACTGCAGGTTTAGTAGGTTATAGGTATAGTTAATAAGAGAATCCTAGATTCTATTCTAGCTAGAGTATTAACAAACTATAACTATAGTAAACTATAACTATATATAGTTATAGTTAAACTATAACTACACTTTCTGTAGTTATAGTTAAACTATAACTATAACTATAACTACAGTAGTGTAGTTATAGTTTAAACTACACTTAAACTAAAACTATAGTACTAAAAGAAGAAAATATATTTAAATTAGATATATATAATATATATACAGTAATAGAAGTCTTATATTATTTACTATCTAGGTAGAAACTAATAAGGTATTCCCTTATACTATTCTATATACATAGTACTTATTAATCTATATAGGTAGAGAGAAAAACCTCCTGTAATTTATATAGGAGGAAAACTACTCTATCTTATTAAACATTAGAAGGTTAGCTTATTTTTACCTAACATAATATAGGATTATTATAAAGGGAAACATAATACGTAGGTGTAGTACACTATTATTAGAGCCCTATTATGCATATAAGGCCTAGGGCTCTACTTTTATAGGGCTCTAGTAGCTAATTAGACTTCTGCAAAAGTAGCTTCCTGCAGTTAGAATTAAACTAACTGTCTGTATGCAGAGCGTATAGACGCTGCTAGATGTATGCTACTACGTTACGTAGGTATATATAATATATATATAAAGTATTATATAATATAAAGTTATATAATATAAAGTTATATAATAACTATATAATATACTAACTATATAAATACTAATAGAATTAGTAAAAGTACTAAGAAATAAACACTATATAGTATATAATAGCCTTTTACTTTATACTTATTACTTATTAAGTTACTACCTTATAGTGTTACTAAGTAGTAAGTACCTACTATAATATATAGTATTAATATTTTTAAGCTTATAAGTTAATACTATAGTAAGTATAGTTTATAAAGATAATATACTAGTAATAATTATATAGTACTATAAATTATAATAAGGTATTATAAACTAAAGCTATTAAAACTAGTCTGTAGTAGTAATATTAGTAAAAATAGAAAATATATCTCTATATAGATAGATATATAGTATTATATAATATAAAGCTATATAGGAGTTATATAATATACTAACTATATAAATACTAAATAGTAATAAAAGAAGTATAAATACTTAGATAAAAATATAATATAATACTACTAGCTTATTATTTAGTAGTAATTCTTACTACTCTAAGGCTAAGTAGTAGTACTTAACTACTTACTAACTTAATACTATTACTTACTATAATATATAGTAAGTATAGTTTATAAAGATAATATACTACTAATAATTATAAAGTACTATAATAAAGTATTATAAATAAAAACTAGTCTTTAATACTAAGATTCTTTACTTTTAAGTAGTAATTATCTAAAAAGACTATACTAAATTACTAATATTATAATCCTTAACTTCTTTAAGAACATTTTTACTTAGTATATATTTATTTTATTTTCTCTTAGTCCTAGCTATAAAAACTATATATAGTATTAATAGCTATCTCTATATATCTAATAGTCTTATTCTATAAAAATAAGAAATTAGTATTAGTATTAGTTTAACTTATATAATTAGGTAATAAATAACTAAATATATTATTTACTTTAAAATTATTATACTCTTTAGTAAAATATAGGTTTTGATATTTATAATGTAATAAAGAGTAATATAACTAGAAAGATAATAGAATTCTAATTAGAATAGTAATATACTTAGCTATAAAGGTTATATCTATTATCTAATTATCTATAAGACTATAAGTATATATAAAGAGAAAATTTAAAGTAGGTTAGTTAGAAATTCCTAACTTAACTTACTTAGTAAAGTCTATAAGTTATACTTTAAAAGCTTATACTATTATATTATATTCTTATAGATTTCTTCTTACTAATTACTTTTTAGTTTATATATACTACTTATTATATAAGTAGTAAGTTTATTTAAGTTAAAGTACTACCTAAGTATAGATACTTAGATAAGTAGAGGTCTTAGGTAATACATTATAGATTAAGTACGTATACATAAAGTATATATACTTTTTAATATATAAGTATAGTTATATAGCTTTTAACTTTAAAGACTTTCTACTTATAATTAATATATAGCTTATATATACTACTTTATAAGTATATATATAGTCTTAGAGATAATAGCCTACTACGCTTTATCTCTATAAGATAACGCTTATATAACTTATAACTATAACTTATAACTATAACTATAAATATACTATAGTTATATACTAACTATAGTAATAATACAGTATTAATAATACTATATACACTGTATATATAATTAAGCAGTCTAAGTTAATATACTATAGTTATATACTAACTATAGTTATAATACAGTATTAATAATACTATATACACTATATATATAATTAAGCAGTCTAAGTTAATATACTATAGTTATATACTAAAAATAGTTATAATACAGTATTAATAATACTATATACACTGTATATAGAATTAAGTAGTCTAAGTTAACTAATAATATAACTATTATCCTTCTATACCTTCTTTACTTTTATACACCCCTATTTACCTTAATTATATAGTATATAGTAAGTAAAGTATTTTATAAGTATAAGTATTTACTATTTAGTTTTATAGAAGTACTACACTATAAAGTATTTATATATATATATACTAGAAATAAAATATTTACTTTATACTTTTATATCTACTCTAACTTCTAGTAAACTAAAACTTAAAAGTATATTAGTCACTTAGTATTTAGTACTTACTAATACGCTTATATTTCCACTCTAGGGTACTTACTAGTTACTACTTATTACTTAATATATAGTAGTTAAGTATTTATACTTATACTTCTACTTTAGAGTACTTAATATGTATTAGTAATATAATATAGCTTATATCTTAACTATAGATTTCAAACGTTAAGTATTTACTTTATACTAATATTAAGTAAGTAACTATATAGTTAGCGTATTAATTTAAGGTTAGATATCTAAGATAATTATACTAACTTAAGAAAGTAAGAATAAAATTAACTAAGCTTTAGTTAGTTAGGTTAGTATCTAAGACACTTAATATGTTATTAATATTATCTATATCTTATAGTAGCTAAGTAATTAGTACGTCTATAAAGAACTATATATAGGTAGTAAATTAAACTTCCCTATAGAAACTATAGTATACTTTTAAAATAATTAGAAATTATAATATATAAATAATACTATACTATCTTACTAGTTACTCCTATTATCTATAATAGTCTAGTTAATACTAGTATACTACTACTTAGTACTTACTCTTAGTACTTAGTACTTTTTATATAAACCTATTTACTATTTCTTTTACTACCTAATTATGTTAATTTATTCTTTATTAACTTACTTACCTCTTATAAAACAAAAAAAGACTATATTATTTATATTCTTACTACCTAAGTACTAAAGTAGTAATTATAGTTTTTCTTACTAGTAAATAGTAACTCTAACTAATAACTATAGTCTATAACTAAGTATATACTATATACTATATACTATATAACATATATTACTAATTAATTAATTATTACTTAGTAATACTTACTAATAAATTAATACTATAGTATTTAAGGTATATATATATATCTTAGTCTAATATATATTATCTTTAATATAGTATTTAGTATACTATAATATAGTATTTAGTATACTATAATATAGTATTTAGTATACTATAATATAGTATTTAGTATACTATAATACACTAATTAACTATAGAAATTCTATATTATTATTTTTCTACTGTAGTTATAGTTTACTACTATAGTAAACTATAACTACTGTAGTGTAGTTATAGTTTAGACTACATCTCTCTCACCTATACTACAACTATAACTATAACTACTGTAGTTGTAGTTTAGTCTAAACTACAACCACTATAGTTATAGTTTAGTCTAAACTACAACCACTGTAGTTATAGTTTAGTCTAAACTATAGGGTGTAGTTTGTAGTTATAGTATGTAGTTATAGTTATAGTTATAGCTTTTTATTAATACTCTAGTATAGACCTTTAAAGCAAAGCTATCTCTAGTAAGTTAATCTAGCATTAAGACTATACTAACCCCTATAGTACTATATATTCTTAAATAAGCTACCTTACTAAGTTAATAGCATAAGAATAGGGTATAGTGCTTATATTAGGCTAACTGCTATTGTTGTTTTATATTATATAACTAATCTTAACTATAGGATCTAATTAGTTCTACGCTAGTTTAATTAGCGTTCTTAAATATTACTTAACCTTAGTCTAGCTAATATTTTCTTAAAAGGTATTTACCTAGAAGTTAAGATCCTAATTAGTAAGGTAATAGTATAGAAGAAGATTAGTACTAATAGTATTTCTAACCTAATTAAGAAGCTTATTATAAGCCTTTTTCTAATAGGTATATTTTTTTTTTTTTTAGTAATAGGAGTCTTATATTATTTACTATCTAGGTAGGAACTAGTAAGGTATTCCTTTACACTATTCTATATATATAGTACTTATTAATTTATATAGGTAGAGAGAAAAACCTCCTGTAATTTATATAGGAGGAAAACTACTCTATCTTATTGAAAATTAGAAGGTTAGCTTGTTTTTACCTAACATAATATAGGATTATTATAAAGGGAAATATAATACGTAGGTGTAGTGCACTATTATTAGAGCCCTATTATGTATATAGGGCTTAAGGCTCTACTTTTATAGGGCTTTAGTAGCTAATTAGACTTCTGTAAAAGTAGCTTCCTGCAGTTAGAATTAAACTAACTGTCTACACGTAGAGCGTATAGACGCTGCTAGACGTATACTACTACATTATATAGGTTTCTAATAGGTATATATTTAGTATTTTTAATTATAATTACCTTAATAGTCTTTATAGACTGCTAATATAGCGCTTAATAGCTTATAGATATCTAAAGCTTATAGGTGCTTATTATTATTAAGTAAGAGGCTAATAGTAGAGTTACTTTAATTAGTTCTTTTTAGGTAGTTACTTAGCTCTAGCATTCTTAAAGCCTAAAGGAGTATAAAGAGAGCCTTATAAGTAGCTCTTAAGCTCTTAAGTATAAAGTTAATTACTTCCTAAAGGTTATTTACTTTTACTTTTAATTTTAGCTAGTTAAACTAAAAGACTTAATTTTAAGTAGTATTAAAGGTAACTTCTATACTATTAGTTATTTTTATATACTTTTTAGCTTATAGGAATTATATTACTAAGCTTATTACTATTAACTTCTAAGTATATAAGACTTTTAGTAATAGGAGTCTTATATTATTTACTATCTAAGTAGGAACTAGTAAGGTATTCCTTTATATTATTCTATATATATAGTACTTATTAATCTATAAATAGAGAGAAAAACCTCCTGTAATTTATATAGGAGGAAAACTACTTTATTATTAAACATTAGAAGGTTAGCTTATTTTTACCTAATATAGTATAGGGAGGAGTATTTCTATATAAAGGAAAACATAATATATAGGGAGGTGTACTATTATTAGAGCCCTATTATGTATGTAAGGCCTAGGGCTCTACTTTTGTAGGGCTCTAGTAGCTAATTAGACTTCTATAAAAGTAGCTTCCTGCAGTTAGAATTAAACTAACTGTCTGCGTATATAAAGTGTATATAGACGCTGCTAGACGTATACTACTGCGTTACGCAGGCGTATATAAGACTTTTAATTATTAATTTAATAGGAGTAATAGTAATAGGTTAATATTATATATCTTATATGTTATATATATATCTAACTATATATATAACTATAACTATTATATTACCCTTACGCCTAGCGTTACTACCTAACTAGGCCCTTAGCTACCCCTTTTCTAGGTGCCTAAGGCCTCTATAAAGCCTATTACCTAGAGCGAAGCCTACAGCAGTCCCTCTAATATTAATATTAAATTAACAGGGGTAATCGTAATAGGTTAATATTACGTATATTATGCATTATATATGTATCTAACTATATATGTAACTATAACTATTATGTTACCCTTTTTCCTAGCCTTACTGCCTAACTAGGCTATTAGCAACCTTTTTTCTAGGTGCCTAAGGCCTTTATAGAGCCTACTGCCTAGGGTGAAGCCTATAGCAGTCCCTCTAATATTTACTAAGCAACTAGGCTAAATTAGGCTAATAACTCCTATCTCTATACACTCTTTTAGTATACCTAAAGTGCCCTCTATAGGACCCTCTAATTTAATATACCCCCTTAGGGAAGGCCTTCTTATAGGCCTTTACAGCTTATAGCTATAAAAGGTAGAGCTCTTACTTTATAATACTCTATATAAAAGGCGCTTAGAAAGGGCTTTCCTGTAATCTATAGTACTTATAGGGTACTAGCATATAGAAGATTATAAGTCTTCTCTACAGCCTATACGTCCTCCTTTATTATTTATACTTATAAGTAAGCCTTATCTTTAGTAAGCTCTTACGCTTAGTTACACTTAAGAAACGCCTTCTTATTAGTTATATTTATCTATTATAGGAAGGCTTTATACTTTAATAGGTTAAAGGCCTTAGTAAGTCTATCTACTATAAGCTCTATAAACAGTATATATATAACGTTAATACGCTACTAAGTAACCTCCTATTATAACTAGTAGTTATAAATATTAATATAATATAACTTTATATAAAGCTTTAAGAGCTCTTTAGTTATAAGATTAATAGTCTATTAATTATTATATTATATTTATATTCTTATAGGCTAAGGTGCTTTTAATATATATATTAAGTACTAGCTGCACTCTATAGGGAGCTATACTTATAAGTGTAATATTAATTAGCTAGTAAAAAAGGCTTCCTTAGCTGCTTATAAGAGCGCTAAAAGCTCTACCTTAGTAGTTAATATAGTAATAGTATCTTACTTATTAGCCTGCTAGGTAATAAGGCCTCTAAAAAGCTTTATTATAAAGGCCTAGAAGCTCTTATAGTTAAGTAAATTATCTATAAAGCTTACGTTAGAGGTAACCTCTAAGGCGTCTTTATTACTACTAGGCTTAGCGCTAAATTAAAGGTAGAGGTAATATATATAATAAAGGTATAATAACATACAGTTAGCAGCCTTCTAGTAGGCTTTACTTAGGTTCTAATTAAACCTTATAAGCCTACTTACTATAAAAGTAATATTAAGGCGTATTATAATAGTAGCATAAAGGATTATACTAACCTTCTGCTAGTATCTATTTATCTTATAATACGCTACGTTATTAGTATGCAGTAAGAGCTCTTTCTTTATTATAGAGGTAAATTTATATATATTATCTATAATGTTAGTATATATAGGGAGTAGTTTTATAGCCTTCTTTATATATACTGCTTATAAGAGCTAGAGTCTCCTGCTTACGTAGTTATATAGGACTTTAAGGCTTAGGAACTACTAAAGCTTTTAGCCTCCTTTAAGGTAATACTTTACTTAAAGGGCGCTTAGCTCCTTAAATACTATATACTTATAGGCCTTTAGAAACACTAATATATAGTTATTAATATAAAAGAAGAATATAATCTAGCCTTTCTGCTAGTAGTAATCTTTACCTATAACGTATTAAAAGCCTTATATAATACGTCCTACTTTAAAGTGCTATTACTAAAGGAGAGGTAATTTGTATAAGCTATAGAGGGCTTTCTAAAGGTATATAATAACGCCTTTCTTATAGTAACCTAGTAGTAACTCTATATATACCTCCTTATTAATATCTATATAGATAAACATGTTAATAGTATTATATTAGAGTAGCTTTAAGTTAAAGCAGGCAGCTAGGGCTATTAATATTTAGAAGGATATACCTACTAACGTAGCTATATATATATTATGTAAATCTTTTACTTATTAGTTACTATATATAATAAGTCTTACCTTTACCTTTTATAAGGAGTTAGCTAAGTAACTGTTTAGAGATTCCTTAGATTAACAGGCGTATAGGCTACACCTCCTCCCTTTTCTAATTAAAGGAAGATTCTACTATAGTTAGAATCTATAAGCAAAAGTTACATAATATAGTTAGACCTACCTTTCTACTTAAACCCTACCTAGTTAAGTGTATTTAGCTATACTCTTATAATTCTTTTACTTCTATCTCTTTAGAGTAACTAGTATAGGTTTAAAATAGAAGGAAATAATAATTTTACTTAGGCTACTAATAGGCCTTTAATTAGCAGTTACTAAAGAGCTATTAGTATTAATAAGCTGTAACACCTTATTCCTAAGGAACTAAGATAAAACTGCTATTAAGTAAGATATAAAGCCTTACCTATAATAGGCTGTATATAAAATAACTCTCCTAATTTAATATAAAGACTACTATACTAATTCCCTCTTAAGGAAGTGTATACCTTAAGTATGTAGGTAGATAAGGCTAACTATATATTTATTAGTAAAGGTATACTAATCCCCTACCTAATATAGAGAAGTAGTAACAGCCTACTAAACCTAAATAATAAGGTAGTAATAGCTATAATGTAGTTAATACAAACTACTATATAGTTTCTTATAAACTAAAGTGCTATAGAATAAGAGTAGAGACGCCTAGACTGTAAGGCCTAGGAGGTCCTTCTCTAAAAGATTATTAATTAGATAGTATAGTATACCTTATAAAGGGACTATAAGAAACCTTCTGCCTATAATTATAAGGTTATTAGGGAGAAGGCTACTAACGCCTAAGTAGTAGATTAGATTATAGCTATTAAGGTAGGTAACTATCTCTATATAGGCAGTATAGTAAAGTAATATATAAAGTAGGCTTTATCTAAGTTATCTCTATCTCTATAGACGTAATAGAGAAACTATAAATATAGTCTTAAAGAACTACCTATATAGGAATTATTCCTAACGTTTATTTACTAACAGCACCTTAACTAAGATACCTAAGAATAGAAGTACTAGAGAGAGCTATAAAGGAAGCATTAGCAGAATAGGTAGACGCCTAGTTAATTCTTCTCTAAATAGTTAGTAATTTACTAGAACTTAGGTATAGAGAACCTATATAAATCTAAGTCTAAGGTGTATAACTTCTTTTTTAGTCTTTTAATCTACCTATAAGATAAGATAATCTATTAAAAAGTACCTATTAAGAAAGTCTAATATATAGCTTAGGAGTTAGAGCGCCTATAGTTAGTATATAATAGAAAGGGTGCTAATAGGTTATAGAAGAATAGCTAGAAGCATAAAGTAACTACTATAGAGCCTACACTCTAGCCCTCTCTATTCTAGAGGTTATAGTTATATAATAAGCAGAAGGACTATAAGAAGCCTTTACAGCCTTACTAAGACTTCTTCCTATATATATATCTCTTCTAAACCTAGTTAAGCCTTCTAAAGTGTAGCTACTATAGGAAGATAGAGCACCCTAAAGAGAAGTGTTTCTAACTTTAGAATATAAAGAAACCTAATGCTAATAGCATACTAACTAGTCTATAGAATAACTATCTCTAAGCTAGAGTCTAAGCTGTATAGGTATATAAGGATAAGGTTAACTCTTTAGAAAATAAGTAAGTATAGAGAAGAAGCTTACCTCTACTACACTTATTAAAAAGGTCCTTATAAGACCTATAACTAAGGGTAAGGCTATTACTCTCTAAGGGCTTAGTAAATAGATTATAGAGGTAGATATAGATATAGGCTCCTAAGTAGACCTTATTAGTATAAGCCTAGTGTAGCGCCTTAGGTTAAAACCTACAGCAGTAAAGGTCCTAGTCCTAGAGTCCTTTAGTAGGGACTTCTTAAGGCTAGGTAAGACATACTAGCTAACCTTTTTCCTCTTAGACTTATAAGAGCACCTTTAGAAGCTTTAGTAACTTTTTACTAAAGTCTTAAGACTAAAAAGGGCCTCTAACCTACTATTAGGATAGCGCTCTATAGATTAAGAGGGTATTATTATTAATATTATATCTAATATATAGGCCTATAAGCGTTTCTTTATTATAGAGCTAGCAGCTTTTATATAGAAAGTAGTTAAGAATAGTTATAAGGCTTATATTCTTTATATTAGGGAGAGCTCCCTTAATAAACTATTACTAAAGCTTAGAGGGATAGTCCTTCTACCTAAGTTACTTAATATAGTAAACATCTTTAATAAAGATATAGTAAAGACCCTAAATAAGCTTAAAGGTATAAAACATTCTATTAACCTTATACTAAGCACTAAACCCCCTTTTAGAGCGCTATACCCCCTAAACACCTATTAACTAGAGGAGCTCTACGCCTATATTAAGGAGATAAAGGCCTAAGGACGTATAAAGCTGTCTGTTAGTAAGACAGGCATACTAGTCCTATTTATCCTAAAGAAGAATAGGTCCCTTAGGTTATATATAGACTATTATAGCCTTAATAAGGTAACTATTAAGAACTAATACCCTCTCCTACTAATTAGTAAGCTATTAGATAGGCTAAGTAGAGCCTAGTTTATCTCTAAGATTAATCTTAAGGAGGTATATTACTATATCTGTATTAAGAAGGAAGACTAATAGAAGATAGCCTTTAGAACGCACTATAGGTATTTTAAATATATAGTAATGCTATTTAGACTTATAAACGCTCTTACTACCTTTTAGGTGTATATTTATTAAGCGTTTACTAACCTCTTAGACTCTTATTATATTATATACTTAGATAACATTATAATTTACTTACAGATATATAAATAGCATATAGAAGACTTTTACTATATACTTAAATAACTATAATAATTTAGCTTATATATAAAACTATTAAAGTGTAAGTTCTACTAGGAGGAAATTAAGTTCTTAGGGTACGTTATTACTAGGAATAAGGTTTAAATAAAGTAATCTTATATATAAGTAATTACTAAATAGAAGGCACCTATATCTATTAGAGACCTCTAAGTATTCCTAGGGTTTTATAACTTCTATTAGAAATTTATTACTAGATACTTTATAATTGTTTTGCTAATAATAGAGTTACTTAAGGGTATAAATAAGAAGTTACCTTTCTACTAGCCTAACGTAGCAGAAAAGGCTTTTAACTAGCTTAAGGAAGCTTTCTGCTTAGTAATAGTGCTTACACACTAGAACCCTACTAGATAAATAAGAGTTAAAGTAGATATATCTATAAAAGCAGTTAGTGCTATCCTATTATAACTAGTAGAGGGGCTTTAGTATCTAGTTACCTACTAGTTATATAAGCTCTCTAAAACAGAGTAAAGATAGTATATAGGCTAATAGGAGCTCCTTACTATTATAGATAGCTTAGAACACTAGGCTTACTACTTATAGAGCCTATTAGATAAGTTCCTTATCCTAATAGATTACTAAGCCCTTAAGGGTGTTATTAAAGCACTAGTAAGAGATCTCTAAGGGAGACTAGCATAATAGATATATAAGTTATTAGCTTTTAACTTTAACCTAAAGTATAGGCCTAAGAAGATAAATCTAGTAGATAGGCTGTCTAGGAGGCTAAACTATATAGAGGGGAATATACTATATATAGATATCCTCCTAATACTAGCCTAAAAGCTTAACCTAGTTAGAGAGCTACTAGAGGATATTTAATAATAGATCTCCTAAGTTAAAAGTAATAATAAAGTAGTTTAAGTATATATATATACAGTATAAGTATTCCTTATAAAGCCTAATAATAATAAGGATACTAGGCTAGAAGAGAGAGGTTTCTCTTCTCTCTATTAGTAGTATACTATAAGGTATACTAATTAAACTACTACTATTATAGCTGTTATAACCTAAGGCTAGAGAGTAAAGAAGTCTATAATAAATACTTCCTAACTGCAGTCTAAAGACGCTAAGGAGTTAGGTAAAACTAAGGTTATTATTCTAAAGTAGTATATCCTACGCCTAGTTATAAAGAGACTTCTATAAGGTAAAATAGTATTATATAATAATCCTACTGCTAGTCTAGAAGATATAGTTAGAGGACTATAGGCTAAAGATAAGTTCTACTAGATGTAATTAGTAAGGGTTTAAAGTGCTACTAGAAGTAGGAAAAACTATACCTTTAATAAGGTAGGGACCTTATTCTTTAAAAAAAGACTAGTTATTCCTAAAGTACACCTACGTAACGTAGTAGTATATATCTAGTAGTATCTATACGCTCTACATACAGACAGTTAGTTTAATTCTAACTGTAAGAAGCTACTTTTATAGAAGTCTAATTAGCTACTAAAGCCTTACAAAAGTAGAGCCTTAAGCCCTACATACATAATAGGGCTCTAACAACAGTGTACTACACCTATATATTATATTTCCCTTTATAATAATCCTATATTATATTAGGTAAAAATAAGCTAACCTTCTAATATTTAATAAGATAAAGTAGTTTTCCTTCTATATAAATTACAGAAGGTTTTTCTCTCTACCTATATAAATTAATAAGTACTATATATATAGAATAGTGTAAAGGAATACCTTACTAGTTCCTACCTAGATAGTGAATAATATAAGACTCCTAAAAAAAAAAAAAAAAAAAATTCCTAAAGTACTAACGTTAAGAATAGAGATCCTTTAGTAACACTATAATAACCTAAGGTTAAGATATATAGGTATAGTAAAGACCCTAGATTTAATTATAAGGAAGTTCTACTAGGAAAATATTAGATAGACTATCTAAGAGTATATATAGAGCTACTAAGTATGCTAAGGGGTATAGGTACTAAGGTATAAACTATATAGGTAACTCTAGCCCTTACTAATACTATTATATCTATTCTAAGAGATATTTATAGACTTTATTATAGGACTTCTGCTAAGCCTTTATAGAGGTAATATAAAGTATAACTATATCCTTATTATTATTTATAGGATAATAAAGTATAGTATGTTTATCCCTATAGTAAAAACGCTTAATGCAGTGTAATTAGTGTATATTATCTATAATTACGTTAAGTGTTAGTTTAGGACGCCTAAAGGCATTATTAGTAATAGAGATAAGCTCCTTATAAGTAAGTTCTAAGAGGAATTCACCTACAAGAGGGTAATTAAATACTAATTATCTATAGCATATTACCTCTAGACTAATAGCCTAATAGAAAGAGTGTACTAAACGTTAGAAAAGTATCTCTAAATATACACTAACAGCTTATTAGGGAGATAGGCAGTCTAGCTTAGTAAAGTAGAGTTTATATATAATAATAGTTAGTATGCTACTATTAGGGTCTTACTAATAATAGCCTTATATAGGTACTACCTAAGGACTATAGAGTATATTCTATCTAGTAACTACATTACTATTACTAACGTATATAAAAGGATCTTATATACTAAGGCTATAAGGAATAAGGTAGTTAGGTAGTAGTAAATAGCTATAGAGAGCTAGTCTAAATACTATAACTAAAACTATAAGCGAAAGGAATACTATTAAGAAGAGATTATTAGTCTCTTAATAAAGAACTTCTAGTTTAAGAACTATAAGCTAGCACCTAGGTATATCTATATTACTATAGCTAAGAGAATTAAGATATAAGCATACTAAGTTTACCTCCTAAAGTAGTACTAGTAAATACATAACGTGTTCTTAGTAAGCTTTATTAAACCTTAGATGTCTTACTAAGAAAATAGAGACTACTTATTAAAGCTTCTAGAGTTAGAGGATAAGCCTAAGGAATAAGAGGTAGAAGAAATTATAGCCTACTAGGGGTAGAGGGAGAATAAGAAGTTTCTAGTTAAATAAGTAGGATAGCTAGTAGAATATAATACCTAGGAACTACTGTAATATCTAGAGAATACCTAGGGAAAGGTGTAAAGCTATAAGAAGCTTATATAAAAGACTTATAAGAAATAAGATAACTAATAATAGCTGTTTTAGAGAATTATTACTATATAGTAGGTAATAAGAGTAGAATTTTATAAAAATAAAATTAGTAAACTATAAGTAGCCTTATAATACTAATAAGTAATTTAGTTAGGTAAGCTATTACTACCTACCTGCTGTAAAATAATTAGCTAAGGTAAAATAAAACAAAATAAGTAGGATAAGAGATTCTTAGCAAACAGTTTATAATATTCTACTAGTAAGCTTATCCTCTTCTTTATCTACAGCTAGCTTCTTATACTAGGTCTATTAGTAGCTAGAAGCTACTACCTCTACTGTAGCAGCCTTCTTTATATTATTAAAGCGCTTTACTATTATATATATAGTATATAAGACTAAGTAAACATACTAGTTAGGATTCTTACTTATTTTATATAGGGTAGTATACTACACTAAAACGTTAGTAATAGCCTACTAAGCAGTAAAAACCTAATACTACTCCTCCTTACTAAAGGCCTTAAAGAAAGTCTTTATAAGGGGATAAGCAGCCTAAAACTCCTTATAGGCTAAATTAGAAGGGGTAGTGCTACTTTAGTAAGAGTTCTCTAAGCATATTAAAGAAGAGGACTCTAATAGATTAAGGCTAAGTTAGTTAGCTTTATTATTATTATTAGCGCTGTTTTAGTAGGGGCTTTATAATAACTAGTAGGAAGAAGACTTAGTTAGTTTAGTATTACTATAACTAGATTAGGCCTAAGGACCTAACTACTTATTAATAGAGAAGTAAGATATATTAGACTTATTATTATTATTCTTATTACTACTGTTTCTACTATTACCCCTAGCGTTATTATTATTATTATTATTATTATCTTTACTTAATAAAGAATTATTAGGAGGAGGAGGGTAAATAGATATATTAGAGTCTAAATTAGTTACTAACTAATTAGTAGAAATAGCATTAATACCCTACTAATAAATAAATCCACCCCTATAACAGCTAGAAGCTATAGAGGGAGACTTAGAGGTAGATTAGTAACGCTTCTATAAAGGCGTCTTCTTTAAGGTAGAAGCCCTAGAGGTATACTTCTAAGGAGTAACTATCTTAGCTCCTTAAGTAACTAGCGTAGACCTAGTAATAGTAATAGTATAAGTAGAGATAGGGTTACTAACATACTTAGCTAGCTCCTAGCAGAATATATCCTAGCTAGTAAATTAATTAATATAGCCTTTATTATTACTAGTGTAATAGATATTATAGCAGTTAGTAATAAGGAACTTTAGGTTTACTTAGAGAGTAATTACCTAGCTGTTATTATAAAGGTATGCAGGCTAAAGCTAGAAAAGATAACTAATAATATCCCTTTAGTTAGTTAAAATTCTACCCTAAAGGAGTTTATTAGTAGTAAAGACTTAGAGAGCAGTAGGAGAGAGTACCTACTAAGATAAAGGCTAAAAGACTAAGGTGCTTATAGTTAGAAGTAAGCTCCTAGAGTATTAACTGCTTCTAGTTATTCTACTAAGTACCCTTTAATAGGTTAGTAATATACTTAGCTACCTAGACCTAGGCAGCAGAACGGTAAGTTAGTATATACTTAATACGCTAGCACTTAAGTGCTATTAGCTTACTCTCTTCCTCCTAGAAATAATATATTATAAAGGTATTTTAGCCCTTCTAGGCTATACATTATGTAAACGTGTTTTATTTTCTAGGGGTCTAGTGATATATATTAAGTATAACTATTGCATTAAGTTTCTAACTAACACCTTAGAGCTTCTAGCAAAATCTCTTAGCCTTAATTATACTACACCTACTAGATAGCGTAGATTACTACCTACAGCTAGCCTAAGTGCTTCTTTATTATTATAATTTTAGATATATTATCCTGCTTCTAGGCTATCCTACTAATAAAAGAGCAGAGCTACTGCTATAGGGCCTACCTTACCCTAATAATTAGGCCTATATTAGCTGCTAGGCTATTAAGAAGTAAGATTACTAATCTAACGCTAGTAATATTAATTACTATATAGTTATCTATTTTGCTATTAATAGTAATAATATTATATAGAGAGTTCCCTCTATACTGCTTAATAATAGAGCTTATCTAAGCTATTATAAACTGTTTTATAACCTCTAAGGGGTTATAATTAAGAGGGGTGCCTAGTTTAAAGGGGTTATCTAGGTTAAGCGTAGGTATAACTAAGGATAAGGAGTTAATAAGATTAGACTTAATAAGATTAGAAAGGAGGATTTAATTTAGTTACTTTAGTAGGTTTTAGGATAATTTGTCTAAACTATAGGTTTAGTAGGTTATAGGTATAGTTAATAGGAGAATCCTAGATTCTATCCTAGCTAACTATATATACCTAATAAGCCTACCTCTTAAGGTTAAATACCTCTATAGTTAAGAGTTCTTACTATAGACCTTAGTAGTATAGACCCTAAGAGCAAAGCTATCTCTAGTAAGTTAATCTAGTATTAAGACTATACTAACCCCTATAGTACTATATGTTCTTAAATAAGCTACCTTACTAAGTTAATAGCATAAGAATAAGGTATAATGCTTATATTAGGCTAACTGCTATTATTTTTTTTACATTATATAACTAATCTTAACTGCAGGATCTAATTAGTTCTATGCTAGTTTAATTAGCGTTCTTAAATAAAGGTATTTTAAGTTATCTAGGTAGCACTATAGAGTTTATAAGAGACCTAAAAGTGTAATAAGTTTTAGAGAACACTTAGTAAAAGCTAGGAGACAAACTAACTATAGAATACTTCTTCTGCTTAATAAGATAAGTAATAAACTAGGTAGTATAACTACCCTAGCAGTATATAAGCTCTAGTATATCTTTATAAAGTTAACTAAGGTAGCTAATATATAGTAGACCTTTACTAATAAGCTTAATAAAGCTATTATCTACTTTATAGTAGGCCTTAATAATGTTAGTAATATAGAGAATTATACTTATTTTAGGTAAAGACTTAGAGAATACTTAGTAAAAGAGAGGAAGTAACTAGAACTTAGGAAAAAAAGAAAACAGAAGGGAAAGAAACTAATTTTTACTAAGCGTTAGAAGAAAAATTAACAAAAAAAGACAAACTGCTAAAATAAAAGTAAAGAAAAAAGGAAAAAAAATTTTAGGATAGATAACTATAATAATAAGAGGTCTTATTAAGTAGGAAAAGTAAGGCTAGCATATTTATACTACTAGCACCTATATAATAACTACATAGAGGGCTATTATAGACTAGAGAGGGAGGTAACTATTACTATAATAGAGATTATAATAATATATAACGTAGTAATATAAAAAAACATAGTTATAAAGATAATAATATATATAACCTAACGTAAGGAAGTTAAGAACAAAAAGCAGCACTATAAAAGCCTACTATATCTATTAACAAAAGGACGCTAAGCACCTAATAATACTAGTAATACTAATATTAACTAGATAGGACGTTAGAAGATAGGGAACTATAGAACTACTATAATCTAAACTAATAGGCCTTAGAGACTAAGGCTTTAGAGAGGGAGGTAATTATAAAGAGTTAGCTAAGTAACTATTTAGAGATTCCTTAGATTAATAGGCGTATAGGCTACACCTCCTCCCTTTTCTAATTAAAGGAAGATTCTACTATAGTTAGAATCTATAAGCAAAAGTTACATAATATAGTTAGACCTACCTTTCTACTTAAACCCTACTTAGTTAAGTGTATTTAGCTATACTCTTACACCTTTATAAAGTAGCTATACTTATTAAGCTTATATATATAGACCTATATACAGTTAAGAATCTAATTACTATAAGTAGAGCCTTTAGGAACTTCCCTCTATAACTTTAACGTCTTATTATTAAATTAGAGGGTCCTACAGAGGGTACTTAAGGCGCGCTAAAAGGGTGTGTAGAGATAGAAGTTATTAGCCTAATTCAGCCTAGTTACTTAGTAATTATTAGAGGGACTACTATAGGCTTTATCCTAAGTAGTAGGCTTTATAGAGGCCTTAGGCACCTAGAAAAGAGGTTACTAAGGGCCTAGTTAGGTAGTAAGGCTAGGGTAAAAAGGTAATGTAATAGTTATAGTTATATATATAGTTAGATATGTATATAACGCATAATATACATAATATTAACCTATTACTATTACTCCTATTAATTTAATAATTAAGAGTCTTATATACTTAGAAATTAATAGTAATAAGCTTAGTAATGTAATTCCTATAAGCAAAAGGTATATAATAATAACTAATAATATAAAGATTACTTTAAAATCCTCCTCTAACTAGACTATTTAGTTTAAGTAGCTATAGGTAAAAGCTAGAGCCTATAACCTATAGGAAGTAATTAACTTATTAGTAAGTAATTCTTATACGCCTAGTAAGACTATTACAGCACTTATAGAGCGCCTAATACGCCCTTAGCCTTATAACTATCTAAGATACTAAGCTCTACGCCTAGAATTAAACTCCCTAGGCGCTTAAGGGGTAGTAGTAACCCTAATCCTAATAGCTAGTTAGGGATTACTTCTTAAGCCTATAGTAGTAACTAACTTATAGGCTAAAGGGGTCTATAAGCTCTTACTAAGTAACTTATTGTTATATAAGGAACAGTAAAGTAAATATACTAATACATTAAAAGAATATAAAACGTGTATATAAAAATACACCTTACTGTAGGACTAATTTAGAGATACTATAAGCATTAAGCTTTTAGAATACTATTATAAACTAGATAAGCACCTTAACTAATAGGTAAAAGAGCTTAAGAATTATATTCTTAAGCGTCTAGAGGAAAGGTGTAATAAGGTATAAACAAAATATAAAAGAATTCTCTATAAAGGCGCCTAGAATTACCTTAATAACGTAAAGGAGCTTAAAAAATAGCTTCTTATATAGGAAAGTGCTTTTTATAATATAAAGGCTAATAAAGTTTCTAATATATAGCACTTAAAGTATTAGTTTTAGGATGTTATAAAAGCTTTTTTAACTAGCTACCTTACCTAATAGGTATTTACCTACCTACAGTAAAGTAAGAAGAATACTAAAAAAGAGGATCTTATAATCTCTATAATAATAAGTAATATATAAGAGGTAATAAAGCTCCTTAGTAACATACCTATTAGGTAGAAGGCTATATATAACGCCTTTAGCCTAACTAATATAGGTTATAAGAACCCTAAAGGTAACTATAGAAATTAAAATAATAGAAACTATAGCAGTAGGAACTATAGCTATAGAGGCTGCTAGTAGATATAATCTTATAAGCTAAGCGTACTTTATAAGTAATCTTTATTATTATTAGGGCCTCTAGCGCCTTTATAAAAGTAAAGTGTACTACTTAAGTAAGAAAGGTTAAGTATAAGTGTAGTAGAGATACTACTTTTAAAATATATAAGCTACTAGCTTTACCTTACCTTAAGGTATTATATTAACTACTACTAGTATACTCTTCCTTATATACGCCCTAAAGGGTAGTAGGAAAGTAAAGCTGTTAAGGCTATAATTAAAGAGTATATATAATATAACCTAAAGCTTACTAAACGCTTATGAGAGGTAAGGGTAGTAACTATTAAGAATAACTAACTATATAGTAGGTGTAGGGGAAAGATTACACTAGCCTTCTTTTACACTATAAAAAGCCTTTATTACCTAGCTTACTTAGCTATATTAGATTTAAGCTTAATAGTATATATTTTTAATAAGCCTTTATAGTTTAAGATAATAAGAGCTACGCTAGTAGGTAATTTCCTATAGGCTAGCTTATAGTAACTACTTATTAAAGTGTATAGCACTATATAAATTAGGCTTAGGGGTATATAGGCACTATTATAAGGCTTACCTTATATAATGTTACCCTTTACTCTAGCCTTATAGCTAACTTAGTGTCCTTTAAGAAGCTAAAGTAATAAGGTATTTAGTAGGATATAAGCCTTAAAAATAACTGCTTATAAAAGGCAGATAGGTCCTTTATAGCCTACCTTAATAATATTTATAACTAATAGGTCTTTAATTATAGGCCCTTTAAAGTAGATACTACTTTAGCTGCTGCTATACCCTTACCTCCTATAGGCTTAGATAAAGCGCCCTAATTACACTAACAAAATAAATACACTATAAAGATATATAGGAAGCTAATTCTTAGCAGCCTATTTACTTAGCACTATAGGCTAGGTTACTTAGGCCCTAAAGTAATTAAGAGGATTATTAATACAGCTTATAGAGTGTATCTTAAGGGCTTTAATAATTATAAGATTTACACTATTAACTATAACGCCTACATAAAAGGTAAAGCCTACTACTTAGCTAGATGCAGCCTATATAAATCTATAATCTATATAGAGCTTAGTAACTACTTAGTAATTAACTTCTATAACCTAAAGGTTAGTTATATAGGGTATATATCCTATATAATAATTTCTAACTGCAGTAGTAGTTATTTAAGAACGCTAATTAAACTAGCGTAGAACTAATTAGATCCTACAGTTAAGATTAGTTATATAATACAAAAAAAACAACAGCAGTTAGCCTAATATAAGCACTATACCTTATTCTTATGCTATTAACTTAGTAAGGTAGCTTATTTAAGAACATATAGTACTATAGGGGTTAGTATAGTCTACCTTAATACTAGATTAACTTACTAGAGATAGCTTTACTCTTAAGGTCTATACTACTAAGGTTAAGAACTCTTAACTATAAAGGTATTTAACCTTAAGNCTAGAATGGAATCTAGGATTCTCCTATTAACTATACCTACAACCTACTAAACCTACAGTTTAGACAAATTATCCTAAAACCTACTAAAGTAACTAAATTAAATCCTCCTTTCTAATCTTATTAAGTCTAATCTTATTAACTCCTTATCCTAAGTTATACCTACGCTTAACCTAGATAACCTCTTTAAACTAGGCACCCCTCTTAATTATAACCCCTTAGAGGTTATAAAATAGTTTATAATAGCTTAAATAAGCTTTATTATTAAGCAGTATAAAGGGAACTCTTTATATAATATTATTAATATTAATAGCAAAATAGATAACTATATAGTAATTAATATTACTAGCGTTAGATTAGTAATCTTACTTCTTAACAGCCTAGCAGCTAATATAGGCCTAATTATTAAGGTAAGGTAAGCCTTATAGCAGTAGCTCTACTTTTTTGTTAGTAGGATAGCCTAGAAGTAAGACAACGTATCTATAATTATAATAATAAAGAAGCACTTAGGCTGGCTGCAGGCAGTAGTCTACGCTATCTAGTAGGTGTAGTATAATTAAGGGATAGAAGTCTAAAGGTTAGAGAAAAGAGATTTTGCTAGAAGCTCTAAGGTGTTAGTTACAAACTTAATACAATAGTTATACTTAATATATATTACTAGACCCTTAGAAAATAAAACATGTTTACATAATGTATAGCCTAAAAGGGCGTAGTAGTAGTTATATATAGGATTTCTACTTATACTAAAGGACTACTAAGATACTACTTACTATACTTATAGACTTTCTTACCCTATTAGAAGTGTAATATAACTATTAGGTAAAGGTTATTAAGACTAATAATAAGCTTCTATACTACTTAGATATAATAGATATAATAGAAGTATATAGTATATATCCTAAGCCTTAAGGTAAGCGCCCTAAATACCTAAGCGTAAAATAGAGCTATAAAGCGTATTACTGCAGTTATTAAGTAAAAGGCATATAGTATAGTAATTAATATATACCTACTAAACGTCCTTTAGCTAGAGGTCTATATAGCTGCTACCTACCTTTATAACTACATACTATAAGTATCTTACAGTTAGAAAACCCTATACTAACTATAGTATAAGCACTTCTAAAGTAAAGCTAACATAGTGTATACTTAGCTAGACCTTTCTTACTTATATATATATAGTTATAAAGTATATACGCTTACTACTAATACCTAACTTTACTGTAATTAACGCTAATAACTAGCCCTAAGGGCCTAAATTAGCTATCTTATAAGCTATAGCTTAAGTAACTTATATTAGATATAAAGCCCTATCTATAGTAAAGTTTTTACTATATAGGATGTTATTTTTAATAAGAAGGTTACCTTTAATAGTAATATTATAAAGCTTACTAATAATATATATAAAAGTAATCTATAGGAAATAGCTACTATAATTAAGCGTCTTATACGCTAAGAGGCATAGGAAAAAAGCTTTATATATATAGCAGATAAAGAAGCTAATAAGATCTAAGAATATACTAACTGCACTAAGAAGGCAGAAAGCCCTAACAGCCTAACCCTTTATAGCTATAAAACTAAAGACCCTTTAAATTACAGCTATAAAAAGCTAGCCCCTCTATTACCTTATACTAAAGTAAGGTTTATATTAATAATGCTACTAATAACGCTACCCCTAAAGGCCTTATTTATAACTACTCTTAGAGATATACTTAATATAAGGGAGTAAAAAGAAAGATCTTAAGAATAATAATTATAAGCGCTTAAAGGAGCTACTAATAATATAACTCTTAAGTGTAAGCTACTAAGATAATCTTTTAAGGCTGCATTTCTAGTAGGTTACTTCTACTAGAAGTAATACTTATATATTAAAGCTAAGTAGAAATAACTAGATAGCACTTATATACTGTAGGAGAGGGCTAATTACCTTATTTTACTAGTAAGTATAGGTCTACTAGGTGTGCTTATAATAAAGCTAAAAGCATAACTAGGTATGCCTTTAAGTACGTCTAGCGTGTAGCCTAATATAGGCTAGAAGTAAAAAGCAGCTAATAGGCTTACTATAAGGAGCAGTAAAGTAGCCTTTTTAATAAGCACTTACTAGAAACACCTACCTCCCCTTCTTATGTTATATAGTTAGCTAGTAAACTACCTTTTTAAAGATGCTTTTAAGGAGGCTAAAAGGAGCTATCTTTATAGCTATAAGACGTTAAGGTTATAGAGAGAAGTTCCTAAAGGCTTTACTTATAGTAGTTAGATTCTTAACTACATATAGGTCTATATATATAAGCTTAATAAGTATAGCTACCTTATAAAGGTAAAAGTAAGGCTTATTATATATAGTAACTAATAGGTAAAAGATTTATATAATATGTATATAGCTATATTAGTAGGTATATCCTTCTAAATATTAATAGCCCTAGCTGCTTACTTTAACTTAAAGTTACTTTAATATAACACTATTAATATGTTTATCTATATAAATATTAATAGGGAGGTGTATATAGAGTTACTACTAGGTTACTATAAGAAAGACGTTATTATACGCCTTTAGAAAGCTCTCTATAGCTTATACTAATTACCTCTTCTTTAGTAATAGCACTTTAAAGTAGGACTTATTATATAAGGTTTTTAATACGTTATAAGTAAAGATTACTACTAGCAGAAAGGCTAGATTATATTCTTCTTTTATATTAATAACTGCATATTAGCGTTTCTAAAGGCCTATAAGCATATAGTAATTAAGAAGCTAAGCGCCCTCTAAGTAAAGTATTACCTTAAAGGAGGCTAGAAGCTCTAGTAGTTCTTAGGCCTTAAAGTCCTATATAACTACGTAAGTAGGAGACTTTAGCTCTTATAAGCAGTATATATAGAGAAGGCTATAAAACTGCTCCCTATACGCACTAACGTTATAAATAATATATATAAATTTACCCCTATAATAAAGGAAGAGCTTCTACTACATACTAACAACATAATATATTATAAGATAAATAGATACTAATAGAAGGTTAGTATAATCCTTTATACTGCTATTATAATACACCTTAATATTACTTTTATAGTAAGTAGGCTTATAAGGTTTAATTAGAACCTAAGTAAAGCCTACTAGAAGGCTGCTAACTATATATTATTATACCTTTATTATATATATTACCTCTACCTTTAATTTAGCGCTAAGCCTAGCAGTAATAAAGACGCCTTAGAGGTTACCTCTAACATAAGCTTTATAGATAACTTACTTAACTATAAGAGCTCTTAGGCCTTTATAATAAAGCTTTTTAGAGGCCTTATTACCTAGTAAGCTAATAAGTAAGATACTATTACTATATTAACTACTAAGGTAGAGCTTCTAGCGCTTTTATAAGCAGCTAAGGAAGCCTTTTTTACTAGCTAATTAATATTACGCTTATAAGTATAGCTCCTTATAGAGTGTAGCTAGCACTTAACGTATATATTAAAAGCGCCTTAGCCTATAAGAATATAAATATAATATAATAATTAATAGACTATTTATCTTATAACTAAGAAGCTCTTAAAGCTCTATATAAAGTTATATTATATAGATATTTATAACTACTAGTTATAATAGGAGGTTACCTAGCAGTATATTAACGTTATATATATACTGTCTATAGAGCTTATAGTAGATAGACTTACTAAGGCTCTTAACCTATTAAAGCATAAGGCCTTCCTATAATAGATAAATATAACTAATAAGAAGGTGTTTCTTAAGTGTAACTAAGCATAAAAGCTTACTAAAGATAAGGCTTACTTAGAAGTATAAATAATAAAGGAAGATATATAGGCTATAGAGGTAACTTATAATCTCCTACATACTAGTGCCTTATAAGCACTATAGGGTTATAGGAAAGCCCTTTCTAAGCGCCTTTTACGTAGGGTATTATAAAGTAAAGGCTTTACTTTTTATAGCTGTAAGCTATAAGGGCCTATAAGAAGGCCTTCCCTAAGGGGGTGTATTAAATTAGAGGGTCCTATAGAGGGCACCTTAGGCATACTAAAAGGTTATATAGAGATAGAAGTTATTAGCCTAATTTAGCCTAGTTACTAAGTAATTATTAGAGGGACTACTGCAGGCTTTATTCTAGGCAGTAGGCTTTATAGAGGCCTTAGGCACCTAGAAAAGGGGTTGCTAAGGGCCTAGTTAGGTAGTAAGGCTAGGGCAAAAGGGTAACATAATAGTTATAGTTATATACATAGTTAGATACATATATAACGTATAATATACATAATATTAACCTATTACTATTACCTCTATTAATTTAACACTTATAGCTATAAAGATAGCTCCTTTTAGCCTCCTTAAAAGCGTCTTTAAAAGGGTAGTTTACTAGCTAACTATATAATATAAGAAGGGGAGGTAGGTATTTCTAGTAGGTACCTATTAAAAAGGCTGCTTTACTGCTTCTTATAGTAAGCCTATTAGCTACCTTCTGCTTCTAGCCTACATTAGGCTACATACTAGGCGTACCTAGTTACACTTTTAGCTTTATTATAGGCGCACCTAGTAGACCTACACTTACTAGTAAAATAGAGTAATTAGCCCTCTCCTATAGTATATAAGTACTATCTAGTTGTTTCTACTTAGCTTTAATATATAAGTGTTACTTCTAGTAGAAGTAACCTACTAGAAATATAGCCTTAAAAGATTATCTTAGCAGCTTACACTTAACAGTTATATTATTAGTAGCTCCTTTAAGCGCTTATAATTATTATTCTTAAGATTAAGATTCTTTTTTCTACCCCCTTATATTAAGTGTATCTTTAAGGGTAGTTATAAATAAGGCCCTTAGAGGTAGTATTATTAGTAGCGTTATTAATATAAACCTTACTTTAGTATAGGGTAATAGAGGGGTTAGCCCTTTATAGCTATAATTTAAAAGGTCTTTAGTTTTATAGCTATAAAGAGTTAGGCTGTTAGGGCCTTCTGCCCTCTTAGCGTAGTTAGTATGTTCTTAGATCTTATTAGCTTCTTTATCTACTATATATATAAAGCTTCTTTCTTATACCTCTTAGTATATAAAATACTTAATTATAGTAGCTATTTCCTATAGATTACTCTTATATATATTATTAGTAAGCTTTATAATATTACTATTAAAAGTAACCTTCTTATTAAAAATAATATCCTATATAGTAAAAACTTTACTATAGATAGGGCTTTATATCTAATATAAGTTACTTAAGCTGTAGCCTATAAGATAGCTAATCTAAGCCCTTAAGGCTAGTTATTAGTATTAATTATAGTAAAGTTAGGTATTAGCAGTAAGTATATATACTTTATAACTATATATATATAGGTAAGAAAGGTCTAGCTAAGTGTATACTATATTAGCTTTACTTTAGAAGTGCTTATACTACAGTTAGTATAAGGTTTTCTAACTGTAAGACGCTTATAGTATGTAGTTATAAAGGTAGGTAGCAGCTATATAGACCTCTAGCTAAAGGACGTTTAGTAGGTATATATTAATTACTATTATTAGAACAGCACTATTATATAACTATATAACACCCTTAACTTAGGGAGATAAGTGTAGAGATTAGATTATGTAGCACTTATTTATGCAGTAAAGGGAAACTACCTAAAGGTGTTATCTAACTAACTTAGGTAATCTAGGATAGTATATCTATCTTATATAATACCTATCTTATAGGTAGGAAGGATAGTTATAGAATATATTCTTTAGTTTACTCTATCTTTTAGTACCTATATATATATATATAGTCTATTTAATACTAATTAGTAATTACTTAGTAATTATATAATTACTTTATGTAATTACAGATTAGTAAGAGTAAAGAGATAAGAATTATTATACTAGATGTTATATAGTAATACGTCTAAAATCTAACTACTGTTACCTTCTAGTAAGAACTAAGTAGTTAGACGTAAGGCATTTTATGCTATTTCCTTAATCCTACCTACTGTTACCTTCTAGTAAGAACTAGGTATTTAGGAGTAAGATAACTACTATTTTAGTTTTATATAATAGAAATCTTTATTATTACCTTCTAGTAAGAACTAGATAGAGATACTTACTATATAAATCCTAAAGTATGTAGTATATACTACTGCACTTATAATAATAATAATAGACGCTATATAAGATAAAATAGCTACTATTAATAATAGCTTTATAAAGTAAGTAAGAGGGTAATCCCTTAAACAGACCCTAAGAGGAGGAATTATACCTACCTATTTATAAAGAGATAAACGCTAAGAGTAAGATTCTACTTATTATATAGAAGAAGTTAACAAACCTAAGAATCTAAGGTAACCTAATTTATATTACTAGGGCGTTAAATAAGGAGGAACTTACTATATATATTAGATATATAATTATATAAATCCTCTATATTACCCTTAATAAGGACCTACTAAAGATAACTCTATATAAAGAATTCCACTATTAGATATCTACCTAATAGAACCTAGTTAGCTAACCCTACAGATAAAAGCTTATATAAATCCTAAAACAAAAGGGATTTAGTATTAGTGTAGTATAAAGCTTAACTAAGTAGATTATAGACTTAATCTATACTATTATCTAGGAATTTAATAATTAGGATAAGTAACTAGAGTATCCCTCCCCTTATCTAACATATATAATAACCTCCTAGGAATAGATTACACCTATAGAGACACCTACCTAAAACCCTAATCCTATTACTACACTACATACTGCTAAACTAGTAATAGACTCTATTAAGGACTTATATAACGTATAGATAACTTAAACTCTAGTTATGTAAGACCTCTAACTAGCAACCTAGAATATACCCCCTAGAATATAATTCACCTAGGAGGTTAATAGTTTTCTATAATTTTAAGGCTGTATAATGCCTATATACTAGAAGAATAGTATTTATAACCTTCTACTAAAGCGTATTATTTAGAACAAACTATACAAACTAAGTACTATCTTAATCTTCTAGAAAGGATAGCAGAAAGATAGAAACTACATTAGTAAGCTATATAATATCTTATATAATAAAGCTAAAGTCTTTATTAGTTTTTATTAATAACTCTATATTATAGAAGATTAGTACTACGCTATGTTTCTAGATATCCTTTAGGATTATACAGAAGAGTTCTACCTCTATTATATTAGCCTAACTAGGAGGTAGGATAAGATATATAACATATTAGATAAGCATTTTAATACTAATATTAACTACAGCCTATATTAGGTAGATTAGACTACTATATCCTTTACATAAGTAAGGAAAGAGAACCCTAAGAAGACTATAATAGAAGTACTTAAAACTCTCCTTAATAAGATACCTCTTATATAATAAGCACTTAGATCTAGATTTTAGGGTAAAGTAATACTTTATATGTAAGTTACTTAAGTATATTAAGAAGTACCTAAGCTAGAAACTACCCTTAGCAATCTTAAAGTAAATTATATATATAAAGAGTTCTTCTCTAACCTAAGGGCTTTACTCTAGGTAGCTCTTAATTAAAAGATAATATTACATAATATTTACTTTATAGACAGAAGGTATACCTCTAACTAAAAGGGATACTATAAGCAGCTATATAATAATTAACTCTCTAGATAACTATATAATAGAAGATAAGGCTAGCTATTAATAAGATAGAGACCCTTCTGTATAAATAATAAGAGGTGCTTTATCTATAAGAAGGAGGGCTATTAGTTAATAAATTATATAGAGGATAAATAAAAACGTATAAAAGACTAGTATGTATAACGCAGTAGTATACATCTAGCAGCGTCTATACGCTCTGTATGCAGACAGTTAGTTTAATTCTAACTACAGGAAGCTACCTTTATAGAAGTCTAATTAGCTACTAGAGCCCTACAAAAGTAAAGCCTTAGGCCCTACATACATAATAGGGCTCTAATAATAATGCATTACACCTATATATTATGTTTTCCCTTTATAATAATCCTATATTATATTAGGTAAAAATAAGCTAACCTTCTAATATTTAATAAGATAGAGTAGTTTTCCTTCTATATAAATTATAGGAGGTTTTTCTCTCTACCTATATAGATTAATAAGTACTATATATATTGAATAGTGTAAGGGAATATCTTACTAGTTCCTACCTAGATAGTAAATAATATAAGACTTCTATTACTATAAAAGACTAGTATATTTAGGTATATACTATACTTAACTAGAATCTACATAAGGATTTTATATTATACCTATTAGAAGTTAAGGGAGAGAACCCTATTAAAGACTTATATAATAATAACTAAGATATACACTTTAGTAATAAAGAAGCCTCTACCTTCCTCTTATTATTAGTATTCTTCTATTATATAATAGGAGAAGATATTTTTTTAGCTATAAAGACATTAGAGGTAAGCTAATTTATACTATAAGATCTATATAGCACTATATACTAGGGAGAACTCTAGGATATAGGTGTAGCTAAATTTTTAACTATAGGGAAACCTTAAGTGCTAGCGTACTTAAGATAATACCTTTCTATAGTAATAGGAGTCTTATATTATTTACTATCTAGGTAGGAACTAGTAAGGTATTCCCTTACACTATTCTATATATATAGTACTTATTACTCTATATAGGTAGAGAGAAAAACCTCCTGTAATTTATATAGGAGGAAAACTACTCTATCTTATTAAACATTAGAAGGTTAACTTATTTTTACCTAACATAATATAGGATTATTATAAAGGGAAACATAATATATAGGTGTAGTACACTATTATTAGAGCCCTATTATATATATAGGGCCTAAGGCTCTACTTTTGTAGGGCTCTAGTAGCTAATTAGACTTCTACAAAAGTAGCTTTCTGTAGTTAGAATTAAACTAACTAACTGCATATAAAGCATATAGATACTGCTAGATATATACTACTACGTTATATAGGTAAGAGAATACCTTTATATAAAGATATTATAGGTACTAAGGTTAGCCTATATATAATTTAGTGTAAATATATTAATTATAGCTATAAGGACTATAACTATAAAAAACCTACTTAGTAGCGTTATATACTATATCCTTAATGTATCTATACTATTTCTATTTTCTCTATATAATGCTTACTAACTTAGTATGTATTTTAATAATGTTAATAATATTATTATATAAAAGGATAGACTACTAATCCCTATTATTTAGAAATAGGGCTATTTATTCTTTAACTTAAGCTGTATAGAGGTAGGGATGTTCTTTACTAAAGAATAACTCTAATAACTTTACTAATAATTTAGATACCCTTATATAGATTAACTACACTAGCTTCTAAAGAATACTATATATAATAATATTAACCCTACTGTTCTAAAGAAGATCTAGAGATTCTATTATTACTGCTAGTTATATAACTCTACCCTAAGGAGGTTTAAGTTCTCCTTAAAAGATAAGAGCTATTTTAACTATAAGATAGTTATAGACGTTATATAACTAAGGGAGAAGAATGTTCTTTATGTTATTAATATAGAGATAGGATTTTAGAGTGTAACGTTCCTAAAGTTAATATTAGTATAAGACACTTAGAACACTCTTTATAAGTGCTAGATTAGTATGTATATTAGTCTACTAGATTATATTATATATAATCTAAAGATAAATTTTGCTTCTATAGAATTTAGAGGCTAGGCTAAGATTATAGGGATTATATATAATAAGATGCTAGTAGAAGCTTACTAAGCAGTTAGTAAGATTAAAAAAGCCTATATACTACTTAAACATATATATAATATCCTCTACTAGAAGATTAGCTATAATATAGATAATAAGATAATCCTCTAGATAGCAGTAAAAGCCTTAAATAATACTACTAGCCTAAATAGTATTATACTAACCCTTCTTATTTTTAGAACCTACCTTTAAATTAATAAGAACTTACTACTATTACTAGACATTATATAAAGAGTAGAGGTAGTCTAAAAGGTAATAAAACTGCTTTAGAGTATTTATATAGAAGTTAAAATTAATTATATAATTAACACTAGGAATAGCCCTAACATCTAGAAGGTACTTTCTCTTCCTATTAGGAGTAAAGTGCTAGTGTAAAGAGAAAAGAAGAGCTAGTCTAGCCTATATAAGATTAAAGGGATTAAAGGATATACTATTATAGTTAGGATATTAAATAGTCCTATATAGTTTTCTATAATATATATAAAACTATACCTTTATAAGGAAGACTTATAGGTATAAGTAGACCTAGGTGTTATATAGCTAACTTAATAATAATAACTAAGGAAGAGAGAATAACTAAAGAAGGGCTAGAAACCTACTGTATAATAATTACTATAAATATACGCTATATACTTATTATAATAAGAGAAAGACTACTACAACCTTATAGTTTAACTCTAACTTAATAATATTATTATAGCCCTAGGGGCACTATATAAAGAATTAGATAGAATTAAGATTAATACCCTTATTAATTAAGGAGTATTTACTTTTATCTTATACAACCTAGATAAGCATAATAGGATCTACGTTTATAGCACTTATATAGTATAAGAGATTAAGAACTTATTAACTAAGCTGTATAAGAAGTTAAGACTTATTATATAAGGTTATAGGGACTAAAAGAAAGAATTACTTCTTACCTAGGTACCTACAATCTAGAGGATAAGCTAACGCCTCCTGCTTATAATTAGTATAACTCTAATTACGTCTTTTAGGTGTTATTATAAAGTATAAAACATTACCTAAGCCTACACCTAAGCTACTAATAAGTTAACTTATATAATTATTATATAACTACCTAAGGAACTTAAGGGTAGATATCCTAAAAACACACTCCTTTAGATTATTAAGCTATTATATAGGCTTACTAAATTAGGACTCTACTAGTATAAGATATACTTAGAGCACTATAAGGTAGAACTAGGGATAAAAGAATCTATATATAACCCTTACCTCCTCTATATAACTAAGGGACTTAATACTTTTAGTATTATAGTAATATAGATAGATAACACTTTAAGCTTTATAACAGCTTAGTTTTCCTAAAAAGAGAAGGAGAAATTATAGGAAAAGAGGCTTTATATAAAGCTAAAGATAATACTTTAATAAGGAGAAGGACTTAACTTTAATAGAGAATAAATTAAGCTGTATAATAATTACCTAACCTTTACCTAGAAAGGTTAAGTTAAGCACCTTATACTTATTAATAGTAGTATACTTAATACCTAATAATAATATATCTTATAAAAGGTAAGGGGAGCCTATCTTACCTTAATTTGCTAGCTAGAAGCCTTATATAATCTGTCTGTTACTACTTAGGTTAAGTAACTAGAAGTAAAAGATATTAAAGCCTTAAATATATAACTTTAATAGCAGATTAATAACCTAGATTAAGGTCTTACCTTTATACCTCTAGACCTCTTATGTATAAAGATATATATGTTTACAGATAGATCTTTTACTAATAATGCTAATCTTTCTTTATAACTAGGATTTATAATGATACTAGTAGAGGAAACTACTTATATAACTACAGACTTTAAAATTAGAGGTAATATTATACACTAGAGCTTAACAAAGTGTAAAAGGATTACTAGAAGCGTTCTTATAAGTAAGCTATATAGGATAGCTACTAGATTTAATAGTAGTATTTCCCTAAGTATAACGCTTAACTGCATCCTTTATACGCTTTAGATACTAAGGATACTAGTTGTAGTGTGTTTAGACTTATAATCCTTATATAAATGCCTTATATAACTAGGTATAACTAACAAAAAGAGACTTATAATTAACATTATAAGCCTATAAGAGTTATATAAAAAGAAAGAGATCTTAGAGGTGAGATAGATTAACAGTAAAGATAACCTAGCAGACGCCCTTACTAAGAAGACGCTAAATTTAGCACTATAATAGCTAGTAATAAGTAATATATTATAAATTTAAATTAAGGTATATATTAAAAGGTTAGGGGAAAAGAGTAATTAATAATTACTACGTACAAGCTTACCCTTATACGTTAACTACCTAATTTACCTTCTAATCTAAATATATACTAAATACTGCTAATCCTAGATTTACTGCTTTGTATAACTACCTAGCTATCTACCTATAAGTTATATAACTAGCTAAGGAACCTAGAAGAGTCTGTAACCCTTACTTAATAATAAGAGGAGCATTAGAACTACTAAGCTTATAACTACTTATAAGTAAATAAGCCTTCTGCTTCTTTACTTAATAAGTATAAGAATAAGTATAATAAGAAGTATTATTATCCTTATTATTATTATTATTATTATTATTATTAGTATTATATAATCCTCTACTATAGTAGTAGTAATAAGCGCTATATAACTGCTAGATACACTCTATATAAGCACTATTCTAGTATATAGTAATGTAAGTGTAAGTAGTAAAGCAAAGAGTGCTAGCGCTACAGCTGCATTTTTAGGAGTAGGTATTAACAGCTTATCTACAGCTTTAGATAAGGACTGCATAAAAGTATCCCTTATAATAGATTATCTTAGTAAGTAGAAAAGAGATATCTTTACTAGCAGGGAGGTAAATCTTAATATTATATAAGGGTATATAAGTAACCTTATGCTCTTCCTCCTATACTAAAAAGAAAAGTTAGTATTATATAAACTATTAGGTAGGACCTATATATATGTTAATTAAGAGGGTAATAAAGAAAGTATAGTTATAAGCTGTTAAAGTAGGAAGAGTTACCTAATAGGTGCTACTAGCGTTAGTGTAAGTAGTAATAGTGCCTATAGGGGTTACCTAGCCTCTAGTAGGAATAAGAGATATAATAACAGAAGGAAGCTTAGGCCTATATAAAGGAGTTAATTTTTGTTTAGTTAATTTTAGTTTAGTTAATTTTAGTTTAGTTAATTCTAGTTTAGTTAAGATTTTTTATGTAAAAAAAGAAGTAGTGTAGTTATTAAAGAGAAAAAGAGGAAAAGATAGGCTGCTAGGTAGTTAAGGTAAAGCTAGAAGGGGAATATAATAACTACTATATATAACCTACCTGCTTAACTAGATAGAAAGGAAGGAAGGACTATATAAGTAGGGTAGGAAGGATTATAGGCGTTTTTAATTCTTCTGTTTTTTAAATCTATTATATAATAATTAGTAGTATAACCTACTAAATTTATACATAAGGTTATTAATAGAACAATTAGTATAACCTAATTAGCTACGTTAAAGGGATTATACAGTTAGGTTATAAAAGAAAAATTATAAGTGTTAGAATAGCACTATTATACAACTATATAACACTCTTAACTTAGGGAGATAAGTGTAGAGATTAGATTATATAGCACTTATTTATGCAGTAAAGGGAAACTACCTAAAGGTGTTATCTAACTAACTTAGGTAATCTAGGACAGTATATCTGTCTTATATAATACCTATCTTATAGGTAGGAAGGATAGTTATAGAATACATTCTTTAGTTTACTCTATCTTTTAGTACCTACGTGTATATATATAGTCTATTTAATAACTATACTATATACCTTTTACTTAATAACTATAGTAATACGCTTTATAGCTCTATTTTACGCTTAGGTATTTAGGGCGCTTACCTTAAAGTGTATACTATATACCTCTATTATATCTATAATATCTAAGTAGTATAGAAGCTTATTATTAGTCTTAATAACCTTTATCTAATAGTTATATTATACTTCTAATAAGGTAAGAAAGTTTATAAGTATAGTAAGTAGTATCTTAGTAGTCCTTTAGCGTAGGTAGAAATCCTATATATAACTACTACTGCAGTTAGAAATTATTATATAAAATATATACCCTATGTAACTAACCTCTAAGTTATAGAAGTTAATTACTAAGTAGTTACTAAGCTCTATATAGATTATAGATTTATATAAGCTACGCCTAACTAAGCAGTAGGCTTTACCTTTTACGTAGGTGTTATAGTTAATAGTGTAAATCTTATAATTATTAGAGCCTTTAAGATATACTCTATAAGCTATATTAATAATCCTCTTAATTACTTTAGGGCCTAGGTGACCTAGCCTGTAGTACTAAGTAAATAAGCTGCTAAGAATTAGCTTACTATATGTCTTTATAGTATATTTATTTTATCAGCATAGTTAAGGCGCTTTATCTAAGCCTATAGGAGGTAAGGGTATAGTAGCAGCTAAAGCAGCCTCTACCTTAAAGAGCTTATAGTTAAAGACCTATTAGTTATAAATATTATTAAGGTAGGCTATAAAGGACCTATCTGCCTTTTATAGGTAGTTATTTCTAAGGCTTATATCCTACTAGATACCTTATTACTTTAGCTTCTTAAAGGATATTAGGTTAGCTATAAGGCTAGGGTAAAAGGTAATATTATATAAGGTAAGCCTTATAATAGTGCCTACATACCTCTTAAGCCTAATTTATATAGTGCTATACGCTTTAATAGGTAGTTACTATAAGCTAGCCTATAGGAAATTACCTACTAGCGCAGCCCTTATTATTTTAAACTATAAAGGCTTATTAAAAATATATACTATTAAGCCTAAGTCTAATATTACTAAGCAAACTAAGTAATAAAGGCTTTTTATAGTATAAAAAGAAGCTAGTATAATCTTTTTTCTATACCTACTATATAGTTAGTTATTCTTAATAGTTACTACCTTTACCTTTTATAAGCGTTTAGTAAGCTTTAGGTTATATTATATATGCTTTTTAATTATAGCCTTAACTACTTTACTCTCTTACTACCCTTTAGGGTGTATATAAGGAAGGGTATATTAGTAGTAGTTAATATAGTGCCCTAAGGTAAAGTAAAGCTAGCAGCTTATATATTTTAAAAGTAGTATCTCTACTACACTTATACTTAACCTCTCTTACTTAAGTAGTATACTTTACTCTTATAAAGGCGTTAAGGGCCTTAATAATAATAAAGATTACTTATAAAGTATACTTAGCTTATAAGATTATATCTACTAGTAGCCTCTATAGCTATAATTCCTACTACTATAGTTTCTATTATTTTAATTTTTATAGTTACCTTTAGGGTTCTTATAACCTATATTAGTTAGGCTAAAGGCACTATATATAGCTTTTTACCTAATAGGTATATTACTAAGAAACTTTATTACTTCTTATATATTACTTATTATTATAGAGATTATAAGATCCTCTTTTTTAGCATCCTTTTTACTTTACTATAGGTAGGTAAACACCTATTAGGTAAGGTAACTAATTAAAAAGGCTTTTATAATATCCTAAAACTAATACTTTAAGTACTATATATTAGAGACTTTATTAGCCTTTATATTATAAAAAGCACTTTCCTATATAAGAAGCTATTTCTTAAGCTTCTTTACATTATTAAGGTAATTCTAAGCGCTTTTATAGAGAACTCTTTTATATTTTATCTACACCTTATTACGCTTTTGCTTTAGGCGCTTAGTAATATAATTCTTAAGCTTCTTTACCTATTAGTTAAGGTGCTTATCTAGCTTATAATAGTGTTTTAAGAGCTTAATACTTATAGTATCTCTAAACTAGTCTTATAGTAAGGTGTATTTTTATATATATATTTTATACTCCTTTAATATATTAGTATATTTACTTTACTACTCCTTATATAATAGTAGGTTACTTAGTAAGAGCTTATAAACCCTTTTAGCCTATAAGTTAGTTACTACTATAGGCTTAAGAAGTAATTTCTAACTAGCTGTTAGGATTAGGGTTACTACTTAAGTGCTTAGAGAGCTTAATCCTAGGCGTAAAGCTTAGTATCTTAGATAGTTATAAGGCTAAAGGTATATTAGGCGCTCTATAAGTGCTGTAATAGTCTTACTAGGCGTATAAGAATTACTTACTAATAGGTTAATTACTTTCTATAGGTTATAGGCTCTAGCTTTTACCTATAGCTACTTAAACTAAATAGTCTAGTTAGAGAAGGATTTTAAAGTAATCTTTATGTTATTAGTTATTATTATATACTTTTTGCTTATAGGAATTATATTATTAAGCTTATTACTATTAATTTCTAAGTATATAAGACTCTTAATTATTAAATTAATAGAGGTAATAGTAATAGGTTAATATTATGTATATTATATATTATATATATATCTAACTATGTATGTAACTATAACTATTATATTACCCTTTTTCCTAGCCTTACTGCCTGACTAGGCCCTTAGTAACCTCTTTTCTAGGTGCCTAAGGCCTCTATAGAGCCTACTGCCTAGGGTAAAGCCTGCAGCAGTCCCTCTAATATTTGCTAAGCAACTAGGCCGAATTAGGCTAATAACTCCTATCTCTACACACCCTTTCAGCGCACCTAAAGTGCCCTCTGTAGGACCCTCTAATTTAACAATTTGCTAAGCAACCAGGCTGACTTAGGCTAATAACTCCTATCTCCGCGCACCCTTCGGCGCGCCCAAAGTGCCCTCCGTGGGACCCTCTAATTCAACAGGTAAGGGTTAGAGGTTAGGGTTCGGGTTAGGATTAGGAATAGAGTTAGCATAAGAAATATAGGATTAGTTAGGTTTAGATTGTTAGGGCTGGCGGCAGATTAGCAGGAGGTAACGGCTGCGTATCATCACCCAAGTATCCCATGAAAAAAAAAAAATGCAGCAAGGCCATAAAATGCGGGGAAATTCAATCAAATCAAGCCAAGGTACCTCAAATCGAGACATCACTACAGTTAAGGTCTCTTAATAGTTCTTAAGGCCTTGCCTAAGGCAAAAAAAAAAACAGTGATATTAATGGGGCTGTTTTTTAGGTGTACCCAGACTTTTGACCTGGGCTGCCTGGCACTGTAGGTAGGTGGTTAATTGTAGGCATACTCCACCCATAGGACCCCGCCGTAACTCTACGCCCGGAGATCGGAGCCAACCGCTTTCCAAACCTTTTATCCAATCGACATCCCACATGGTGTCTCCATCCATGCGATTAACCGGTACAGCGATAGCGATAGGCCAAAATCTTGTCATCACATTTCGGCTGCCCATTGCTCATGATGTTTGCTTCGGTATTTCTTCTATTTTTCTTGGGGGGAAGCGCTGTACAACACTTCGCGACAGGGTTTTAAAGGCTAGGTTCTCGAAATGGCTGGTATGTACCCTTTTGAAGCCTCTCCCCCCAAACCAACATAGTTGGCATGTTTACGCTGGTAAGTCGTTATCCCAAATCCGACCGTCGAGGTCCCTCGCTCAGCTCTGAGCTTCATACTGATAGAATCGCTCTATCTCAGACACAAGTTTCCTTGAACAAGACCCAACTTCCGCCTCGACATCTCCCAAACGAGACAACACGTTCCTGCTCCATGACGTGGACACCGATTCCGAAGGCGAACTAGCCGCTCAGGGTTCCCGAGGTGACACAGGCTCCGAGGGGTCAGGAGAGCAAACCAAGGGCAATGTACCTCCGTCAGACGCAGATCCTTTGTCATCCCGCGGACAGAGCCACGACAGCCCTGGTCTCCAGGATGGCATGCTTCCTCGCGATCTTCCCACCCGGACTGCTTTTTACGACCCAGTTGCGGAGCGCCAGATGAGCCAGACGGACGCCAAGCTTTTCTATCAACGGAGCCAAATTGGTCAACTCAAGACGGGGAGTGGTGTGTGGTCTCAGGGTCACTCCACCCCTCCTCATGGCAGCCCCGTCATTGTCGGCTCGGAGCATCGCGATGTCACCGTCGGCCCGCGAGCGCTCGAGCACCCAATGGATTCGTCCCCTCTGAGCAAGGAACGGGGTACATCGAGAGCGAAGGCGTCGCCGCACGAGGACACGATGTTACCGGAACCGACTCAGCAGCGCTTAAACCAATCTGTTGGGGCGGAGAGCTTTACCCCTCCCCGGAGTCGTCCTTTTCAAGAAGGCTCACAAGCACTTGCAAACCAAGAGCCAGGCGACTTGAATTTTGATCACAACACTGGCTCGAATACCGGTATCCCGAACCATCCTGCCGCCCTCGGCGTAGCTGCCTTTTCGGACACGGACCCTCACATCACAGCCGAGCTCAGTGCCATCTCTAAGAACATACAGAGCATCATGGATCTCCGAGAGAGGTACATTGGGCTTTCTCTGCAGGGGCCGGACGACAACCCAAGAGATGAGCCGTCCTGGTCAATTTACCCCCCCCCACCCCAGCCAGCATGGGCAACCGAGCACTCAAGAGCCGTAACCACCGCTGAGCACATCACTAGTGCATCCAACAGCCTAGCCGACAGCATGGTCTTGCCCTCGGCCGCTGGTGACTACGCGGGTCGTCAGGTGCCTGACGTTGGGACGAAGCCAACACCCAAGAAGCGAAAGCCCGGCCAAGACATTGGCGAGGACTTCAATATGGACGATCTACTTCCCCTTCCCTCGGCCGACAAAATGAGGTTCAAACTAGATGACAGCGGTGTTTACCAAGTCTTCGAAGACGAGGAGGCCGAGGCCAACGGAGCCCCTATTGTCCGTGTGCCTACCATCCGAGAGTTCTATATGGATCTGGACCAGATTCTTAGCATTTCCTCAGACGGGCCTAGCAAGAGCTTTGCCTTCCGCCGACTTCAGTATCTCGAGGGCAAATTCAATCTATACGCCCTCCTCAACGAGTACCAAGAGACGGCAGACAGCAAGAAGGTGCCCCACAGAGACTTTTACAATGTGCGCAAAGTCGACACCCACGTTCATCACTCTGCCTGCATGAACCAGAAGCATCTCCTGCGTTTCATTAAGAGCAAGATGAAGAAGTGTCCTGATGAGGTGGTGCTCTATCGCGACGATCGGCATCTCACTCTAGCAGAGGTCTTCCAGAGTATCAACCTTACCGCATATGATCTTTCCATCGATACACTAGATATGCATGTGAGTTTGCACCTAAGTTCAAAATGCATCATTCTGAGCCCATGAGCGTGATTGCTAACTCGACCCCAAAGGCTCACACCGACTCTTTCCACAGATTCGACAAGTTTAACCTCAAGTACAACCCCATCGGCGAGTCTCGACTTCGAACAATCTTTCTTAAGACGGACAACTTCATCAACGGACGATACTTGGCCGAGATCACCAAGGAGGTCATTGCCGATCTCGAGTCGAGCAAATACCAGATGGTGGAGTGGCGAATTTCCATATACGGCAAATCCCTCGATGAGTGGGACAAACTCGCCGCCTGGGTTGTAGACAATAAGCTCTTCTCTCACAACGTTCGGTGGCTGATTCAGATTCCGCGCTTGTATGATGTGTACAAGGCGAGCGGCCTCATGGACACCTTTGAGCAGGTGGTGAAGAACGTCTTCGAGCCTTTATTTGAGGTATCTAGGGAACCTTCAAGCCACCCGAAGCTTCACATCTTTTTGCAGAGGGTTGTTGGTTTCGACAGCGTCGACGACGAGAGCAAGGTTGAGCGTCGCCTGTTCAAAAAGTTCCCGGTGCCGAAGGTGTGGGACTCGAAGCAGAACCCTCCCTACAGCTATTGGCTTTACTATCTGTTCGCCAACATGTCGTCGCTCAATGCGTTACGAAAACGCCGGGGGTTCAACACGTTCGTGTTGCGGCCGCACTGCGGTGAAGCCGGTGACAGCGAGCATCTTGCTGTGGCCCTTCTCTGTTGTCACAGCATCAGCCACGGGCTGCTGCTGCGCAAGGTTCCGCTCTTGCAGTACATTTTCTACCTTGAGCAAATTGGGATTGCCATGTCGCCGCTGAGCAACAACGCGCTGTTCCTCGCCTACGAGAGAAACCCTTTTTACCAGTACTTCCGCCGTGGGTTGAACGTGTCTCTCTCGACAGATGATCCGTTGCAGTTTGCCTTCACCAAGGAACCACTGATGGAGGAGTACGCGGTGGCAGCCCAGATCTACAAACTGAGCCCAGTAGATATGTGCGAGCTTGCAAAGAACTCTGTCAAGCAGAGTGGGTTCGAGAGTGCTATCAAGGAACAGTGGCTTGGTCCCAAATTCAAGCTTCCTGGTAAGGCGGGCAATGCCATGGTCAAGACGAACGTGCCGGACCGTAGGGAAGAGTTCAGATACCAGACCCTGAGGGAGGAACGTGACATGTGAGTTTTACGGTAGAGATGTTCATCAAATGATGCAAGCATGCTAACTTAGATGGCAGGCTTCACAAGTACATCGCGTACAGCGCCAAGGGATCTTCTGAGTCTACTGTTACCGCTGACCAGCAGAGCGTAGCTCAAAGCATCATTGGCGGGCACCAGGCCGTCGTGCACCGCGAACACGGCAGCGTAACTAGCGAGACCGCTGCTGCACCTGCCCTTGATTCCGATGGGCAAAACGAGAATATGGCAGGGCCGGGCGGGCCCGGCAGTGCGGCCGTCTTCCAGAACGATGTGGTGGCATCTCCCTCCAGTCTTGTGCAGTCCAGAGAAGGGTCTTGGCCGAATGATCCGCATACATCAGGCCAAGATCCCAAGCTTTTCCCAGGTGTTTTCAGCCGAAGCCAAACGGGAAGCAGTTAGTGAGTCGATAGGATTGCTTGCAGACAGGCTCTCACGGTCAAATTGACGCCATGCAGCCGAGGTTTAGGAAAGTGGGATCGGGAAATGGTATGGTAAACAGGTACTTGGTTGGTTGGAGTTGGGCCATCGAGATACCTTGAATTGTAGTGGCAATACTCCGTTCTTTGGCTAGAATCGAGTCGCTCTGATTTATCGTCCGTTCGCCAGTTAGAGATGGCATCGATTTCCGATATCATATCGGGCAGCCAATTTGGGGGCCAATTAGTATCCACTTCCTAGGTACACCTTACCTAGGTGCCCAGAAACGAGGCTGTTTGCGGGGAACGAAGCGCTGCAGATGGTGTGTTTTCCTGCTACCTACCTTACCTGTGTCATGTCGTCATGTACCTACTTACCTGGGTTCTACACGTAGATACCTTAGGTTGTCACTCCCATCAGGTACCTACTGACAAGGAAAGGGCCTTGCTTTTTTATGCATGTACTCGTAATGTCCACAGCCGTTCTTCAGCTCTGTATGATGTATCCCTAGCAGACAGACCGCAGTCGTTCACCTGTCTCTTAATCCAGTCAGCATCAGCGAACATCACCCCCTCCCCCTTGTTGTCGCTTCTCCACAGGCTCCGGCCCAGTCTCAATCAACCCCCCAACCAGCTTCTCCGACTCCAGGTGCAACACGATCGGCCACGGGCCCGAATTTCCCCTTCACCACCTACTACCGGCAAACACAAGAAGAATGCCTTACGAATAACCGCACCTCCACATAACCACAGACCGACTGACGCAAACCTTCCTTACCTCACCTCGCTTCGAGCGCAAACCTGCATCTCCCTCTCCCGCTGTCTTGCCTTGGCTTCCTTGCATCCTACAGCATCCGTCCTACGTTTGCGGATACATCACCGCCCAACCCAAACGCTCCGTGGCATAGCAAGACGTGCCCATTGTCGACAGCGTGACATTGTCTGGTTCAGCGTCTTCATCCCCACGAACCGACGACCCCATGCAATAGATAGCGATACCCGATACACACAGACAAACGCGCCGTGTAGCCGGGGCCACATCTCACGACTTGTAAGCTATCCCGACACTACTCTCATTGCGGTTCCTTCATCATTCATACACAGCATTGTTCTACGTTGCCCCTGTCTATGTCCTGCTGTTCTGCGCTTCCTTCCCCCTGACTTGCTATACCACCCGTTGTCTTCTACCCAGTGGAAGTTTGCAGCAAGTGGCATGGCATCATATTGATTTTGCGTTACCCAGGGTGATTTTTCCTTCCCGTCAATCCCGACGCGCCCCCAACGGGCAAGACCTAGTCGTTTTGCAGCGCCAGAGTTAAATTAGGCACTTACTGCGTATAGGAGCATCTACATATCCGATTGTTCGATACAAGCGAGTTCCTATTTCCGTCTGTGTCCGGGGCCGCCGGCAGCGAGCATCGAACTCACCGAAGAGGGTTTGACTCTGCCGTGTTTGGCGAGCAGCCGTCTACGTTCACACATTTCAGGCCCATGATCTGCGGCCTTTTCCCGCCGACGCCCTCCTAATCTTCATCCCACGCGTTATCGTCAACACGACGTTGCCCAGAGCTCGAACAATATGGGTTTCTTGGGAGTCTACAAGGCCGTGTATGATTACGTGCCTCAGGCCGCAGGCGAGCTCACTATCAAAGACGGTGATGTCCTCTATGTCACTGAGAAGAATGCCGAAGACGACTGGTGGAAAGCCAAAAAGAAGGCCAGTGCCGATGACGAAGAAGAACCAGAGGGACTTGTCCCCAATAACTACGTTGAAGAGGTAGGCGCATTGGACAGTGCTCTCGCCCTCTTTCGTGTCGCATCATATACCTAATTGCGCTTCAGGCACGACCCGTCGCAAGGGCACGCGCCTTATTCGAATATACTCGACAGACTGATGAGGAGCTTTCCTTCCCCGAGGATGCTGTACTCGACGTATACGACACGTCGGACCCCGACTGGATTTTGGTTGGCCTAGATGGCGATTTCGGATTCGTTCCAGCCAACTACATTGAATGGGCCGAGGTCGAAGAGCCAGTGGCTTTGCCCTCGCCCCCTCCAGCGCTGCCGTCACGTTCTATGTCCGCCGCCACTGACACAGAGACTTACCCCGAGAGGTCGGAGTCCACTTACTCGCCCAGCAGCTCCCAAGCCAATAACCCCGTGGCAGCTCTGGCAGGTGTAATGGCTGGCCGTTCTGCCCCTCCTCCCCGTGCCGCCACCCCTCCCATGATGCCGCAGTCTCCGGCTTCGGAACCATCAGACGACGAGACGATTAGAAGCCCAACTCTTCCCGCTAGACCGATTTCCCAGGCTGCACCTGCGCGCATTCAGTCCCAGAGATCGATAGACACTCACCTGTACGACAACCCCCCGGAAATCATCGAAGAACCACCCTACCGCGCGCCGGGCGGGTTTCACATGTACAATATCAACGAGATGGTGTCTGTAATGGGCAAGCGCAAAAAGATGCCTACAACCCTCGGCATTAACTTGGCGACAGGAAACATCTTGATTGCCCCAGAACGTGCGTCAGACGGCCCGTCTCAGGAGTGGACAGCGGAAAAAATGACCCACTACTCCCGAGAGGGGAAACACGTTTTTCTGGAGCTTGTGAGGCCGAGCAAGAGTGTTGACTTCCATGCGGGCGCCAAGGATACAGCTGAAGAGATTGTGGGCGCCCTAGGCGAACTGGCTGGGGCCGTCAAGGCTGAAGGGCTACGCGAAGTCATCTTGGCCGGTTCCGGAAAGACCCAGAAGAAGGGTCAAGTGCTCTACGACTTCATGGCCCAGGGTGACGACGAGGTGACCGTTGCCGTCGGCGACGATGTCATCATTATTGACGACTCCAAGAGTGAGGAATGGTGGCAAGTCCGACGTGTCAAGAATGGGAAGGAGGGCGTTGTCCCAAGCAGCTATATCGAGGTCACAGGCTCCATCACTCCACCCTCCAGCACCACCGGCCTGAATGCGGCGAGGTCAACTGTCGAACAGAACCGACTGGAAGAGATTAGATTGACGAAAGAGGCTGTCAAGGCCGCTCAAAGAGACAGCTCACAGCAGGTAGGGCCAGGAATGCCTCTACCAAAGCGAGGCAGCAGTCTTATGGCGAGAGAAAATGGTAATAACTATGGGCAGCGGAGCAAACGAGAAAACGGACGTGGCGAAGGCGGCAGCCGTTCTGGCAAATCCAGTAAGCACAATATGTTAGGGTCCATGCATGCTGTGCATCTTTTGCTGACGCCTCATGACAGAGCCGGATCCTGCCAAAGTACGCACTTGGACAGACCGTTCAAAATCCTTCAGTGTCGATGCACAGTTCTTGGGACTTAAGGACGGCAAGATTAACCTGCACAAGATGAACGGTGTCAAGATTGCAGTCCCCGTTGCCAAGATGTCGGTCGAGGATCTTGAGTATGTCGAACGGGTCACGGGTATCTCATTGGATGAGGACAAGCCACTATCAAATGTTAAGAAGGCGAGGGCCTCCCAGGCCAATTCAACCAGGGACTCGCCTTCTGCTGGACTTGGCGCCTCTGTCGGGCAACCTCAGAAGCCCGACTACGACTGGTTTCAGTTCTTCCTTTCTTGCGACGTTGCGGTGGGGTTGTGCGAACGATATGCCCAGGCCTTCGCTAAGGATTCAATGGACGAAAGCGTTCTCCCGGACGTCGACGCCTCGGTGCTTCGTAACTTGGGCCTTCGCGAGGGAGACATCCTCAAGGTTATGCGGACACTGGATCAGAAGTTCAATCGCACAAAGAGCAGTGCCGACAAAATTAATGGTGACGGTGACGGCGCATCTGGAGGTCTCTTCTCCGGCCCCGGCGGTGCCCTGCGGAACAACACCAGAAAGGGAAGGCCGGCCCCAGCGGTCCAGACGAGTGATGTCGTTGACCCCAAGGCATTTGCCGCGAAGGGCACCGGCCCCAGCGAAGACGCCAACTCCAAGTCGCCTACCTCCGCTTCGGCAACTCCTGCGACGTCCACAGCAACTGGTGGCTTCGACGACGATGCATGGGACGTAAAGCCCTCAAAGCATCCACAAGAACCTCCACGCCCCGCACCTTCATCTGCATCCGCAACTGCCCCATCAACGGAACAGCCAGCACCGGCCGCCCAAGCGCCGGTCCTCACTGGGTCTATGCAGGATCTGTCGCTGTTGACAAAGCCTTTGGAACCGCAACGGACGGCTCAGCCCACGGTCCCAAGCTCGGCTGTTAGCCAGCCGCCGCCGCAAGCTTCCCAGCCCACGGGAGCTACTCCGTCATTCTTTGACACCATCCGACCGAACCCAACTGGCATGCAGACACCACAGCAAACTATGCAAAGGCAACGGCCGGCTCCGCCTCTCGCCACCACGAGCCCTGGCTCTCTGATGCCTCCTCCGCCCGCCAGACCCTTGTCGGCGCCTCAGTCGGCCCAGCCGAGCGCTTTTGCGCCCCCACCCTTAATGCCTCAGATGACTGGCGTCTCCTCTCAAGCATTCCAGACGCGGGTCGCACCACCAGGGCAGAGCCTCAACGACATCAGTCAGGCGCGATTGCAGCAACAGTATACTTTGCAGCAACATCAGATCCCTCTGCAGCAGATGAATCCTTACCCTATCCCTCAGCAGCAACCTGTTCCGGGGGTCATGGGCTTCAACCCTGGCATGCAGCAGACTGGTGGGCAGTTCATGCAGCAAATGCAGCCAATGATAACGGGTGCGCCTACACAAAGCCCTTTCGCTGATCCCCAGCGACAAAGCCAGTTCTCTCCGATGCAATCACAGTCTACAGGCTTCCCGGGACAATTTGGTGCGATGCAGGGCTTCAACCAACAACCAACTGGCAACATCAACTCTTACCTGCCCCCGCCGATGGAGCCGCAAAGAACTGGCATGCCGGGATTCCAGCCTCAGCAAACCGGTATGAGTGGCTTTAACAGCATGGCCAGCGCTGGCTCTATGCCGACTTCAACTCAGCCCCTGATGCCGCAACAGACAGGCCCTCCTCCGCCGGTCCGATTCGGTGTCACGGGAGATGCGAAGAAGTTAATGCCGCAGACGACGGGGCGGCGGGCCAATCTCTCCCAAGCAAGTAAGTCAAACACGCCATGGCCAAGGTTCGTTTCTAGGGGGGGCAGCTAACTAATATTGAATACAAGCTCCCAACAACCCTTTCGGTTTCTAGTCGTGAATACTTTCACGTACAGATGGCCCGTATGCTACCGATCGCAGCGAGCGAATATCTTGGCTGTGTTTTTTTACTTTCCTGGAAACACTACTGTATGACTTGGGTGTACTGTAGGCATCCTCGCTGTCGCCACAACAGTCTAAACGCATTAGATGTACTTAATACTATTAAACAAGAACGTTAATAGATCTTTCATGGACGTACGGTCATCAGTAACCAACCTCGCCAATGGCTAGATGCAATATATACCTGTCTATGGTGTGCCTCTTTTCTTCCTTCCGAAGCAGCGCCGAAATATGAACAAACACGTTTGCGGCATGATATGAAAAAGCACTATGAACAAAAGTATCGCTGTCTTTCTGTTCTGGGGCTGTAACAGTTCGATTAGAGCATTTTACTTACTCCTTTAAAAGAGTATGCATTTTTAGGGTGTTTGGTTTATCGAGACTACCAGGGCAGAGGAACGGAACAAGATAGGAGTTTAGAGAAAGAAGCAAATTGAGGCGTAACCAACCAGACAGCGGGGCCAGCATCAAAAGTAAATCATGACCAAGGCTAACGAAAATGTTAAACTCCAGGCCGTACGTATCAGTGCAGTCCAGTTATGCAATATCATTGATATGTGCTGATACCGATCTCCCTCGCCTATCCGTACGTCATTACCATCGGTCGCATCCTCCAAGCAACTGCATCGTCCACAATTTGCCCTCTGCACGCCTCTGCTTTGAGCTGTACGAAACAGAGACGTCAAGCCCCTGGACCATATTATGCTTTACGCCGACGAACGGGGGGTTGCCCAGATCGCGCGGTAACCTTTGAAGACGAGGGCTCGATTTGAGCTGCCTTGTCTGTCGACTTGGCCGGCTGAAACCTCTTGCGAACCGCGTGAATCATCATAACGAACCAGTAGAAGTTAAGGCTATTGAGGGTCAGGTTGCTCATCAGGTACGTCACCGCCAGCCACGTCGGAACAGTCGACGCATCTGTCGCAAATCTCATCACGCCTGTCGGAGCAAGAATAGCGCCCGTTTCTGGGGATATCTCTTTAGGCAGTACAGGGTGAGCGTTGATGGCAGCGTAAATGTCCGAAAACACCTTAACCGATTGGTATGTTCCATAGACAAGGCGGCAGGAAAAAAAAGTGAAAAGAAGCATCAAGCCGTTGTATAGTTGCGCGCGGGACCCGGTCATTCCCAGCTTGTCGAAAAACCAATGAATGTTGAGGAAGGGCGTTGACAATTCCCAGAGAATGAAAACACAGCCGTAGTAGTTGAGAAAAGGTCGCTAGAAGAGTCAGGGTCAGAGGAAAAGCTAGGAGAAAGGAGCTTCGAGTGGGTAGACTTACGAACCCAAGCGAGTAGACAAAGAGGGCGCTGATGGCATGAGCCAATGTGCCAAAGCCAAAGACGTCCATGTTGCAGCTCGTTACGACAAGGTCCCAAAGAAAGTAGCCAGCAGCGAGGCCCTGGATCATACCAGCGGCACCAGTGTATCCCCACATACGCGCTTGCCAGTCCATCTGACTGCGCTCCTCGTCCACAAACATGACCCAAAGGGCCAGGGCGTTTATCAAAGTGCTCTGGACGAGAGAGACAACGTGAGCATCCCAATTGATCCTTCTCTTCCGGGGAAGGTCGAGGTATTTGCGGCCAACGATCAAACGTGACAGTAGTGGCGAAACCGGATAGTATATGACTGAGTACAGCAAGGCGGAGGCGAAGACCTCGTGAACGTGTATCGGCAGAGTCGGGAGCGAGAAGTAGTCAGCCAAAGGCTGTGTCGCCTTGACGAGCCATGGTAGTGGCTCGATGAAGAAGGGGTCCTTCATTCTATGGTTTGTGTTTGTACTGTCTCTCGATGCTGCTGGGTCAGGCAAATAGCCAGGCGGTACAGAGGCTGGCGAAAAGAATCGAAGACGGTCGTGCTGGTTTGCTCGCCGTGCTGGTTGGAGGGGCTTGGTCCCCTTTTCAATATGTAGCGGCGGTTGGTTGAACGGAGGAAGCCTTGTCACTGGGTATTCCGTGGGTCCGTCAGATGCTTGGAAGCGGACGAGGATGGACCGAGATGGCGTATAAAGCGAAGGTCCCGTGTACGATACAGCGTGGGCGGCGCAAGATGAGGAATACAACAAGCACAATCGCAGAGGCGCGGGGAGTATTGTTGGGGAAGCTAAGCTTGATGGAGGAGGACCCTTGGAGGCTTGGAGCCCTTGAAGAGGTAGGTGTGGTGGGGCGTCAAGTACGTACCTCAACGGCTCAGCAGTCGTCATGAGCAGGCGTCGCGTCAAACGGTTCTCTAAGTACAGTAGTCCAAGCGATCTAGGCTTGTGGCCGTATCAGGTGGGCCGGAGCAGCAATTGAGGGCTTTGACAGGTGTTTCCGGTTTTCTACAGCGGCAGCCGTGACACCGGCATGAGATGCAGCAGCAAAGTCAGTGCCCCATGATGTTATCATGTGCGGAGACGTAAAGGAAAGGGAGGAATCTGTTCGGCGGGTAGGTACACCGTACAAACAGGTCGCGTTTGCATGTTCATTCATTCGGTAGGTATGGATCTGCAATGTTATGTCAGCTAGAAACTTATTCTGATACATACTTACTGTCCAGCTCTCCACCTCTACTAGGTATTTGCCTACCTCGGCACTACTACGTACCTAGGTAGGGAACTTTCAGCTCAGGGGACCAACTTACCAAGTGTCTTCCGCATGGCCACGTTTACGTCCCTCCGGTCCACATCTCCAAATACTCATCATTGGCGACGTCGCCCAAAACTACAATCGCGTCCTTGAAACGTGGCCATCCAGGCTTAAGCAATCGCAACCATGGCTGACCTTCTCCTCGATCTTCTCGAAACCGGGCCCGCCCCCGGAGTCGACGCCAACCCGACACCACGGCCAACCAAGCTTGCTTATTTGTCCCATCTCGCTGATCAAAGCCCGGCGGCTCTGACATCGTCCGAGCCTCAATCTTTGGCTCAGTCATCACAATCATTTCTCCTCTCATTACAAGGCGTCTCGAAGCGCTCTCACAAATCAGTCATCGACTCGGCCTCACATCATGCCAGCCTGACTCGCGCCTTGCCTACCTTGGTCGCGGATACTGCCGACCTACGCAATGCGATACCCAAGCTTGACGCGGAAGCTTTGCGCTTTTCTACAACCTACAGCAAATCCGGCGAAAACGAGGACCTGGCCGAAAGAAAACGTGCGTTGCTTCTACTGCGCAACGTTGAGCGCCTCGTTGATGTCCTTGAACTCCCTACCCTCCTTTCCTCGGCCATCAATATCATCCCTGCCAACTACGCCTCGGCCCTTGACCTCAATGCCCACATCAGGAGGCTTCACGGTCTATACCCGGACTCCCCGCTGGTCGCTCTAGTATCTCGCCAGGCCGATGAAGCCATCATTAAGATGACGGCCGATCTTATTACGGCCCTGAAGTCCCCAGGGCTCAAGTTGGCTGCGTCACTTCGCACCGTCAGCTGGCTAAGGAGAGTACTTCCTGATCTATCTTCGATGACTTCCGTAAGTCGCGAATCTCAGGAGCATACCCTCTCCCTTCTTTTCCTTTGCTGCCGCGTAGCCACCTTGGATGCGACTCTGGAAGCTCTCCAACCCCTCCGCGAGTTGGCCGATGAGGAGCGGCACAGGCAGCAAGGTGCTAGCAACCAGTCTTGGTCCGGAGGCCAGCAGACAGAAAAGTACCTCAAACGGTATGTCGAGATCTTTCGTGAGCAAAGTTTCGGGGTCGTCTCCATGTTTAGGAGTATCTTTCCAACTACAGGCCATCAGGCCAGCCGACCCGAAACCGATGAACAGGATCCTCTCCAGCCCCTGCCGTCGACGTTGTCGACGTTCCCACTCCATCTCGTTGAGATGCTCCTCGAGACCTTGGGGAAATATCTTCCCACGGTTAGGGACCAGGTCGCGAGAGACAGCATTCTGACGCAGGTATTATACTGCTCAGGCAGCTTGGGTAGGCTTGGTGGCGATTTCGGCACGCTGCTAGCTGGGCTAGGCGAGGAAGGCGAGGGAGTGACAAAACAATCCGAATGGGTTGACATAGTCAAGCGACACCGGCTGCTGTCAGGGCGCCTTGAGTCGGTCATTGGTGATTATAGGTCAGCTGGGGTGAAAGGATGAGGAACGGAAAACATGCTTAACATCAAGACTACCAAGATTTTACTGGTACTGCTTCGATGGGTTTGGTTTGCCTGTCTTTCCGTAGGCGATTAATGCTTCTTTAGTCAAATATGACGGGAAACTGCCGGATGAAGGGGATGACTGACTACCTACCTGCGTCTGCAATTGCACACAGAGAGAGGACTTGTGGGTGGGCGATAGCCAGTGAAAGACTCATCGCCAATGGCATCACCACACCTGATGCATAAGACATGCGGCTTCTGCGGGGAAGACATCAGTATTCGTTATGTTATGAGGAAAGAGCTGGGACAACAACCGATGCTTTCGGCTCTCGGGTGACCTGGGCTGACGGCGGGTCACGAGACGATTGGCGGTTCACAGAGAGGATAGACATAATACACTACAACAACCCCCCCCC
>NWBT01000046.1:3327528-3500599 GCA_003386485.1 Colletotrichum lentis
GGATGAGGAAGAGACAAGGGGTCGGACTACGATGTCAGGCAGAGGCACTGCTTCACGCAGTAGCCCGAGACTAGAAGAGAAGCGGTCTTTCTGGAGGGGCTGGTAGGCTGGAAAATATGGCGTCCACCTGGCGTATTGATTATACTCTTGACTGGCCTATGGTACCTAAGTTGGTACCAGAGCTAACAGCCGCTTTGGTGGCTCGGACGGCGAGAAGCGGATGCTGACTATCATTCCCATCCGAGACGGAGGATGTCACTTCACGTGCGGTCTGCGGTATGTCCTGTGCAGGCTGTGCTAGAGGGGAAATGGGTCAGTCGGCATGCGCAAGGCACAATCCTGGCCAGTCAGTTCGTCCGAGTGGGCGATCCCAAGACGTGGCTTCCTACCACTCCTCCACTTTCTAACTAAATATAGCTTAGCCTTCTGCTGTAGGGCTGCACGATTGCTGACTGGCGGGTACTCAGTGTTCAGGGTACGGTGCCACGGCCCACGGGTAGCTCAACCTTCCACTCTCCTTCCTAGTGGGATTGGACAGTGATGGTGAAATGGGACAACACCGCCAACTGGCCGACTAGGCAGCCACTTTCAGAGCAGCCTAGGAACGACGGCAACGCTTGTACCTACCCCACTTATAAGTAATCTGACACTCGCACACAACTTTAGTGCTGAATATCAACCCTCGCAGGCTAATATTCTGGTAAATAGCGTGGGATCTCGCCTGTTGTGTGTTCCCATGGTCCCCCCACTGTACCTTGGCGGCATGACGACTTTTGCGTTCAGCTTTGGGAGGTGTTTGTTACCTGGCCCTCTCGATGACGGATTTCTTTGCCGTTGGCCTAATTTTCATTTTGTCTGTATTAGTAACAGTGTCCTTGGTCCGTCTTCTCAGCCACATACATATTGGTACATTTGTATGTGAATATATACGTATATATCTAAACAAACAAACAGTAAATGGATAGGGGGGGCTGAATCGGATTTGCGAACTACTTAGCATTACGCTCTCAGCGGCTACTGAAGTAGTAGCCCCAGGGAGCTGGAGGATGAGACCCAATTCTCAACATCGGCTTTCGGATCGGGCCTGGGTCAATGTGTTACGAGCTACCTTTATCTTCTCATGGCCGCAACTGTATCATCCCCTTCGTATCGATATGTCTGGAATCAATCGATCCATCCTACCTTCACTTCCCGTCCCATATCTAAAACCATACTTTAATCACACAGTCACGCGGGATTCGCTCTCCTGTCAAACTACCTTACCCAGACCAGCAATCAAGTCTTCCATACAAAACCCAGTCATGCATTTAGATGGTGTCAGCTTTGGTTTCATAGCGAGGCTCTTGCTTATAACCTGCATCAAATGGCTGGCTCTGCCTACACTATTTTTTGGCACCTTCCTCCTGTCACACTCTAACGACTCTAAGCATATGCTCCCAAAATATGACAAGAATAGGCCATGTCAAATTTATACCTCATGTTGACATGTCCAGTCACCCAGAGAGAGACCCTCCGGGAACGTAGGGCTGACCATCCGTGAGTCCAGCCCTGTAACGGCAATTGTTTGATTATTGGGGAACAGTCGTTCGTCTCGCTGGCCTTGTCGATTACCTTATGATGGGCAAAGCCTCATCCTTCTTCCATACATCTTACTCAAGTGAAATTTGGCGGCCTGGTGTCCGTCTCCGACAGTGGCTCTTCTCGATAATGCTCATTCCCATCATGACTGTGCCTTGAGCATCTGGTCAATGTGTTGCCGGCTGTTCTTGTACGTCGTCTCCAGGTAATGCAACTTCTGGCTCAGCTTCTCGACCTCGCCCTCCCTCTCCTTAATCTGGCCCTCCAACTTTTCTTTCAGCTGCGGGATGGGTATCGAAACGAACCTTTTTCGGCCCCCGAGACCCAGCGTTAGCAAAATCGTCACCAAGCCGTATCATTCCGTCCCACTCCCTTGCCATCCGTTAAGGATGCTTTGTCGGCTGGAACAGACGGAACGACAGCGCACTAACAATGAGGGCTTCACATACATTTTGCCAACGCCCTCATAAACACCCGAGTTCGGGGGTACAGTCGAGACCTCATCCAAGGTCAGGTGCACCATGCGCATTTCTCGTTGCTTTGCCGTCATTTGAGTGCGAGCCTGGCCAATCTGCTGCTGGGCTACGATGGCCTGGCTCTCGATCTCGCGGATCAACTGGGTGGAAGGGGGTAAGCATGACCGAAACTAACTATCCAGGCCAGTGAAGGAGCACCGGGTTGCCCTCTTTTTTCTCACCTTTTCGAGCGCTTGGTTTGGGATAGACATATTGACCAAGGTTTTCAATGCCTCTCAAAATGGAGTTGGGTGAAGACTGGACGACTATTGTGTTTCCTGGACTGGCTCAACGGCGCATGAACGTCCCTGCGATTTGGTGCTCGACGTCGTGGTGGATGATGTCTTAGGTAAGGTAAGGTACCTACCTACCTACCTACCATCGCTCTGGGTACCCATCAGATTGGCACCAGCTCAGGCTGTGACCTGCGGGTCAGTGCGTATCCTTAATGGATCGGCATCATGCTTAAATGCATACATGTCTAATTGGATAATGTAAACCTGAAGCTATTGTTATGTATCAATCCATTGATGCAATAGGTCGAAAATTGCAAGACATGGCCGTCGCATCCCAGAACCATTCACATCGGGCATCATAGGTAGTCAAGCATATATAGCGTCAAGCTCCTGATAAGATGAGTCGTGTGAGGACATGTCTATGGCACTCAAAAATCTAAGACCTAGAGGTCCTTTCACCGGCGTCCGGCAAAAATGATAGCTACCCAGGGGACATCACGCCATGGTATTCAACCAGCATCTTACCCTGAGATACACACATAAATAAATACCTCACCACTGAAGCCATCAGCTGTGTACTGGATTCTCACCGTCGTGCCGTGATCTCGATCATTATCCTGCCCACCACTGCAGCTCTCATCCGGCCTTTTGTCTTCCAACGACAAGAGGTATCGACAGCAGCGACCTAGGCCAAACGAGCCTGTACTCGTCCTCGTGGCTCTCGAGGCATCTACGGAGCCAAATCCCCCAAGTGATGTAGTAGTATGCTGATGTTTGGTTAGCACAGTGGGGATCTAGAAAACCCGCCATCAGACACGAAGGCTCATGTAATCCTTACCTCCTAAGATGATGTTAGCATTGTTGGCGCTGAGAGGCAAGTATGGACGAAAGGACGACATCATACATACCAATTCCTGTCATCAAATGCCACCAGGCGTGGCCCTCGAGTAAAGCTCCCCAGGGCAGACCGAGCTGCCGCCTCCAATATCGAATGTGGCTGCAGAAAGCATTGTCCAGGTTCCAAATGAAGAAACCCAGGAGAAATACGCCGAGACCTGTGCCAACCATGATCCACATGGTTTTTAGGATAGCTTGGGCCTTGGCGCCGTTCCTCTTGGTAAGAACTGGGCGCAGCTGGGTCTCCATCACATACAAGCTGCGGAGAACGACCTATACGGCGTTAGTGATCATGACGAGTAAAAACCCCACTGTGTAAATCTGGGACCAGGCACGTTTACCGTTGCCGTTAGCGCCGCATAACAGGCTTGATGGAAACCGGGGTCTTTAGTCATGTGGTAATAGAACTAGTAGTATGCTGTCAGTTTTGGCTCGCATTGGCGTTGGATATCGCTCTCTAGTCGAGGGGACTAAAGATACACACCGTGATGAAGGCGGCCAGGAAAACGAGGCCGGCCCCCAGAACTACGGCGAAACGCGGTGGTTTCGAGAACGAGAAGGTGGCAAAGACCATCAAACACGTCGTGTAGATCATGGAGAGCTCGTCAACCATCTGCATTGGATCTAGGTATGTCATGTGAGCAGTGTACTCGAATACGAACAAGGAGGCCGACGGGCGCATTCCGTTGTGAAGAGCCTACATTTCAATGATGTGTGGAAGGCTGTAGATCCAAGGCCGACAACAACATAACCCATATAGGCAATGAGAAATATGCGCGGGTGTCCTTCAGAGACACAGTTGCGTACACCTTTGTAACCGAGCCAGAGGAACAGGAGGTTCGTGAATGTCTTGCAGCGAAGGGCCGTGGTTAGCAACATTGTCGCTCGGGGGGTTGGTTGTCACTCACATTACAAACTTCAGCACAGTAGTATGAGACTGCATAGTCCTGGGTGATGTGAGCAGAAGTCAATGACAAAGTGCTCACCGGCTCGACTAAGCTGCAAGGCACGTCTCACCTCTTCGCAAAAGTTCAATGTGGACGTCTTATGACCCCAGTAGCCGTCCGAAACGTCATCTTTGTAAGCTAAGCGCAAGGCCTCGAACAACGGAGCCGATGCCATTGCGGTCGGGTACTAGAGAATATCGTCTGCGGGTCAAGCAGGTAAGAGTTGGTCAATGTAGGAAAAGCCCTGTGATTGTTCACGGGGTTCGGTTCCGGGTTATGTTTGGATATTGAGCGTCGAGCGAGCGTTTGGAGGACACTGAGGCGAGAGGAAGTAGCCTGCTTCGGGCGAGGAGGGTTATGAAACCGGCGCGTTGATGTTGTAAAGCCGTTCAAATACTCTGAAGGGATGTTCACGTTTTCCCCATACACAGGCTCCAGGTCCCGGATTCTAGGCCCCGGATCCCAGAGACGCGGCTGTGAGAGGGCAAAGGAGTGCTGGCAAGAAGAGAGCGAGACTCTGTGCGGCGATGTTCCGGGTCGTCCGGAGGAGGTCTGAATGATAGAGGCGTTGCCTGAGAATGGTTGATTGGCTACACCTTGACTTAGGTCCCCACAAGACAGAAGCAGGTAAGTAACGTAAGGTAAAGGGATCGCCAGTAACAGTAACGCATGTAGACCGGGACAGACGGAAACAAGCGGCATACAGGGGAGATTGTTGTGGCTGCAAAGGTCAAGGTACTCGTTGCGTAGATGGGCAAGTAAGGGAAGCAACTCGTCCCACAAGACTGGATCCGTAACGTGGCTCCCGAGGAATGGGTACCTAAGAACTGCAACCCCAACCATGTCCGCTCGGTTTGTGGGTTTTCCACGTTGCAAGTTGCAAGTGCGCGGGACCACGACCTCGGGTCCGGTCCATTGTCTGGCCGCCTAGTCTATGGCTTATTGACAGTGAACTGCCTACGGTCTATGGTGTGGGAGGTCCGACGTTTGGTCAGATGACGTACCCGGGGCAAGGTGCATTGGCTGAGCTTGTGGTAGGACCATTTTGGAGTGCGAAGACGGATGTACTGGGCCGTGTAAACCAGGCAGCAGAGTACTTCACGCTGACTCGCTGAGGCTGATAGTGTTTGAGTCGTAAGCGTCAAGATGGGTTCGCGGAGTGTCAGCCCAATGCGACGATCTAGTGTACACTATAAGGCCTGGCTTGGATTGATAGTGCAAACTTCGTCTTGGTTGCTTCGAGTAGCTTTGCTTTCTGCGCTGGGCCCTTAGGAATGCATGCTATTAACTGCTCTCTATTCGCATGCCAACCGGCTCACCTGCTTCCCAAGCTGTGGTGCTAGCCTGCTACAAGGTACACATGGGTGCCCCGTAGTGTTGTACGCGCCACCTGGCACCTACCCACCGGGTGGCACCTAGGCCCCGAGTTTGGCACTCTGCACCTTGATACCTACCCAAGTACCTAAGCAGCTGAGGTAGGTAAGGTACATATTCGTCGTACCTGCCTGAAGGCAAACCCTCCATACACCGAGGCCGACATTGCGCCGGTTCCCTTACATGCCACCTGGACCATTGACGAGGGCTGCACATTGTCACCGCGCCCAGCCATCAAATATACTGTCATTCAGTAGGCATCGAGTGCATCACCAGCTACCAACAAGAGGAAAATCATCTGTCTCTAGCATCCATCTCTATCGTCCCTGCGATTTGCTATCTGACTTCAGGCCGCTTACCGAACAGCGCGCGGCCAGCGCCCAAAGCGAGCACATTGGTTGTCGTGGCCATTCACATCCATTGCGAACCAACAGCACGCGAACTACAGCCAGTCTCACTAAAATTCGGGACTGGGCTCGAAATGTATATGGTCGTCGGATCCCGCAACAGCCACAAGGCATAACCAGCCCCTTCCACATTCGCTCGAACCGAGACTACAAGTTGTCCGGTCGTCACCATGGCAGCTCCTGCGAAGTCGACACGCTGGGGCTCTTTTCTACAACAAGCCGTCGCCGGCGTGGAAGCCCGGCTCGACAACATCCTCGCCGAAGGCGAGAGCGGCTCCAACCTGCCCCAATCTGCTCCAGCATCTGTCAAGGAGCAACAAACCAGTGAGCAGACTTTCATTTCCCGCTTGTTGTTGCGTAGCAAAACTCTGGGGTGTCATTCTCGTCCAAAGACTGACTCTCGACGCTACAGACCAGCCTCGATCCTCTACTAGTAGCCGTACAAATGACCGCCTGCAGGAGCGCCTTGCCAAGGCCATGGCCGTCAAGAACAATCAATCATCCGACGCTCGCAGTATCACCTCGGACCCCCAGAGTGCCCGGCCAAGTGTTGACGGTGGACGTCACGGAGCTGGTATGCTGCAGATGGATCGTACCGCCCCTGGCAGTCCAGTCTCGAGTTCGGCCCTGGCAACACCCCCGGCTGAGGCCACCGCCCCCGATAATCCCACACAGCCTAACCCGCAGACCAAGTCGGCTTCCCCACGAGGCTCTCAGGAATACATACGATCTCAAACCACTGCAAAGATCGAGATACAGTCTGAGTCTACATCCGCTGATGTGACCAACGCGTGTGATACAAGAGCCGAGCCCGCGATGTCAGAAACTACATCGTTCCAAGCTGCGGCGGGTACTGACCACGAATGCACGCAATGTTCTGTGCTTCGCGCACGTGTCGAGGTTTTAGAAACAATGGCTGAACAGGCGGCAAAAGAGCAACAAGAGGAGATACATCGTCACGTCGAGCAATTTGAGGCTCTCCAGGCAAAGTTGCAATTCTTGGCACGGGATGCGACTGACGCCGCCCGAAAGTCTGCTACCGCAGCACCGGCAGGCAGCCACGAGCGGAAGCTCGCTGAAAGAGATGAAAAGATTGCTGTGCTCATGGAAGAAGGGAGGAACTTGGCTGCCATGGAGCAGAAACACCGGACCATCATCAGGAAGCTCAGGTCACAAATCACTGGTGACGAGAAGACGGTGACAGAACTGCGCGCCCGCCACGACAAGCTGATACTCGACATGGAATCGTTGCGTACTCGAGCCAATCGCGTCGAGGAGCTCGAGCAATCGAACCAAGCCCTGCTGATCCATTCAAATGGAATGCAGGAGGAGTTAAACGCGTTGCGCGCCGAAGTGTCAGCTAACCAGTCTGTAATCCAGAGATTGCGGGATGATCTTCGAAAGGCTTCAGACCAGGCTCACTCAGCCGTTGCGACGGCCAATGAGGAGGCGCTCGCGGCAGAGAAACGTCGGGTCAAGGACCTCGAAGACACCATTGCTGTTCTGCAGGTAGAAAAGAACTTGGCTGCTGACAGAGCAAAGGTCGCCGCCGCCGAAGCAGAAGAAATGGCGGTGCGTGCGGCTGAGCGCACCCGTATGGTGGAGATTGAGATGAAGACGGAGATACAGGCCATGGAAGGTAAGCTGGAAGCGATGCGTGCGCTCGCAGAGGAGGCGTCTTCTGGCGCCGTGGGGGATTCCCAGGCCAAGCTATTGCGCCAAGTAGAAACATTGCAAACACAGCATGCCATTGCCGCGGAGAACTGGCAAGGCATCGAAGCGAGTCTGGTTGCCCGGGTAGGCAACCTTGAACGTGAGCGGGACGATGCTCTACGACGAGAGTCAGAGATGAGAAAAAAGGCCAGAGAAACCGTGAGTACACTAACCTACCTCGGAGCGCTAGACGGATGCTTCGGTCAGTGTAACTTTATTCTGACTGCAGACAGGCGAGCCGGTGCAAGCGTCAAGATGAGGAGCTGCAGGAACTGACGAGCAAGTTCCCCAACCATCAGCGAGATATCGAGGCATACAAAGAACGTATCAATGCACTTCAGAAGAGGGCAGATGCCGCCGAGGCTGCTTTATCACAGGCGAAATCCGAGCTGGAAAAGCAACAGCAAATAATGTGGAAGGGTGAAAGAACTGATTCCGACCGTCGGCCTTGGATAGAAGACCACTTACCTGGGCCCGGGCCCGGATCTAGGATACACAGTCGCCCTGAGTCGCCATTGCTATCTGTGCCCACGCGCACTATGAGTAACGACCTCCTCCTGCTGCAAAGTGCGTCCGGGAAGGGTCGCAAGATCTCAATTCCGACCAACGGAACAGACGGCTTCCAAGAAGGTTCATTGGGAGGTAGGAGAATGTCGAGCCAACCTCCGACGAGGCCACCAATGCAACCCAGCGGCTCGAGTCGCCCCATGGCTCCGTCTATAACATCCTTCGAGTTACCTCCGGACTCACTGCCAACACCCACGTCACATGCGGGCGAGAAAAAAGACATGTTTGACAGCGTAGAGACATTTTCGTCTCCGCAGATGATACAGGACATGGTATCGGTATCAACGGTTGGCGCAGGGCCGTCGGTGCAGCTGGTAGAGAGGATGAGTGCAGCCATCCGTCGACTGGAGGCGGAGAAGGTGACCTCGCGGGAGGAATTGGCGCGAATATCGGGTCAAAGGGACGAAGCCAGGGCCGAGATTGTGTCACTAATGAAGGAGCTGGAATCCAGCAAAACGGCCTCGAAGCGCGTTGCTGAATTGGAGAGTCAGGTCGAAGACTTGAATTCAAGATACCAGACGACGCTAGAACTACTAGGGGAGAAGAGCGAGCTAGTAGACGAGCTGCGTGCTGACGTACAGGATGTGAAGGCCATGTATCGTGACCTGGTAGAGCGAACGGTCAGATAATAGAATATCGTTGTGTGGCGTTGACCGCTCGGAGCAGAGACAAGCAAATCGCGTTCCATGGCAAATAGACGAGGCAATAACCCCGACGGCTAGTCAAGGAAAGAAGGCGTGCTAGTCCAGCTTGCCGCCTGACTACCTAGTCCCCAGCTCTATGCCTTCCTCCTCGGCAGCACGTTCTATATAGCGGCGAACCTATAAAGAATTGTTAGCGATGTCTTTCCTGTTATCCAACGGGGTGAAGACTGCTATCATCAGAGACCTCCTTGTCTGGAGCCAGGTCCAAAGCCAGGTAGCCGTCGTTATCTCTCTTGTCGAACTCGGCCCCAGCTTTGAGTAATGCCACTGCTGTATCACCTAGTGCCACGTACGTGTAAGCAGCCGCTGCACCATGCAAAACCGGAGTCTGTGTTATATTTGGCACGTACCGTGTCCCTCGGCAACGGCATGATGCAGTGCGGTGTAGCCCGAAGCGTCGACAGCGTTAAGAGGGCTCTTGTTCTTGACTAGAAGCATCACCATGGGCACTGAGCCTGCGGCCGCAGCTCTGTGAATGGGGTATTGGCCACGCTTATCGCTGACTCTGGTAGACACAGGAGAGTCCTGACTGATGAGTGTCTTCGCGACATCTAGATTGTTCTTGGAAGCCACGAAGTGGAGGACATTCTAGGTCGGCTGGCTTAGGACACCTGTGCTTCCATTGGGGGGAGGGACTCTGAGATGCTTGGCTTCACTAACCTGTCCGTTGTGGTCTGTGTCAAGCAACTGTTAGACGACTCGACCGCAGGAAAAGGGAAGGGGGTGGGTATGATGGTCGATATCTCACTTTTCAAATTTGCATCGGCTCCCTTCTGGAGCAGTAAACTAACGAGCGCTTCGCCGTCCTTTAGACTTGCCGCGATCATCAGTGGTGTCCAGCCGCTGCCATCCTATACATCGAGGTGTTGAGATTAGTGTGTAAGATGCGCAGCAGGTAAGGCGAGCTGTCGTACTTGAACGTCTGGGTCGAAGCTGCGGTATTGCGCAAGCAAACCGATGATATCAATGCAGTTAGATGATGCAGCCCAGTGAATGGGCAATCTGCCATCTTCGTCTTCCCGAGTGGCGAGCTTGGGCTCTGTCTACAGAACACTTTCCATCAGCACATATTGCTCCTCGGAATAGCGTCGTTGCGGGGAGCACCTTGAGAATAGTCTCAGCCACCGATACTATGCCAATTCGTGAGCCAAATTAAATGCATTTAGGTGGTATGCCGCTGGGAGAAATAAGGAGGCTCACCTCTTCTCTCTCGTGCAGCGGTGTGCAGTGGGAACCGGTCTTGGCTCTCGTCCATTACGTCTTGATGTCCACTATTCCGAGACGTTCAGTGTGCTTTAAATGTACATGCGACAAAGAGAGTACTACCTGTGAACGATGGCGGTGGGAATTTGGCCGAGTGTGAGGGTGTGTTGTTGAAGAGGGGGTTCAAGCTAAGCCGAAGTTCAAGGATGAGGCAGTATGAGAGGTGAGAACTCAGGTCTGGAGCAAATGACAGACGCCGATGAGGATAAATTGCGACAAGGGAATGGGTGGAATGATGACTTGTGGTGCTTTTTACCCGTCACGACTTCGATTTTAAGAAGCTCAGGTGCATCATGCTCTGTCTCACTCTCAAGTCACACTGTGTACTTTTTTCATCTGGGCGAGCTACATTGGGTAAGGTAGATATCTTCTGACCAGTGGTGGTCTGTGCGTTCACTTGCGAGTCCTGCCGAATATCCATAGGTCATGAGCATTTCCAAGTAGAGGTTTTACGCGTAAGGGTGCCTTCTTCATGCCCAGATGCCCCACCTCAGCCGTTCGCATCTTCATCCATTCCATCAAACCAACAGATCGTAGTGAATGGGAAGAGGAACCCTTACTCGAGACCTTGACGATTAATTAGCAGCTGCCGATTGCTCGGAACAACTTGTCGAATCGAAGCTCTTGGCCTCGATGGACGTAGCCATGTCCAAATCGACAGGGCCAGCGTCCGACACAGCCCTCCTAGGAACACTCCTCGACGGCAACCAGAAGACAACCAAGTCCCTCTATATCGACTCGCCTGCTATATCCACGAAGAAACGACAACGGATCGAACTCGGCGATCTCGCCGTTGAGGATGCTGTCGACAGGGCGACCGCCGAACGCCGCTTCAGACTTGAGTATGTCGATGTCCAGAAGCTCCCGCCAGCCCTCGCTGCGAAACAACCGGCACCTCCCAAATCCCGGAGAAGAAATGCGCACCCCAATGCAGAAAAGGCACTTGTTCGGAAGCCTGTCGCCCAAAAGCTACTCGAGAGTGGCAGCGGCGAAGTCGCTGTTGCCAATGAACGACAAGTGGCCGCGATTGAAAACGGTTCCCAGCGCCCGTCTTTCGACTCATCAAGCCTTACTCGGCCAGATGCTTCAACACCACACGGCAACAGGCCTGAGTGGCATCCCCCATGGAAGCTGATGAGAGTCATCTCGGGTCACTTGGGCTGGGTACGAAGCTTGGCTGTCGAGCCTGGAAACAAGTGGTTCGCTAGCGGTGCTGGAGATAGGACTATCAAAATCTGGGATCTCGCCACGGGCTCTTTACGCCTTACCCTCACTGGGCATATCTCGACAGTACGTGGTCTCGCCGTCAGCCCGCGCCACCCTTATCTATTCTCCTGCGGCGAAGACAAGATGGTTAAGTGCTGGGATCTTGAAACGAACAAGGTTATCCGCCATTATCATGGGCATCTCAGTGGCGTTTACACTATTGCCCTCCATCCGACTCTCGACGTGCTGGTTACTGGTGGTCGAGATGGTGTTGCGAGGGTTTGGGACATGCGAACAAGAAGCAACATCCATGTCTTGTCCGGTCATACAGGGACCGTGTCAGACGTCAAGTGTCAGGAGGCTGATCCTCAGGTCATCACCGGCTCGTTGGATGCAACAGTAAGGCTCTGGGACCTAGCTGCCGGAAAGACGATGGGTGTCTTGACGCACCACAAGAAGGGCGTCAGGGCGCTGGCGACGCATCCTCAAGAGTTCACGTTCGCCTCCGGGAGCACAGGAAGCATCAAGCAGTGGAAATGCCCCGAAGGAGCATTCATGCAAAACTTTGACGGGCATAACGCCATCATCAACACTCTTAGTGTCAACCAAGAAAATGTACTCTTCTCTGGTGGCGACAACGGCTCCATGAGTTTCTGGGACTGGAAGACAGGTCACCGCTTCCAAGCCCTCGACACCACGGCACAGCCAGGATCTCTAGACGCTGAGGCAGGCATCATGAGCTCGACTTTTGATCACTCTGGGCTGCGTCTGATCTGTGGCGAGGCCGACAAGACGATCAAAATATGGAAGCAGGATGAGAAGGCGACCCCTGAATCGCACCCAGTTAATTGGCAGCCGACACTTGCGCGGCGCAAATACTAGCTGATTAGGTAAGGAAAAGCAATGAGAAAATGCTTCTCCTGCCATAATAATAGATACCCAACTGCTGAGTCTACTGCATGTGCTCCTGTGGTATAGTGACCTAAAAATACAGCCCCAAGGCCTTTACCTCGCTATCGTCCCGAAATGCCAGTTTGATTTCTTCATCTCCCACAGCGAGGCGCATTTTGCTGGGTCTCTCCGCTTTGTGCGCTTCCAAGACAATGATGCCTGCACTCACCAGCTCGATCGCCGCCTGCCGAAGAGCCAGAGCCTCAGCCACCCGCATGCTGCTCTCCTTGCCCTGACTGGCATCACCTCCTGGCGGTTTTATTGCGAGGGCCGAGATGACGAGAGGATCCATTGCTCCTATATCCAGCTTCATGATGCGATGCAACTCATCCATGACGTCCCCAAATGTCGTCTCGATAGTGCCGTTTCTTTGTATTTTGACCAAAAGGGAGCTGAGAAGTAGCTTGGGTCCGAGTGCTAAAGCTCGCAAATACTGTTGTGTGGGGTTGGTGGTTGCCTCATTGATCGCCCTCTTGATTGTTGCTATTGTGACCTTGACCGGTGATACGAATGCCTTGCCATTGCTCGCAACGGGCTGCCGTCCCTTCTGTCCTGCTTCCAACGACTCGGTCCGACTCTCGGCCTCGGCGAGCTCAACGGCTCGCCTGCAAATGTCCAAGGCTCTTCTGGCATCACCACTTACCGCAGCTACCTTTCGGCTAGCAAACTGAATGGCATCTGCCTCGACAACATTTCCAGGCACACCCTCAAGCCTGGACTGGATAATCTTCATGAGTTGTTCGTGATTGTAGCCGGGAAATGTAATTCTTGTCAAGCCTGGGCTCAAATTAGTCTCCATGCACATACCCTTCGCAATCCCACCGAACTGACCTATACGACTGCTAATCTTGTTGCTGAGAGTTCTCTCGGGTAGATCCATTGTATTTGCGACAGCCAGAACAATGAGCCGGCTGTGCCGCAAGCCCGGCCAATTGAAGAAGTTGTACATGACGCTTTGGTTTTTCGTCACCAGTTGGTCCAACTCGTCCATCAGAACAACACACGGCGTGCGGCGAGGACTGGGGTTATTGAACTCCCTCTCCAGGAGGTCTATGGCTTGTGTGGGGCTGACACGTTCGCCCTTGAGGGCTTCCCATAGGAGGCTGTAGGACTGGTGAGGGTCGGTGATCTTCATGCCATTGATCTCCACAAAGATGAAGTCGTCAAGCTCATCAGCCCTTACGCATTCTTCCAGGCGGGAAATAGCTTCCCGTACAGTCGCTGTCTTCCCAGTTCCAGGGGTTCCAGCAATGTAGATGCAAGTTCCTGTGCCGTCCGCGATGGCGGCCTCCAAGTACGAATACACCATGCCGAACTCGGTCTCCCTGCAAGGCAAACATGCTGGCACACAGGCAACATGCAGTTGGGACCGGGCTAGCTGGAAAGGCGACGACTGCAAGTGGTCTAGGGACAGCTTTCTGGTGCCCAAGGGCGTGAATTCAAGTGTCTTCTTGACCATAATTCTACAAGTAATACGGACGTTCAGTGTCAGTGGAGGGAATAAGAAGCCCTTCAGCCAGGTTGGCAAACGGGAGGTTGCATACCGTTTGCGAGACGACGGTGTGGTAACTGTATGATTGCCTCGGGGTGTAGAAGTTTCATACTTGGCTGTCCGTTTGGGTGTTACTGCACCCTGGGCTCCATCCGAGGTTGCATACGGCTGCTCGGGTGTTGATTCTCGCGCCAGCTGGCGCCTTCTAGTCGACTTGGTATGGGTTTTCACAAACTCAATCAAGTTGTAGACGCCCCGTTCACTGGCATTATAAATGTCTTCCCATACAAACTCGTCGGTGTACGTCGCCGTTCTCGTGTTGCAGGCACGGCGGCACACAAACGTTTTCCCGTAGTCGGACGAGGATCGTGGTACCTTTCCTGACGGGTATCTTGATGAAAAGTCTCGATGTGACAAGACCAGAGCTTTGCCGTTGATAGCAGCGAGGGGGTTGACGTCCCACGAGGGGGATATGTATAGTTCATTCTATCGGTGGTAAGCGTCGGCATGGGCGCTCTTACGTTTGGGCAACATACGGGCAAGGCGTCCAACCGTTTCCTCTCCTTGTTGCGAATTTCTTTCTCTGTCGAAAACCACATAAAGCTAGCTGCCTTTTCGCCGTCATCTGCTTCCATGAACTCGCAAACAACCGCGACCCAGGCCTCTTTCGAACCTTCGGCCTTCAAGAGAACGCAATCCCCAATGTGACACTGAAAATTGCCCATCCGCGCGCCCTTGATCAGAGTAACCTTGCCACCGGTTCTTTTGCGCTTCCGAGTATTCTGGGCATCGCTGCTAGCGTGGTCTGGAGTTACAGCGTCTGTAGATTCGTAAATCCATTCCCAGGGAAGGTCGTCGATACCGAGCTCGTCGTCAGAATCGTCTCTCGCCACCCCCGTGGATTTGACAGGCCGGCGACATTTCCGACGGGCTGCTGGTAATAGAGTAGAGACCATCGAGTGTGAAGTGAGTGATCGGCTGTCGAATTGTGTGGTGTGCCGCGAAAGCATCCGTGATACTCAAGCTAGGGAGAGTAAAAAAAGAGAAAGGGTGTTGGTTAGTTAGATGTCGCTGAAGATGCTCTGTGCGGATTAACATATATACACTGTGTAGACCTTACGTTCTACTTAAAGCTAGGTTAAGACTACTACCTGTGCCAAGCCCCCACTTCTGTGGATTCAGGCAAACCCTCACTCGCAAAGCAGGTGCTCACAGGCCATTTGTAAATACTACCTATTTGTAAAAATAATACTATATAAAGCTATTTAGGCCTGCGTGACGCAGTAGCATGCGTCTGGCAGCGTCTGTGCGCTCTGCGCGCAGACAGTTAGTTTAATTCTAACTGCAGGAAAGCTGCTTTTACAGAAGTCTAATTAGCTACAAAAGCCCTATAGAAGTAGAGCCTTATGCCCTACATACATAATAAGGCTCTAATAATAGTATAACCTACCTATATATTATATTTTTTTATATTATTCCTTATATTATATTAGGTAGAAATAAGCTAACCTTCTAATGTTTAATAAATAAGGTAGTTTTCTTTTTACTAAAAAGAATTAGTAAGAGGTTTTTCTCTTTAGTAGAGATTAAAAAGTATAATATATTTAGAATAGTATATAAGAATGCTTTACTTAGCCTACTTAGGTAGAAGAATATAAGTAAAACTCTTATTATATAACTAAATAAAGCTATTTAAACTACTAGAATTAATATAGGTAGTAAGGCTGCTTATTAGACTTATATATAACTACTATAGGTAATTTCTTATTAATATACTACTTTTTAGCCTTTTTATAGCGTTAGAAAATATCTTCTTAAAGGCCTTATATATCTTTTTCTTTACTACCTCTACTAAAGGCCTAGCCTACCTAAGCTTATTAAGTTACCTATAAACTACTATTTACCTTACGTAATATAGTAGTATATATCTAGCAGCATCTATATATACCTTTATGTATACAGACAGTTAGTTTAATTCTAACTATAGGAAGCTACTTTTATAGAAGTCTAATTAGCTACTAGAGCCTTATAAAAAGTAAAGCCTTAGACCCTATATATATAATAGGGCTCTAATAATAGTGCACTTTACCTATATATTATATTCTTCCTTTATAATAAATCCTATATTATATTAGGTAAAAATAAGCTAACTTTCTAACATTTAATAATAAGGTAGCTTTCTTTTTACTAAAGAAGAATAGTAGAAGGTTTTTCTCTTTAGTAATAATTAATAAGTACTATATATATAGTATAGTGTAAAGGAATACCTTACTTATTCCTACTTAGATAGTAAATAATATAAGACTCCTCTAACCTACGTAATATAGTAGTATACGTCTAGCAGTGTCTATATGCTTTACATACAGACAGTTAGTTTAATTCTAACTATAGGGATACTACTTTTGTAGAAGTCTAATTAGCTACTAAAGCCCTATAAAAGTAGAGCCTTAGGCCCTATATGCATAATAGGGCTCTAACAATAGTGTAACCTACCTATATATTATGTTTCCTTTATATTATATATTATACTATATATTATATTAGGTAAAAATAAGCTAACCTTCTAATATTTAATAATAAGGTAGTTTTTCTCCTATAAAAAATAGTAAGAGGTTTTTCTTCTTAGTATAGATTAATAAGTACTATATATATAGAATACCCTTCGAGGCTATACATTATGTAAATATATTTTATATTCTAGGGGTCTAGTAATATATATTAAGTATAACTATTATATTAAGTTTCTAACTAATAGTATTCTTAGAGCTTCTAGTATAATCTCTACTTCTATCTCTTAATTATACTATACCTACTAAATAGCGTAGATTACTACCTACAGCTAGCCTAAGCGCTTTATCTTAGTAATAGTTAATCTATCCTCCCTCTACTAGGCTATCTTACTGATAAAGAAGTAGAGCCTCTACTGTAAGGCTTACCTTACCCTAATAATAAGGCCTATATTAGCTACTAGGCTATTAAGAAGTAAGATTACTAATCTAACGCTAGTAATATTAATTACTATATAATTATCTATTCTGCTATTAATAATAGTAATATTATATAGAGAGTTCCCTCTATACTACTTAATAATAGAGCTTATTTAAGCTGTTATAAACTGTTTTATAACCTCTAAGGGGTTATAATTAAGAGGGATATTAATATTAAAAAGGTTGTTTAAGTTAAGCGTAAGTATAACTAAGAATAAGGACTTAATAAGATTAAACTTAATAAGATTAGAAAGGAGGATTTAATTTAGTTACTTTAGTTTTAGGATAATTTATCTAAATTGCAGGTTTAGTAGGTTACAGTAAAGCAGATTTATCTAGATCGCAGGTTTAGTAGGTTGTAGGTATAGTTAATAGGAGAATCCTAAATTCTATTCTAGCTGATTATATATACCTAATAAGCCTACCTCTTAAGGTTAAATACCTCTATAGTTAAGAGTTCTTAACCTTAGTAGTAAAGACCTTAAGAGTAAAGCTATCTCTAGTAGACTATACTAACCCCTATAGTACTATATATTTTTAAATAAGCTACCTTACTAAGTTAATAGCATAAGAATAGGGTATAGTGCTTATATTAGGCTAACTGCTTTTATTTTTATTTTTATTTTTTTGCATTATGTAACTAATCTTAACTATAGGATTGAATTAGTACTACGCTAGTTTAATTAGCGTTCTTAAATGTATATAGAATAGTGTAAAGAAATACCTTACTTATTCCTACTTAGATAGTAAATAATATAAGACTTCTCTTACTAAAAGAAAACTACTATTTATATCTTTTTATACTCTTCTAGGCTATATATTATATAAACATATTTTATTTTCTAAGGGTCTAGTAATATATATTAAGTATAACTATTATATTAAGTTTCTAACTAATACCTTAGAGCTTCTAGTAAAATCTCTCCTTAATTATACTATACCTACTAGATAGTGTAGATTACTACCTACAGCTAGCCTAAATGCTTCTTTATTATTATAATTTTAGATATATTATCTTACTTCTAGGCTATCCTACTAACAAAAGAGTAAAGCTACTACTATAAGGCCTACCTTACCCTAATAATTAGGCCTATATTAGCTACTAGGCTGTTAAGAAGTAAGATTACTAATCTAACATTAGTAATATTAATTACTATATAGTTATTTATTCTACTATTAATGGTAATAATATTATATAGAGAGTTCTCTTTATACTACTTAATAATAGAGCTTATTTAAGCTGTTATAAACTGTTTTATAGCCTCTAAGAGGTTATAATTAAGAGGGGTGCCTAGTTTAAAGAGGTTATCTAGGTTAAGCGTAGGTATAACTAAGGATAAGGAGTTAATAAGATTAGACTTAATAAGATTAGAAAAGAGGATTTAATTTAGTTACTTTAGTAGGTTTTAGGGTGATTTATCTAGATTATAGGTTTAGTAGGTTATAGGTATAGTTAATAGGAGAATCCTAGGAGATTCTATCCTAGCTAACTATATATAACGTATATATATAGTAAGCAGATTAACATAGTAAGCAGATTACTTTCTCCTTCTTTCTTACCTTTCCTCCTTATAATAACTTTTCTCTATATATAACTATAGAATCCTCTTTAAATAAAAGCTATATTATTCTTACACTTAAAGCTATCTAAAAAGACCTAAAACTATCTATATAAAAAGCAGCCTCTATCTATAAAATCCTATTCTTAACCCTTAACTACTAACGTATTAGATAACTACTATAATAAGAAACGTAATTAAAATTAATAAAGATAACTAAGCTAGAAGAAATAGTAATTCTTAAATAAGTTATTAACCTAATTAATTAAGGATTTCTACTGTAACTTAACAACATATAAGATATAGCTAATTACCTTCTTAACAAACGTAACATAACGTATATTAGACCCTAATAGGCAGAGAACTTTATATAAGATTAACTATAACTAAAGATACATTTTTAACGTAAAATTAACTATTAGAGGGTATTAGCTAAGGATCCTATAATTATATAGGCTTAGTTTGCCTTTATATAAAATATAATTATAAAGTATAGAATCTATAATAATAATATCTATAATTTTAATAAGATAGGCTTCTTAATAGGAATACTATTATATATAAAGGTTATTATAACCTCTAATTACTATAGAAAGCCTTATATAAAGCAGCCTAGTAGTTATAAATAGGTTTCTATTATTTAGAGTGTATATATAGATAGCTAGGTGCTGCCTCTATATATTATTCTTAAAGGTAAATATTACCTCCTCTTATAGTATACTAATAGCTAATTCCTACCCTAATAGCATATCTACCTTAGTAAAAACAGATAGACTATAAATAAGATTAGCTTAAATTAGCTATAGTATTTTAAAAAGTATCTAAAGTCTTATATAAAGGGTGTTAAGCAGCTTCTAATCCTTAATAGCTATAATAGCTATAAGTTTACTAAGTTTAATAATTACTATAAGAAATATAGTATTATTACTTTTTATATACCTCCCTATTTACTATATAAGCTTTAGCCTCTTAATATTAGCTGCTTTAGTCTACTAAAGGCATTATATAGTAAGGAAACTAAGAAAATAATATAAATATAGATTATATATATTACTAAGGATAACTTCTTTCTAACCTTTAAGCTAGCCTTTTCTACTTTAATAGGTAAAGAAAATATATAAGCTAGCTTTAGATAGGCTAGCCTTATCCCTTTTAACCTAAAAGTAGTTATTTCCTACTTAGATTTTAAGCTAAAGATACTAACACTATCTAACTTACGCCTAAGCAGCTAGGGCTCCTAAGACCTAAAGATACTAACTATAGTATATAACGCTATATAAAGCTTTATATTACTTAAGAAAAGGATTACTAGTTATTAATATAGCTTACTAACCTATTTATATAAAGTAGTTAACTTATAGGCTAAAGGTATTAGTAAGTTAGTATATAAACTAGCTTTTATTAAAGCTAAGTGCTATAGGCTTTATATAGTAAATAAGATACTAAGTAAGCGTTAGAGGGCTAAAAAAACCTAACTACGTCTTAGAGGGTCCCTTAATATAGCTAAAGTAGAGGTAATCTAGATAGAGAAGGGTGTTATTAATGCTAGAGGTAAAAATATATATTAGGAGGGAGCTTATATAGAGGGGGGTAAATTATATAGTTAGTAATATAGTAATTATAGAAAGACTTAACATAACGTATTAATATATTAGGTAGTTTAGGAGACCTCTAAAGAAGAGAATAATAAGTAGTTTTAATTAATATTATATAATGCTACTAAATTAACTTATAATAATAGTAGGAAGGTAGAGAAAGGTAATCTGCTTACTATGTTAATCTGCTTACTATATATGTATGTTACCTAATAAGCCTACTACTTAAGGTTAAATACCTCTATAGTTAAGAGTTCTTAACCTTAGTAGTATAGACCTTAAGAGTAAAGCTATCTCTAGTAAGTTAATCTAGTATTAAGACTATACTAACCCCTATAGTACTATATATTCTTAAATAAGCTACCTTACTAAGTTAATAGTATAAGAATAAGGTATAGTGCTTATATTAGGCTAACTGCTGTTTTCTTTTTTTTTTATTATATAACTAATCTTAACTATAGAATCTAATTAGTTCTACGCTAGTTTAATTAGCGTTCTTAAATTAAATATCTCTTTATACCCTTCTAGGCTATACATTATGTAAACGTGTTTTATTTTCTAGGGGTCTAGTAATAACGTACCTATATAGTAAGTTACCTATTAAGGTAAGTTACCTACTTTTCTAACTTTCTATCTCTTTTACCTTTATATATCTTTCCCTCTACATATAAATATATAATCTACCTTAATTAAAAGTTATATTATCCTTACTATCTAGGCTCTTAAAAAAGACCTAAAAATATCTATATAAATAGCTGCCTCTACCTTTAAGGTCCCTTAAATAACGCTACGTAACTAACGCGCTAGACGTATTATATAGAGCAAAAGATAACTAAATTTAATAAAGTTAACTATACCTAAAGAGGAGGTAATTCTTAAATAAGTTATTAACCTAATTAATTAAGGGTTCCCTCTATAATAAGAAGATATATAAGAAATAGCTAACTAACTTATAAATTTATATAATAGGATGTATATAGGACCTTAATAGGTAGAGAACTTTATATAATATATCTCTAAATTAAAAATATAATTTTAATGTTAAATTAACTATTAGAGGGCCTTAGCTAAGGATCCTATAATTATATAAGGCTAGTTTATACTTATATAAAACATAATTCTAAAGTATAAAATACTAGATTATAATATCTATAACTTTAATAAGACTAGTTTCCTAATAGAAATACTATTATATATAAAGGTTATTATAATATCTAACTGTAAGAGAAGGCCTTATATAAAGCAGCTTAGTAATTATAAATAGGTTTCTATTATTTAAGGTGTATACATAGATAGCTAGGTGCTACCTCTATATATTATTATAAAAGGTAAATATTACCTCTCCTCCTAGTATACTAACTACTAATTCCTAGCTATATAGTGTATTTATCTAAGTAAAAATAGATAGATAATAAATAATATTAGCCTAGATTAGTTAAAGCACTTTAATTAGTGTATAAGGACTTATATAAAAAGCCTTTATTACCTTTTAATCCTTAATAGTTATAATAGCTATAAATTAACTAACTTTAATAAATACTATAAAGAATAAAGTATTATTACTTTTTATATACCTCTTTATTTATTATATAAGCTTTAGCCTCTTAATATTAGGTGCTTTAGCTTATTAAAGTACTTATATAGTAAGGAAATTAAGAAGATAATATAGATATAGATTTTATATATTACTAAGGATAACTTCTTTTCTACCTTTAAAGTAGTATTCTTTACCTTAATAGGTAAAAATAATATATAAGCTAGTTTTTAATAAGTAGGCCTTATACCTTTTAACCTTAAAGTAGTTCTTTCTTACTTAGATTTTAAGCTAAAAATACTAACACTATTAAACTTATAGCTAAGCAGCTAAGGCTCTTAGGACCTAAAGACACTAACTACAGCAGTAGAGGGTGTATAAAGTGCTACCTCCCTTAAAAAGAAGATCTAAGTATATTAAGGTAGCTTACTAATACTAATATATAAAGTAATTAACTTCTAGGCTAAAGGTATTAGTAAGTTAGCCTATAAGCTTACTATTATTAAGGCTAAAAACTATAAGCTTTATATAGGGATAGAGGTACTAAGTAAGCACTAAAGAGTAAAGAAGACCTAACTACATCTTAGAGGGTTACTTAATACTGCTAAAGTAGAGGTACTATAGGGAGAAAAGGATATAGTTAATACTAGAGGGGAAAATAACTGTTAGAAGAAGGGTTATATAGAAGGTATTAAACTATATATATAATAATATAGTAATTACAGAAAGTCTAAACATAATGTAAAAACCTATAAAGTAGTTTAGGATAGTAATAAGGAAGACGGTAATAAGTAGTTTTAATTAATTTTATATATTATAGTTAAATTAACTTAAATAAAATATAGAAGGGTTTAGGAAGGTAGGTAACTTACCTTAATAGGCGACTTACTATATAGGTATGTTATATATTAAGTATAACTATTACATTAAGTTTCTAACTAACACCTTAGAGCTTTTAGTAAAATCTCTACTTCTATCTGTTAATTATACTATACCTACTAGATAGTGTAGATTACTACCTGCAGCTAGCCTAAGTGCTTCTTTATTATTATAATTTTAGATATATCATTCTGCTTCTAGGCTATCTTACTAACAAAAGAGTAAAGCTGCTGCTATAAGGCCTACCTTACTCTAATAATTAGGCTTATATTAGCTACTAAGCTATTAAGAAGTAAGATTACTAATCTAACGTTAGTAATATTAATTACTATATAGTTATCTATTCTATTACCTGCGTGACGCAGTGGTATGCGTCTAGCAGCGTCTGTGCGCTCTGCGCGCAGACGGTTAGTTTAATTCCGACTGCAGGAAGCCACTTTTGCAGAAGTCTGATTAGCCACTAGAGCCCTGCAAAAGTGGAGCCCTAGGCCCTACATGCATAATAGGGCTCTAATAACAGTGCACCTCCCTACATATTATGTTTTCCTTTATATAGAAATACCCCTATATAGTGTTAGGTAAAAACAAGCTAACCTTCTAATGTATAATAATAGAGTAGTTTTCCTCCTATATAAATTGCAGAAGGTTTTTCTCTCTATATATAGATTAATAAGTACTGTGTATATAGAATAGTGTAAAGGAATACCTTACTAGTTCCTACTTAGATAGTAAATAATGTAAGACTCCTATTGCTATTCTATTATTAATAGTAATAATATTATATAGAGAGTTCCCTTTATACTACTTAATAATAAAGCTTATCTATGCTATTATAAACTATTTTATAACCTCTAAGAGGTTATAATTAAGAGGGGTGTTTAGTTTAAAGGGGTTATTTAGGTTAAGTGTAGGTATAACTAAGTAGAATAAGGAGTAAATAAGATTAGACTTAATAGGATTAGAAAGAAGGTTTTAATTTAGTTACTTTAGTAGGTTTTAAGATAATTTATCTAAACTGTAGGTTTAGTAAGTTATAAGTATAGTTAATAGGAGAATCCTAGATTCTATCCTAGCTAACTATATATACCTAATAAGCCTGCCTCTTAAGGTTAAATACCTCTATAGTTAAGAGTTCTTAACCTTAGTAGTATAGACCTTAAGAGTAAAGCTATCTCTAGTAAGTTAATTTAGTATTAAGGTAGACTATACTAACCCCTATAGTACTATATATTCTTAAATAAGCTACCTTACTAAGTTAATAGTATAAGAATAAGGTATAGTGCTAATATTAGGCTAACTGCTATTATTTCTTTTATATTATATAACTAATCTTAACTATAAAATCTAATTAGTTCTACGTTAGTTTAATTAGCGTTTTTTTTTTTTTTTTTTTAGTAAGAGAAGTCTTATATTATTCACTATCTAAGTAGGAATAAGTAAGGTATTTCTATACACTATACTAAATACATAATATAGTTAATCTATATAGGTAGAGAGAAAAACCTCTTATTTTAGGAGGAAAACTACTCTATCTTATTAAACATTAGAAGGTTAGCTTGTTTTTACCTAACACACTATAGGGTATAACATAATATAAAGGAATATAGTACGTAGGGTGGGGTGCACTATTGTTAGAGCCCTATTATGTATGTAGGGCCTAGGGCTCTACTTTTGTAGGGCTCTAGTGGCTAATCAGACTTCTGCAAAAGTGGCATTCCTGCAGTTAGAATTAAACTAACTGTCTGTATGTAAAGTGTATAGACGCTGCTAGACGCATACTACTATGTTACGTAGGTTAATTAGCATTCTTAAATATCTCTTTATATATAGTTAGTATCTCTTTTATTTTAAGCTACTGATTTTTTAAAGCTTAATAAGCTTAGTAGACCTTATTAACTAAGTAAGTATAGCTAAGATTATTATAAGTCTAGATAAGTTTTACTATTTTAGTAAGTACTTTATATATATATAAGGAGTTAGCTAGGTAACTATTTAGAGATTCCTTAGATTAGGGGCGTATAGGCTATACCTCCTCCCTTTTCTAATTAAAGGAAGATTCTACTATAGTTAGAATCTTTAAGTAAAAGTTATATAATATAGTTAGACCTATCTTTCTACTTAGACCCTACCTAGTTAAATATATTTAGCTATAATTTTATAATTCTTTTACTTATACCTCTTTAAAGTAACTAGTATAGGTTTAAAATAAAGAGAAGTAATAAATTTACTTAGGTTACTAATAAGCTTTTAATAAGTAGTTACTAAAAAGCTATTAGTATTAATAAGCTATAGTAATAAGAGTCTTATATTATTTACTATCTAAGTAGGAACTAGTAAGGTATTCCTTTACACTATTCTATATATATAGTACTTATTAATCTATATATAGAGAGAAAAACCTCCTATAATTTATATAGGAGGAAAACTACTCCATTATTAAACATTAGAAGGTTAGCTTGTTTTTACCTAACATAATATAGGTTTATTATAAAGGGAAAATATAATACGTAGGGTAGGTTACACTGTTGTTAAAGCCCTATTATGCATGTAGGGCCTAGGGCTCTACTTTTGTAGGGCTCTAGTAGCTAATTAGACTTCTGCAAAAGTAGTATTCCTGCAGTTAGAATTAAACTAACTATCTGCATACATAAAGTGCGTATAGACGCTACTAGACGTATACTACTGTATTACATAGGTATTAATAAGCTATAATATCTTACTTTTAAGGAACTAAGATAAAACTACTATTAAGTAAGATATAAACCTATATAACGCAGTAGTATATATCTAGCAGCGTCTATATACACTTTATATAGCAGTTAGTTAGTTTAATTCGAACTGTAGGAAAGCTACTTTTATAGAAGTCTAATTAGCTACTAGAGCCCTATAAAAGTAGGGCCTTAGGCCCTACATACATAATAGGCCTCTAACAACAGTACACCTCCCTATGTATTATGTTTTCTGTTATAATAAATCCTATATTATGTTAGGTAAAAATAAGCTAACCTTCTAATATTTAATAATAAGGTAGCTTTCCTCTTACTAAAGAAGAATAGTAGGAGGTTTTTCTCCCTAGTATAGATTAATAAGTACTATATATAGTTATAAAATTAGTGTAAAGGAATACTTTACTTATTCCTACTTAGATAGTAAATAATATAAGACTCCTCTTACTAGTAAGTAAGATATAAAGCTTTACCTATAAGAGGCTATATATAGAATAACTCTTTTAATTTAATATAAAGACTATTATACTAATCTCTACTTAAAAAAGTATAAACCCTAAGTATATAGGTAGATAAAGCTAACTATATATTTATTAGTAAAGGTATACTAATTCTCTATCTAATCTAAAGAAGTAGTAGCAGCCTACTAAACCTAAATAATAAGGTAGTTATAGCTATAATATAGTTAATATAAATTACTATATAGTTCCTTATAAACTAAAGTGCTATAAAATAAGAGTAAAGACGCTTAGCCTATAAGGCCTAAAAGGTCCTTCTCTAAGAGATTATTAACTAGATAGTATAGTATACTTTATAAAGGGACTATAAGAAACCTCCTACCTATAATTATAAGGTTAATAAAGAAGAGGCTACTAACGCCTAAGTAGTAGATTAGATTATAGCTATTAAGATAGGTAACTATCTCTATATAGGTAGTATAGTAGAGTAATATATGAAGTAGGCTTTATCTAAGTTATCTCTATCTCTATAGATATAATAGAGAAACTATAAGTATAGTCTTAAGGAACTACCTATATAGGGATTATTCCTAATGTTTATTTACTAATAGCACCTTAACTAAGATACCTAAGAATAGAAGTACTAAAGGGAGCTATAAAGAAAGTATTAATAGAATAGGTAGATACTTAGTTAATTCTTCTCTAAATAGTTAGTAATTTACTAGAATTTAGGTATAAAAAACATATATAAGTCTAAGTCTAACTTACATAACGTAGTAGTATATATCTAGTAGCGTTTATATGCTTTATAAGCAGACAGTTAGTTTAATTCTAACTATAGGAACGCTACTTTTATAGAAGTCTAATTAGCTAGTAGAGCCCTACAAAAGTAGAGCCCTAAGCCCTATATATATAATAGGGCTCTAATAATAGTGTAACCTACCTATTTAAGAACGCTAATTAAACTAGCGTAGAACTAATTAGATCCTGCAGTTAAGATTAGTTACATAATGCAAAAAAAACAACAGCAGTTAGCCTAGTATAAGCACTATACCTTATTCTTATGCTATTAACTTAGTAAGGTAGCTTATTTAAGAACATACAGTACTATAGGGGTTAGTATAGTCTACTAGAGATAGCTTTACTCTTAAGGTCTATACTACTAAGGTTAAGAACTCTTAACTATAGAGGTATTTAACCTTAAGAGGCAGGCTTATTAGGTATATATAGTTAGCTAGGATAGAATCTAGGATTCTCCTATTAACTATACCTATAACCTACTAAACCTACAGTTTAGATAAACTATCCTAAAACTAAAGTAACTAAATTAAATCCTCCTTTCTAATCTTATTAAGTCTAATCTTATTAACTCCTTATCCTACTTAGTTATACCTACACTTAACCTAAATAACCCTTTTAAACTAAGCACCCCTCTTAATTATAACCCCTTAGAGGTTATAAACTAGTTTATAACAGCTTAAATAAGCTCTATTATTAAGTAGTATAGAGGGAACTTTCTATATAATATTATTACTATTAATAGTAGAATAAATAACTATATAGTAATTAATATTACTAGCATTAGATTAGTAATCTTACTTCTTAACAGCCTAGTAGCTAATATAGGCCTAATTATTAAGGTAAGGTAGGCCTTATAGTAGCAGCTCTACTCTTTTGTTAGCAGGATAGCCTAGAAGCAGGATAACGTATCTAAAATTATAATAATAAAGGAGCACTTAGGCTAGCTGCAGGCAGTAATCTGCGCTATCTAGTAGGTGTAGTATAATTAAGGCTAGATAGAAGTCTAAAAGTTAGAGAAAAGAGATTTTGCTAGAAGCTCTAAGGTGTTAGTTAGAAACTTAATGTAATAGTTATACTTAATATATGTCACTAGACCCCTAGAAAATAGAACACGTTTACATAATGTATAGCTTAGAAGGGCTAGAGAGTAATTACCTAGTTGTTATTATAAAGGTATATAGGCTAAAGCTAAAAAAGATATCTAATGATATCCTTTTAGTTAGTTAAAATTCTACCCTAAAGAAGTTTATTAGTAGTAAAGGCTTAGAAAGCAGTAAGAGAAAGTACCTACTAAAATAAAAGCTAGAAGACTAAGGTGCTTATAGTTAGAAGTAAGCTTCTAAAGTATTAACTACTTCTAGTTATTCTAGTAAGCAACTTTTAAAAGGTTAGTAATATACTTAGCTACCTAGACCTAAGTAGTCGAAAAGTAGATTAGTATATACTTAATATATTAGTACTTAAGTATTATTAGCTTACTTTCTCTTTTTCAGAAATATTTTATTATAAAGGTATTTTAGGTTATCTAAGTAGTATCTTAAACCTTAGAAGGGACCTAAAAGTATAATAAGTCTTAAAGAATAATTAGTAAAAGCTAAAAGATAAACTAACTATAGAATACTTTTTCTAAATAATAAATTAAGTAATATACTAGGTAGTATAACTACTTTAGTAGTATATAAGCTCTAGTATATCTTTATAAAGTTAACTAAGGTAGCTAATATATAGTAGACCCTTACTAATTGTCGGAATCGAACCTGCGACCTCGGACCTTAGGGCTTAGGATAAATCTGGCCCCAGCGGAAGTGGGTTGCGGTGGGTGGCTGCGCGAGACTGCCCCACCCAAGGGTAGGCCAGCAGGGCGCCTGCCACTAAGGGTAAATACCTACTTCCTTCCTAGTAGTAAGATTAGTTTGTTACGTAACAACAACAACCACTATTAAGATAAGCTAATTATTATAAGATTTATAAATAGCCTTATTTAATAACAACCTTACCCTATAATAATACTAACACTAATTAGTAATAGCTATTATAGTTATTATAGGTTAGTAAGGATATTGCAGAAGAGATAATAATCCTAGCTTAGTCTACCTATTATGCTAATTAAGGTTTTAACCTATATATTATTAACTTAAAAACTAACGCGCTAATTACGCTGTTAATAATAGCCTTAGGTATAGTTATCTTTAAGGTACAGCCTAGCTGCCTTAAGGTAAGACTACCTCTATTATTAATAACTAGACCTTTTTACTCTTTTAACTATCCTTTTTCCTTCCTTTATTATACCTTACTTTACTTAATAGTTTAGTTAGTTTAGTTACACTGTTTAGGTAAACTATTAATAACTTTATAAATAACCTTATTTTTATCCTTCTTTTCCCCCTTAATAAGACTCCTCTTACCTCCCCTTATAGGGTCCTCTATCTTATTATATTACCTTTTGTTATCTTACCTTTCATCCTTATATCTTTATAACTATATTAATAATACATTTAATTAACTAACTTTCTATTAGAGTTAACAGCATTATTAAGATCCTACTAAGCCTATTAAAATACATTAATCCTAAGATATAAGATTACCTTTAAGTAACGTTAGATAAAGTAACTTTAGTATAAGTTAACACCCTTATTACCTATATAATTACTAAGTAGTAAATTAAAGGGTTTTATATATTAGCCCTCTAGGAGGCCTTACTTCTTAAGTATAATAGATAGTCTAAACAAACCTTTAACCTTATAGATATAACACTCCTTATAAAGCTTTAGAATTACCTCCTCTAATATAGGGTATTTATCCTATAGGGGTAAGAATTACAAAAGATCTCTATTAACCTTATAAAGGTCCTTAACCTTAAAGAATATTACCTATAGTTATAAAAAGAATTTAATAAGTAGTATATAAAGGACTTACTTTTCTATAGTTACTATAAAGTTAATAACTTTATTAATAGTATTATAAAGCTACTGCTATCTAGTAAATTAGTATGCTAGAGGATACCTACACCCTAATAGTAATAGCAGCAGCAGCAGCTAGTAATACTAAGCCTAATAGACCTACTCTTACTAAGCAGTAACATAGGGATAGTAGCTAGCCCTTTAAACGTATAGGAAGGGTAGATACCTCTTAGGCCCTCTACACCTATGTAATAGGGCAGCTTTATAAGAAAACTACCTTATTAAACTCCTCTTATTACATTAGTAAGAAGGTATTTTAATAGCCTAAACTTTAAGACTATACTCCTATAGGACTTTAAGATAGGATTTAAGGTAATAATAACTTATAAGCTCCTAGTTAATAATAGTTATAATTAGCCTACCTCTTAGCTCTACTATAATAACAGGCTGTAACCTTTATGTTTTCTATATACTTTATAACCTTTATAGCCTACTTACTCTTTATTATATCCTTACTACTTTATCTTTCCTCCTAAGTTACCTCTACTATATTAGTAATAGGTAATACACCCTTCTTTACTTTATATTAATACCCTATATAAGGCTTATAACGTTTAGCCTAATTATAAAAGGCATCCTAACTCTCTTAATTAGCCTACCTTAAAGCAGCTAAATAACCTATTAAAACTATATACTAGCTTAAATATAAAGTACACTAGTAAGAAATATAATATACTTAATATTAAACTTATAATCTTTTATAAGAACTATAATAATGTAGGTATTACTAATAACATAAAGCATCTTAGTATTACCTTCCTAATAATACTAAAAGGTAAGGTATTAGACTTTTACTTCTAACGCCTTTATAGCTAAAGGCTACATAACTTCTACATCCTTATTAACGCTCTTTATAGGCACTTTAAGACTAAAGAAACTATTAAAGGTTACCTTACTAAGTAGCAGTAGATTTTATATTAGTAGATAGAAGCATTAGAGCTAGGAAAAACAAAGGGTAAGATCCTTAAGCTAATAATCTTATGCCTTAATGTTATCTAAAGGGCTTTTCCTTTAGCATATTAGACTAATAATTTCTTTAGACTATAGCTCTTAAATACCTACTGCAGTATACCTAAGGCTTAACTTTAACTTTATAACCTATTAAATACCCTTAATAGCGTTATTAACTAGCTCTAGTTAGTATTTATAATTGCTAAAAATAAGGTAAAAGTTATATAGTAGTATATTACTTATAATTATAATAGCTACTACTACTATTATAAGCCTAGCTAGAGCTAAGCATAGCACTTTACTAATTATACCTACTATAGTAACAGTAAGGATAATTAATATAAAGGTAAAAAGTAAAAGGGTAATTAGTTTATACCTACTAATTAGAAGTGTTATATCTATAAGTAAACTAGGTGTAATTTAACTAACTACACCCCTAATAAGAGGAAGCATACCTATAATAAATATAAGGCTAGTAAGCAGACAAAAGGTAAGACTAGTAAAGCAGCTTATAATGCTTTCTTAACAGCCTATAAAGGTAAAAGTCCTTCCCTTACTAATAAAGACAGTAATAAAGACCTTACTTAATACCTCTAGGGTATTATAATTAGAAATAAGCCTAATAAGGTTAATAATAATAAATCTTTTTACCTAGCTACTACCTTCTTTAGTAAGACTAACTTTATCTACAGCAATAGGAGTCTTACATTATTTACTATCTAGGTAGGAACTAGTAAGGTATTCCCTTACACTATTCTATATACATAGTACTTATTAATCTATATAGGTAGAGAGAAAAACCTCCTGTAATTTATATAGGAGGAAAACTACTCTATCTTATTAAATATTAGAAGGTTAGCTTGTTTTTACCTAATATAATATAGGATTATTATAAAGGGAAATATAATACATAGGTGTAGTGCACTGTTGTTAGAGCCCTATTGTGTATGTAGGGCCTAGGGCTCCACTTTTATAGGGCTCTAGTAGCTAATCAGACTTCTGCAAAAGTAGCTTCCTGCAGTTAGAATTGAACTAACTGTCTGCGCGTAGAGCGCACAGACGCTGCCAGACGCATGCCACTACGTTACGCAGGTGTAAGACTAACTTTAATAGAAGGGTAATTACTAGCTAGTTAGCTAATTAGTCCTTTACCTATTACTTAACTAAGGCTAACCTAAGTATTTAGTAGTATATTTAGATACCTACCTTAAGTAATAACCTAACTAAACAAAAGAAGCTATTAATAAGCCTTAATTTAGCCTTCCTACTTAATAAATACTTATCTAAGGTCTTTTAAGGCATCCTGCCTAATATAGGCACTACTAGCTACTTAATAGTAGGATATCCCTAAGTTATTACCCTTTAATATATCTAACCTATAGAAATTAACCTAACTGTTAAGGTATCTATCTAATTTAGCAGAAGGCAGCCTATTAAGTCTTCTAGTAAGATTATTATTATAACCCCCTTTAGGCTTATTAACTTTTATATTATATATATTAATACCCCTTTTCTCTTATACCTTTATAATATAGACTACCTTAAGGTCTAATTTAATAACGTTAATAACGTCCTTTAGTAAGAGGGTATTACTATACCTATTATAAGAAAATAGGGTTACCTATAGATACTTCTTAGACCTTTAGAGGAAGTTATTACTACTAGGAATTATATAACTAAGCCTAAGCTAAGGCGCCTTTATTAACGCTTTAGTTATTCCTCTATTTACTGCCTTTATAAGCTTCTTTATAAGGTAGGTTATAACATCTATATTAATACTATCTAGTAGTTAATAAAATACTGCTATTACTATTAACTATATAGTTAGAGCCCTTACTAATTCTACTTTCCTATTAAAGACGCTAAAGACTATTCCTTTAACTATAAAGTTATTATTAATATAATATACCTTAAAGGTAACTACCTTATTCTTTACATTATTAATACTACTACTACCTTTAATACTACTAGGTTTCTAAAGGATATATTAGCTAAAGCAGTATAGGAAGCACTATATCTCTACTAGATTAACGTATACTAGGGGCTACCTAATTAGATTGTAGCTAATACTAGAAGAAACTTTACGTCTATAGAGTTCTATTATAAGGTAAAGGCTATAGTAATTAACATTAAGATTATCCCTATTAAGCTTATTATAGTATTAGAAAGGTTAAAAGATACTATATAGCTATATGCTAAGCCTATAATATTATAAGACATAAGTACCTTAACCTCCTACGCTAAGCAGCCCTCTATAGCGCTATTAAGTGTATTAATAATACTACTAGCCTAGACAGCCTTATTCCTATACTACTTATCTTTAGCACTTACCTCTAGATAATAAATAACTTATTGCTATTACTAAGCATTATTTAATATACTAAAGCTATTTATAAGGCTACTACTGCTATTACCTAGATTTATATAAAAAGATAGGTTAATAACGCCCTTAACATATATAATAGACTAGACACCTTTAGTATTAAGAAACTAGCTATTAGATTAAAGGTCTGCATATAGTAAGAGAATAAGGGCTAGACTAGCCTTTTCTGCCTAATTAACGTAAAGGGTAAAGAATACATTATTAACGTTAATAGCCCTTAATCCTTCTAATTAACTAATATTAAGCTATACTATTATAAGCCTAATAGCAATAATAGTGCTTCTAATATAACTCTAATAATTAAAGAAGATATTTAAGGGAATATTAGTCCTACTGTTACTATTAATAATAAGATCCTTACTATTTACCTTACTAAGAGAGAGGCAGCTAACTGTATACTCTCTAAGGAACTTTAGGTAAAAGGGATTATTACTACCCCTAGCCTACTATTTAAGGTATCTAGTATAAAGGAAATTAATACCCTAATTAAGTAAGGAGTATTTAACTTTATTATATATAATTAAGGTAAGTATTTAAGAACGCTTATTAAACTAGCGTAGAGCTAATTAGATTCTATAGTTAAGATTAGTTACATAATATAAAAAAAACAACAGCAGTTAGCCTAATATAAGCACTATACCTTATTCTTATGCTATTAACTTAGTAAGGTAGCTTATTTAAGAATATATAGTACTATAGGAGTTAGTATAGTCTTAATGCTAGATTAACTTACTAGAGATAGCCTTGCTCTTAAGGTCTATACTACTAAGGTTAAGAACTCTTAACTATAGAGGTATTTAACAAAAGAGTAGAGCCGCCGCTGTAGGGCCTGCCTTACCCTAATAATTAGGCCTATATTAGCTGCTAGGCTGTTAAGAAGTAAGATTGCTAATCTAACGCTAGCAATGTTAATCACTATATAGTTATCTATTCTGCTATTAATAGTAATAATGTTATATAGAGAGTTCCCTCTGTACTGCTTAATAATAGAGCTTATCTAAGCTGTTATAAACTGTTTTACGACCTCTAAGGGGTCATAATTAAGAGGGGTGCCCAGTTTAAAGGGGTTGTCTAGGTTAAGCGTAGGCATGACTGAGGTATATAGGACAAGGAGTTGATGAGATCGGACTTAATAAGATCGGAAAGGAGGATTTGATTTAGTTGCTTTAGTGGGTTTTGGGATGATTTGTCTGAACTGCAGGTTTGGCAGGTTGCAGGAGATTCCATCCTGGCCGACCATATATACCTGACAAGCCTGCCTCTCAAGGTTAAATACCTCTATGGTTAAGAGTTCTTGTTAGCTGCAGACCTTAGTGGTATGGACCTTGAGAGCGAAGCTATCTCTAACTATACTAACCCCTATAGTACTGTGTGTTCTTAAACAAGCTACCTTACTAAGTTGACGGCATGAGAATAGGGCATAGTGCTTGTATTAGGCTAACTGCTGTTGTTTTTTTTTTGTATTGTGTGACTGATCTTGACTGCGGGATCCAATTGGTTCTACGCTAGTTCAATCAGCGTTCTTAAATAGAGGTATTTAACCTTAAGAGGCAGGCTTATTTAGTATATATAGTTAGCTAGGATAGAATCTAGGATTCTCCTATTAACTATACCTATAACCTGCTAAACCTGTAGTTTAGATAAATTATCCTAAAACCTACTAAAGTAACTAAATTGAATCCTTCTTTCTAATCTTATTAAGTCTAATCTTATTAACTCCTTATCTATACCTTAGTTATACCTACGCTTAACCTAGACAACCCCTTTTAAGGTAAGTATAGAGGCTGTATTTTTAAGTCTTATATTATTAATAAGATTAAGAATAAGGCTATAAACGCCCTATTTAAGAAGTTCTGTTTAGTAATATAGGGTTATATAGATAACAGAAAAATAGCAATATTAACCTAGTTGCCTATAATACAGTAACTAAGCTAGCGCCTAATCCTTACTATTACGCTATCTCTATTAACCTAAGATAGCTTTAAGTTATAATTAAGGGATATTACCTAGGTGTATACTTAATTAACATCCTAGCTTAACTATATAATCTTAGCTTACCTACTAACCTAGATCTATAACTAATACCTAAAGGGGACTATTATAGAGGTAGTAAAGCTGTTATATAGCATTATAGAAGCTAGTATGCACTAGTAGGTTGTATTTAACACTTATTATAAGGATAAGTTAATAATAAAGATAACCTTATATAATCCTTACTTACTGCTAACTATAACTAGAAACCTATCCTTTAGCCTAATTATGATATAAACTAATAACATAATTAGGTTAAGTAATACTCTCTTTAACATAATGGAGGAAGAGGAGCTTATAAAGGCTAATCTTAAGGCTAAGCTAAAGGAATACCTATTAACTACTAACCTCCTTATGTTTAATAGGAGTATTATTATAATTAATAATAGTAGTAAGGTTTCCTTAAAGCAAAAAGAGTAAGAGAAAAAGATTAAGCTAGTTAATACTAACTTAGATAGAGCTATAAACAAATATATAAAGTAATAAGTATAAGGTATATATATTACCTCTGTCTGTTAACTAAAGGCAGCCTTTAATTTATCTACTACAGCTTAGTATTAGCGCCCTAATTAAGCGTAGATTAAAGCCCTTAATTAACGCCTCTAATAGCAAAGGGACTTAATTAATTATAAGTTTAACTTTATACCTCTTAACCTATTAATAGTTAAGATCTTTATCTTTATAGATAGATTATTTATAAATAATACTAACCTTTTATTATAGATTAGCTTTATTATTCTCTTTATAAATAAAGATATTAATAATAATAAGGGAACCTTTAATATTAAGGGTAATATAGTCTATTTTAGCTTTATAAAGTTAAAAAAGGTTATATAAAGTGTCCTTACTTCTAAGGTATATAGTATAGTTACTAGCGTTAATATAGTAGTTATAATCTCTACTATAGTTACTATAATAATAAGGAAGCTAGGAATACTTTTACCTCTAACTATTATCTATACTAATTTATACTTACTATATAAGTGCTTAGTTAAGCTAGGCTTTATATAAGAAAAGCAACTTATAATTAATATTATAGCGCTTTAGTAATTATATAAGCAGTAGGAGCTAGTAGAGGTTAAATAGATTAATAGAAAGGATAATCCTATAGATACTATAATAAAAGGTAACCCTAATAGCGCCCTTAAGTAGATTATAGCTTTAAATAGCCTTACTATCTAAATAGAAGGATAGGTAAATTAGGTATAAAAAAGAGGCTATAATTAGAGGAAATATAACTAGTATAGAGGTGTAAATATAGGGATTATAAGGGAAATCTAGGGAACCTAGGGAAAAGTAATACCTAACTTAATTATTTTTAAGTTAGGTATTAATTTCTAGCTAATTAGGTAAGTAGGATTTAGGATATATAATTAAGCAGAAAGGGGAAGCAGAAGGGTAATATATAATATAAAGGTGTAGTTTAATTCTACAGCTTCTTAATAAAAAGAGAAGTTGCTAGTGTTAGAATTAAACCTGCGACCTTAGACCTTAGGGCTTGGGATAAATCTGGCCCTAGCGGAAGTGGGTTGCAGTAGGTGGCTGCGCGAGACTGCCCTACCTGAGGGTAGGCCAGCAGGGCGCCTGCCACTAAGGGCAAATACCCACTTCCTTCCTAGTAGTAAGATTAGTTCGTTACGTAACAATAATAACTACTATTAAGACAAGCTAATTATTATAAGATTTATAAATAGCCTTATTTAATAACAACCTTACCCTATAATACTACTAACACTAATAACCTTATTAAAGCTATTATCTACCTTATAGTAGGCCTTAATAATATTAGTGGTATAAAGAATAATAGTTACTTATATTAAGTAAAAATAGAGAGAATACTTTATAAACCTACATAATGTAGTAGTATGTGTCTAGCAGCGTCTATACGTACTTTATGCTGCAGACAGTTAGTTTAATTCTAACTATAGGAAGCTACTTTTGCAGAAGTCTAATTAGCCACTAGAGCCCTACAGAAGTAGAGCCTTAGGCCTTATATACATAATAGGGCTCTAACAATAGTGCACCCTACTGTATTATGTTTTCCCTTTATAATAAACCTATATTATGTTAGGTAAAAACAAGCTAATCTTCTAATATATAATAAGATAGAGTAGTTTTCCTACTAAAGAAGAATAGTAGGTTTTTCTCTCTATCTATATAGATTAACTATATTATATATATAGAATAATGTAAAGAAATACCTTACTTATTTCTACTTAGATAGTAAATAATATAAGACTCCTCTTACTAATAACCTAATATAAAAAGGTTAAAAATAAAAAGCAGTACTATAAAAGCCTACTTTATTTTCTTAATAAAAAGACACTAAGCGCTTAGTAATACTAGTAATACTAAGATTAATTAGATAGAATATTAGAAAATAAAGGACTATAAAATAACTAAAATCTAAACTAATAAGCTTTAGAGACTAAGGCTTTAGAGAGTGAGGTAATTATAAGGAGTTAGCTAGGTAACTATTTAGAGATTCCTTATATTAGAGGTATATAGGCTACACCTTCTTCCTTTTCTAATTAAAGAAAGATTCTACTATAGTTAGAATCTTTAAGTAAAAGTTATATAATATAGTTAGACCTACCTTTCTACTTAGACCCTACCTAGTTAAGTGTATTTAGGTATACTTTTATAATATAAAGCAGCCTATATCTATTAGTAGTTTCTCTTATAGGTTAGAAAGCTACTCCTACTAATAATATAGCTTCTTTACTAATAAATAGAGATGCTTAGTAATAAGGTTAAGGTTTTAATAGGTATAAGGCGTACTATATTAAGATAAGTATTATTCTTTATTATCTAATAGATTTAGGGTATAAAAAGCTAGTAAAAGTAACCTATAATAGATAACTAGCTTATTAAGGATAATAAGGGGGTTATAAAGATAAATCCCTACTTATTAAAAAGCTAAGAGGATTATTAATAACTTAAAGGCTTATCTTCTAACCTTCTATATAAAGCTAAAGAACTTTAGCTTTATAATACTTATATATCTATCCTATCTAGTTATCTTTACTACCTTTAAGTAGTAATACTTAAGAGGTTAAAAAATAATAATATTAAGAGGCTATAAGAGATATATAAAGTAAGGTAGGAAACTAAAGGGAATAAGTAATAATCCTTATAATACTAAATAAATTATATTATATAATAGGAGCTATACCCTTCTAGGCTATGCATTATGTAAACATGTTTTATTTTCTAGGGGTCTAGTGACATATATTAAGTATAACTATTGTATTAAGTTTCTAACTAACACCTTAGAGCTTCTAGTAAAATCTCTACTTCTGTCCCTTAATTGTACTACACCTACTAGATAGCGCAGATTACTGCCTGCAGCCAGCCTAAGCGGTTTATCTTAGTAATAGTTAATCTGTCCTCCCTCTGCTAGGCTATCCTGCTAATAAAGAAGCAGAGCCTCTACTGCAGGGCCTGCCTTACCCTAATAATAAGGCCTGTATTAGCTGCTAGGCTGTTAAGAAGTAAGATTACTAATCTAACGCTAGTAATATTAATTACTATATAATTATCTATTCTGCTATTAATAGTAATAATATTATATAGAGAGTTCCCTCTGTACTACTTAATAATAGAGCTTATTTAAGCTATTATAAACTGTTTTATAACCTCTAAGGGGTTATAATTAAGAGGGGCGTTAATATTAAAAGGGTTGTTTAAGTTAAGCTTAGGTATAACTAAGGTATAGATAAGGACTTAATAAGATTAGACTTAAAAAGATTAGAAAGGAGGATTTAATTTAGTTACTTTAGTTTTAGGATAATTTATCTAAATTACAGGTTTAGCAGGTTACAGCAAAGGAGATTTATCTAGATTGTAGGTTTAGTAGGTTGCAGGTATAGTTAATAGAAGAATCCTAGATTCCATCCTAGCTAATTATATATACCTAATAAGCCTGCCTCTTAAGGTTAAATACCTCTATAGTTAAGAGTTCTTACTGCAGACCTTAGTGGTATAGACCTTAAGAGCGAAGCTATCTCTAGTAAGTTAATCTAGCATTAAGTAGACTATACTAACCCCTATAGTACTATATGTATTTAAACAAGCTACCTTACTAAGTTAACAGCATAAGAATAAGGCATAGTGCTTATATTAGGCTAACTGCTATTATTGTTTTTTTTTTTCATTATGTAACTAATCTTAACTGCAGGATCTAATTAGTTCTACGCTAGTTTAATTAGCGTTCTTAAATTAAATAATAGGAGCTATATTATTTAATTAGATAAAGTTAGTAAGTATGTTAGTAATACTTCTGCTAAGTGCTAATTACAATACTTTATTTAGTTAAGGGTAAGCTAGTTATTTTTATATCTACTACCTAGGATACTAATAAGGGTATTATTATCTACCTCTTTAACTTTATACTATTAACTTATATAATAGATACTACTAAGAATAAGAAATATTAAAATAACCTTACTACTAGTAGAGATAGCCTTAACTATAGTAGCTAACTCTCTATTAGATAGGATACTAAAGTAAAACTTCTAATTCTTCTTATTAATTACTAAAGAGTCCTTACTAACCTTAATATAGAAGCCTATCTTATCTATATTCTATATATCCTTAAGCTAGTGTTACAGGCTTGCGCTATAAAGGTGTTGTGGCTAGGCTTTGCCTGCCACAGGCTTAAGCGAGCTGCGCACAAAAGATCTGCGCACCGCTTAAGCGCACAGCGCGCACCCTAGCTTAGATAACTAGTAATCGAGTCACTAATTACCTGAACAAGGCCTTACGTAGCCCTTCACAGCTAGAAGTTATACTTATCTACTATTACCTTTAGCTTTAGAAAGTAAGTATTAATACTCTTAGTATCTTTATATTAAATTAATAGAGGTAATAGTAATAGGTTAATATTATGTATATTATCTGTTATATATATATGTAAGTATAGCTGTTGTGTTGCCTTTTTGCCTAGCCTTACTGCCTAACTAGGCCCTTAGTAACCTCTTTTCTAAGTGCCTAAGGCCCCTATAAAGCCTACTGCCTAAGGTAAAGCCTGCAGTAGTCCCTCTGTTATTTACTAAGCAACCTAGCTAAATAAGGCTAATAACTTCTATCTCTACACACCCTTTTAGCACACTTAAAGTGCTCTCTATAAGACTCTCTAATTTAATATACCCCCTTAGGGAAGGCCTTCTTATAAGCCTTTATAGCTTATAGCTATAAAAGGTAGAGCTTCTTTACTTTATAATACTCTACGTAAAAGGTATAACGTACCTACATAGTAAGTCGCCTATTAAGGTAAGTCGCCTACTTTTCTAACTTTCTATCTCTTTTACCTTTATATATCTTTCCCTCTACGTAGAAACATACAATCTACCTTAATTAAAAGTTATATTATCCTTACTATCTAGGCTCTTAAAAAAGACCTAAAAATGTCTATATAAACAGCTACCTCTACCTTTAAGGTCCCTTAAATAATCCTACATAACTAACATACTAGACATATTATATAAAGTAAAAGATAACTAAATTGAATAAAGTTAACTATACCTAAAGAGGAGGTAATTCTTAAATAAGTTATTAACCTAATTAATTAAGGGTTCCCTCTGTAATAAGAAGATATATAAGAAATAGCTAACTAACTTCTAAATTTATATAATAGGATGTATATAGGACCCTAATAGGTAGAGAACTTTATATAATGTATCCCTAAATTAAAAATACAATTTTAACGTTAAATTAACTATTAGAGGGCCTTAGCTAAGGATCCTATAATTATATAAGGCTAGTTTACATTTATATAAAACATAATTCTAAAGTATAAGATACTAGATTTTAATATCTATAACTTTAATAAGACTAGTTTCCTAATAGGAATACTATTATATATAAAGGTTATTATAATATCTAACTATAAGGGAAGGCTTTATATAAAGCAGCCTAGTAATTATAAATAGGTTTCTATTATTTAAGGCGTATATATAGATAGCTAAGTGCTACCTCTATACGTTATTATAAAAGGTAAATATTACCTCTTATCTTAGTATACTAACTGCTAATTCCTAGCTATATAGTGTATCTATCTAAGTAAAAATAGATAGATAATAAATAATATTAGCCTAGATTAGCTAAAGCACTTTAGTTAGTATATAAGGACTTATATAAAGAGCCTTTATTACCTTTTAATCCTTAATAGTTATAATAGCTATAAATTAACTAACTTTAATAAATACTATAAGGAATAAAGTATTATTACTTTTTATATACCTCCCTATTTATTATATAAGCTTTAGCCTCTTAATGTTAGGTGCTTTAGCCTATTAAAGTACTTATATAGTAAGGAAATTAAGAAGATAATATAGATATAGATTTTATATATTACTAAGGATAACTTCTTTTCTAACTTTAAAGTAGCATTCTTTATATTAATAAGTAAAAATAATATATAAGCTAGTTTTTAATAAGTAAGCCTTATACCTTTTAACCCTAAAGTAGTTCTTTCTTACTTAGATTTTAAGCTAAAAATACTAACACTATTAAACTTATAGCTAAGTAGCTAAGGCTCCTAAGACCTAAAGACACTAACTACAGCAGTAGAGAGTATATAAAGTGCTACCTCCCTTAAAAAAAAGATCTAAGCATATTAAGGTAGCTTACTAATACTAATATATAAAGTAATTAACTTCTAGGCTAAAGGTATTAGTAAGTTAGCCTATAAGCTTACTATTATTAAGGCTAAGAACTATAAGCTTTATATAGGGATAAAGGTACTAAGTAAGCACTAAAAGGCAAAAAAGACCTAACTATATCTTAGAGGGTTACTTAATACTGCTAAAGTAGAGGTACTATAGGGAGAAAAGGATATAGTTAATACTAGAGCGGAAAATAACCTTTAGAAGGAGGGTTATATAGAAGGTATTAAACTATATATATAATAATATAGTAATTACAGAAAGTCTAGATATAACATATAAACCTATAAAGTAGTTTAGGATAGTAATAAGGAAGAGGGTAATAAGTAGTTTTAATTAATTTTATACGTTATAGTTAAATTAACTTAAATAAAATGTAGAAGGGTTTAGGAAGGTAGGTAACTTACCTTAATAGGCGACTTACTATGTAGGTACGTTATAGAAAGGGCTTTCTTATAATCCTCTATAGTACTTATAGGGTACTAGTATACAGGAGATTATAAGTCTTCTCTATGCCCTTCTAGGCTATGCATTATGTAAACGTGTTTTATTTTCTAGGGGTCTAGTAATATATATTAAGTATAACTATTATATTAAGTTTCTAACTAACAGTATGTAAGTCTCCCCTTTAGAATAAGCACTATCTAGGTAGCTAACTGTTAGAAAGCCTTAAAGCTTCTAGTATAATCTCTTTTCTTTAACCTTTAGACTTCTGTCTAGCCTTAATTATACTACACCTACTAGATAGTATAGATTACTACCTACAGCTAGCCTAAGTGCTTTATCTTAGTAATAGTTAATTTATCCTCCCTCTGCTAGGCTATTCTACTAATAAAGAAGTAGAACCTCTACTAGAGGGCCTACCTTACCCTAATAATAAGGCCTATATTAGCTACTAGGCTAGCTAGCAGAAGAATTACTAATCTAATACTTAAGATATTAATTACTATATAATTATCTATTCTACTATTAATAGTAATAATATTATAAAAAGAGTTCCTTTTATACTACTTAATAATAAAGCTTACTTAAGCTATTATAAATTGTTTTATAACCTCTAAGGACCTATATAATATAGTAGTATATATCTAGTAGTATCTATATTATAAAAGTATAACTAAATACACTTAACTAGGTAGGGTCTAATTAGAAAGGTAGGTCTAACTCTATTATATAACTTTTACTTAAAGATTCTAACTATAGTAGAATCTTCTTTTAATTAGAAAAAGGAGGAGGTGTAGCCTATACGCCCCTAATCTAAGGAATCTCTAAACAGTTACCTAGCTAACTCCTTATAATTACCTCCCTCTCTAAAGCCTTAGTCTCTAAAGCTTATTAGTTTAGATTTTAGTTATTCTATAGTCTTTTATCTTCTAATATCCTATCTAATTAATTTTAGTATTATTAATATTACTAAGCGCTTAGTACTCTTTTATTAATAGATATAGTAGGCTTGTTTTTTTAGTAAGAGGAGTCTTATATTATTTACTATCTAAGTAGGAATAAGTAAGGTATTCTTTTACCTTTATTCTATATATATAGTACTTAATAATCTATACTTAGGAGAAAAACCTTCTACTATTCTTCTGTAGTAGGAGGAAAGCAACCCTATTATTAAACATTAGGAGGTAAGCTTATTTTTACCTAACATAATATAGGATTTATTATAAAGTATTTAAGAACGCTAATTAAACTAGCGTAGAACTAATTAGATCCTACAGTTAAGATTAGTTATATAATATAAAAAATATTAAAACAAAAAGTAGCAGTTAGCTTAATATAAGCATTATACCCTATTCTTATGCTATTAACTTAGTAAGGTGGCTTATTTAAGAACATATAGTACTATAGGGGTTAGTATAGTCTTAATGCTAGATTAACTTACTAGAGATAGCTTTACTCTTAAGGTTTATACTACTAAGGTCTACAGTAAGAACTCTTAACTATAGAGGTATTTAACCTTAAGAGGTAGGCTTATTAGGTATATATAGTTAGCTAGAATAGAATCTCTTAGGATTCTCCTATTAACTATACCTATAACCTACTAAACCTATAGTTTAGATACATTATCTTAAAACCTACTAAAGCAACTAAATTAAATCTTTCTTTCTAATCTTATTAAGCTTAATCTTATTAACTCCTTATCCTACTTAGTTATACCTATACTTAACCTAAATAACCCCTTTAAACTAGGTACCCCTCTTAATTATAACCCCTTAGAGGTTATAAAGCAGTTTATAACAGCTTAGATAAGCTCTATTATTAAGTAGTATAGAGGGAACTCTCTATATAATATTATTACTATTAATAGAAGAATAAATAACTATATAGTAATTAATATTACTAGCGTTAGATTAGTAATCTTACTTCTTAACAGCCTAGCAGCTAATATAGGCTTAATTATTAGAGTAAGGTAGGCCCTATAGTAGCAGCTCTACTTTTTTGTTTATAGGATAGCTAAGAAGCAGGATAATGTATCTAAAATTACAACAATAAAGGAGCACTTAGGCTAGCTGCAGGCAGTGATCTACGCTATCTAGTGGGTGTAGTATAATTAAGGGGAAGTAAAGATTTTACTAGAAGCTTATTAGTTAGAAACTTAATGTAATAGTTATACTTAATATATATTACTAGACCTCTAGAAAATAAAACACGTTTACATAATATATAGCCTAGAAGGGTATTATAAAGTATAAAGAAAACATAATATATTGGTAGGGTGTAGTATTATTAGAGCCCTATTATATATATAGGGCCTAAGGCTCTACTTTTATAGGGCTCTAGTAGCTAATTAGACTTCTATAAAAGTAGCTTTCTGCAGTTAGAATTAAACTAACTGTCTGCATGCATAAGGTGTATATAGACGCTACTAGATATATACTACTATATTATATAGGTATAGTAAGCTTTTATAGTACTACTTTCTATTTTTAACCTCCTTATATTAGGTTATATATATTATTATCTTTATAACTATATTTATATATTATTATATTATATATTATTATAATCTTTATTATAGTAATATTTACCTCTCTTTTTAGTCTATAATAGCTTTCTATATAGTTATTTTATAGGTGTTAGAAATATAAATATATTAGCTTTACTTATTCTACCTAAAAAGACCTATTATTATTATAGTTATCTATCTTAAAAGAATTTCCTCTTTTTTTTTACTTTTATTTTAGTAGTCTTTTTTTAGTAATAGGAGTCTTACATTATTCACTATCTAAGTAGGAACTAGTAATATATTCCTTTACCCTATTCTATATATATATTACTTATTAATCTATATATAGAGAGAAAAACCTCCTAGAATTTATATAGGAGGAAAACTACTTTATTATTAATATTAGAAGGTTAGCTTATTTTTACCTAATATGATATAGGTTTATTATAAAGGGAAAATATAATATATAAGGTAGGTTACACTGTTATTAGAGCCCTATTATGCATATAGGGCTTAGGGCTCTACTTTTGTAGGGCTCTAGTGGCTAATTAGACTTCTGTAAAAGTAGTAATCCTACAGTTAGGATTAAACTAACTGTCTGTGCGCATAAAGTGCATATAGATGCTGCTAGACGTATACTACTACGTTATGTAGGCTTATTTTAGTAATTTATCTTTTTTTTTATTAACTTTTCTCCTAATACTTAGTAAAAATTAGCTTTTTTATTTTAATTGTTTTATTTCCTTAAGTCTCTAATAACTTTCTTTTTTGTACTAAGTATTCTCTCTATTTTTACCTAATATAAATAGTATTCTCTATGTTACTAATATTATTAAGGCCTACTACATAGTAGATAATAGCTTTATTAAGCTTATTAGTAAAGGTCTACTATATATTAGCTACTTTAGTTAACTTTATAAAGATATACTAAAGCTTATATACTCCTAAGGTAGTTACACTACCTAGTATATTACTTATTTTATTAAGTAAAAGAGGTATTTTATAGTTAGTTTTTCTTTTAGCTTTTACTAAGTATTCTCTAAAACTTATTATACTCTTAGGTCCCTTATAAACTTTAATATACTACCTAAATAACCTAAAACACCTTTATAAGCAAGAGAAGTCTTATATTATTTACTATCTTAGTAGGAATAAGTAAGGTATTTCTTTATACTAATTCTATATATATAGTACTTATTAATCTATTAAGAGGAGTCTTACATTATTCACTATCTAAGTAGGAATAAGTAAGGTATTCCTTTACACTAATTCTATATATATAGTACTTAATAATCTATACTAGGGAGAAAAACCTCCTACTATTCTTCCTTAGTACCTGCGTGACGTAGTGGCATACGTCTAGCAGCGTCTGTGCGCTTTGCGTGCAGATAGTTAGTTTAATTCTAACTGCAGGAATGCTACTTTTGTAGAAGTCTGATTAGCTACTAGAGCCCTATAAAAGTAGAGCCCTAGGCCCTACATGCATAATAGGGCCCTAATAACAGTGTAACCTACCTACGTATTATGTTCCTTTATATTATATTATACTCTATATTATGTTAAGTAAAAACAAGCTAACCTTCTAATATTAATATAGATATACCTAAGTGCTAGCTTATAGTTCTTAAACTAGAAGTTCTTTATTAAGAGGCTAATATCTATGTAACATAGTATTATATGTCTAGCAGCATCTATATGCTTTACGTGTAGATAGTTAGTTTAATTCTAACTGCAGGAATACTACTTTTGTAGAAGTCTAATTAGCTACTAGAGCCCTACAGAAGTAAAGCCTTAGGCCCTACATGCATAATAGGGCTCTAACAACAGTACACCCTACCCTACGTATTATGTTTTCTTTATAAAGTGTTATACCTTATATAGTATTAGGTAAAAATAAGCTGACTTTCTAATGTTTAATAAGATAGAGTAGATTTCCTACTAAAGAAGAATAGTAGGTTTTTCTCTCTATCTGTATAGATTAACTATATTATATATATAGTATAGTGTAAAGGAATACCTTACTTATTCCTACTTAGATAGTGAATAATGTAAGACTCCTCTTGCTATAAGAGGCTAATAATCTCTTCTTAATAGTATTCTTTTAGCTTATAGCTTTAGTTATAGTGTTTAAACTAGCTCTCTATAGCTACTTACTACTACTTAACTACCTTATTTCTTATAGCCTTAGTATATAAGATTCTTTTATATATACTAGTAATAATAATATAGTTACTTAATAGGATATATATAATATTCTTTAGATAGTACTTATATAAAGCTATTATTAGTAAGACTCTATTAGTAGTATACTAGCTGTTATTATATATAAACTCTACTTTACTAAGTTAGACTACTTATCTCCTTAATAAGTTATTAGTATATATTTAAAGATACTTTTCTAACGTTTAGTATACTCTCTCTACTAGGCTATTAGTCTAGAGGTAGTATACTATAGATATTTAACATTTAGTTACCCTTTTATAGGTAAATTCCTCCTAAAACTTACTTATAAAGAGCTTATCTTTATTACTAATAATACTTTTAGGTATTTTAAACTAACACTTAATATAATTATAGAAAGTTTATACTAATTACATTATATTAAGCAGTTTTATAGTAAGAATAAATATACTGTATCTTATTATTCTATAAATAATAATAAGAATATACTTATACTTTAAAATTTTTTTTTAAAGGCTTAGTAGAAGTCTTATAATAAAGTTTATAGCTATTTTTTAGAATAGGTATAATAGTATTAATAAGAGCTAAAGTTATCTATGTAGCTTATACCTTAGTACTTATACCTCTTAGTATACTTAGTAGCTCTATATATATTCTTAAATAGTCTATCTAATATTTTCCTAATAGAACTTCTTTATAATTAAATCTAAGGTCTTTACTATACCTATATATCCTAATGTTAGGTTAGTATAGTATTACTAAAGTGTAAAGACTAGGGTAGTATGCTACACCCTATAATAGACTATTCTAGCAGTAGGGCAGTGCTGCTAAAAGATCTACTAGTTTAGGCACTTTATGCCTAGACTGCACTATATGTATCCTTAAGTAAGGCGCTTAGACGCTAGCGTCTGCTTACTAACTAGACTAACCCCTTATAATTACCCCCCCTTCTAACATAATGCGTCTTAAGTTATACCTATAGATACACCTGCTAGCACTAGATGCTATACGCTAGAGATAAAGGCTATGCAAACCCTAAAGGCCCTAGGCGTCTAGCACCTAGCGCCTGCCTAGTAATACTATTGCTAGGCAGCGTTAGGCACTACCTATTACATATTAGTCCCTCTAAGCCTAACGTAGGTTACACTTTATGCTGTAGAGCTAGCGCTAGCTAATCTAAAGGCGCTAACTAGGACTAACCTAGCTGACTAAGGCAGTTAGAAGCCTTACCTTAGTCTAGCCTACCTATATATAAGTAATACTGCTAGTAGGAATTAAACCTATAGACTTTACGTTTAACTAGAAGACCTATAAACTTATAAAGTGCCTAAATAATTATAAGGACTAGGGTAGTATGCTACACCCTATAATAGACTATTCTAGCAGTAAGGTAGTGCTACTAAAAGATCTACTAGTTTAGGTATTTTTAATACGTGACGCCTACGAGATCTACAGATCTTATAGATACGCTACTGACTGTAGCTTGTGGCTTAGTAAAGCCACAGCCTATACCTTTTAAGGTTAGACCTCTATAGACCTACATAGAAGGATTAAGTAAGTTACATTATATAATTAGCACCCTAAGGTGTAGGCCCTTTAGCCTAATAAATAGTAGCATAACTAGGTTACTAACTATACTATACCCTAAAAAGCTATTTTTAAAACAGCTTTCCTATTATTTTATAGAAACTATTCTCTTATACTTACTGCAGCTATTTTAGCTTTAAGTAAATAAATCCTTACTAACTCCTTAACATCCTAGCTGCTATAATAATTATAAATAAGTAGAATTACCTAATTCTATCTAAAACTATTAATCTCTATTAATCTCTATTAAATCCCTATCTATTAGCTCTATTTTAGTCTATCCCTTAGCCTTTTCTAATAGCTAATATACCTATATTAGTTAATAATTAATTTCTAATAACACCCTAATACTTTCTCCCTCTTTCCTTATTTCTACTTAACACTTATATATAAGCTACCTTACTAACAAACTACTATTCTAGCCTAGCTATATAGGTCCTCTTACTATATATATTAGTATAGAATCCTTTATAAGAATAAGATGTCTACTAAGTTAATAAGTTTATTATCTAGAATTAAACCCTTAGCTATATTACCTTAATACTAAAAAATAACATTAGACTAATATATTACCTCTTAGCTAAGGTTACACCTCTAGCCTATAATAAATAACGCTTATATAGAAAACTACTGCTACTATACTTCGTTTAATAGAATAGGGATACTTAGGCCTTTAAGAAAACTATAGAAATAGTTATTTACCTCCTTAAACGCTTTAAGGAAATAGAATAATTAAAGCAGTTAGAATTAGCTAGACTAAAAAGCACTATATAATAATAAATTAAAAAAGGCTAAAAAGAGCTTTAAACGTAAGAATAAGAGAAAGAGTATATAGAAACTAACTAACTCTACTAGCTTATAAGAACTAAAGTAAGAAAAGAAATATTAGTAGAAATAGAATTATCCTTAAGACTAGGAATACTATAACTATTAATACTAAAAGATACTATACATACCTAAGACTTAAGGCTACTAACACCTCTCTATCCTTTTAAAAAGGGTAAAAGATTAAAAAAGAAGCCTATTATAGTAATCCTATTTTAGATAAACCCTATCTAATCCTAGCTAGACCTTAGCTATACTTCTACCTCTATAATTATATAAATATCTACTATAGACACTTCTATAACTATATAGTATATATCTACTTTAGGAGAGATATAGACTACTATTACTATAGTAGAAACAGAAGCTACTAAAAATAGGGTATAAGTAACCTAAATAGCATAGATAAGCGCCTTAGTTATAATGTCTTAAGTATAATTTTAATTCCTTTTAGAGTAACTTACTATCCCTATAGTAAATACTACTGTAACTAGTAATACCTATTAGCTAGATAGTTTTTATCTTACTAATATTAGTTATTTTTACCTTAATGTAGATATTAAATCCCTATCTTTAGATAAAAGATAGACATACTAGTTAGATATAGAAATATTTATCTTATCTATTAATAATAACTACACTATAGACGCTAAAACTAAGTAGGCCTATCTTAACTTAAATTAACTGTTATATAGAGAAGCCTAGAATTAGTTCTACTTAGGACCCTTATAGTAAGAACATAATAAAGCTAAGCTTAGCCTTACAAACTAGTATATATTACTTTAGGCTGGATTTAGACTATCCCCCTTAGAAGCCTAAATATAACTTACTGCACTTTAATTTACAGTATTAAATATTACAGCTAGGAAGAAATTCTTAGACTAAGCTATAAATATTACTTACTTATACTACACTACTAGAAAGCAGACTTAGATAGATATTATAAATAAGATATATTTTAGACTTAATCTAGCTATTAAGTAAATTATTAACCTACCTAATACCTAAGATATAACAAACTAGCTAAAGTATATTAATTAAAAGGTCTTTACTATAAAGGAGAAAATAGTAAGTAAAGTTATAAACCTAATTAAAATAGCTAATTATTAATAGGTAGTATATATAGTAGAAATTAATAAATCTACCTACTATAAAAACACACCTAGCAGACTGCACTACCTTAAAAACTATAAATAGGCTAATAATAGTAGAAACTAATTTTAGCCCTAAGAGAATAGTAGCTAAAACTATAGTAATTATAACTAAGGAGGATACTAATTATATAGATAATATAGAGGATATAATAGAAACTATACCTCTAGCCTAAGATACTTATTAGATAATAATCACTACTATAGTTAAATCTATAGAAGGTTTAGAAACTAGTAAGGTCTTATAAGATATAGAAGTTAATAGTAGTAACATAAAGTAATCCTATATTATTACTAATACTAAAGATAGACTTAGTAAGGCTAGCACTTAGGTAGTATAATACGCTAGCTAATTTTTCTCTATAAAGATAATAAAGACTTTAATAAATAACATACTAGATTAGAAGCAGATAGATACGCTTTTACAAATATAAAGGAATCTAATAGGGAGGATATAACATATATTACTATTAGAGATAATAAGGTAGATAATAATATAACTAGCTACTACTTTACTAGCCCTTAACATAAAGTAATAAGAATAATAGTATATACACTAAAGGTAATAGGATTATAAAAGTAACTAAGGCTAAAGGATCTAAAGGTAAAGAGGGTACTACCTCTAATTCTACTAAAGCTAAAGGTATATAAATACTATAAATGCTATTAAACCTTTCTATATATAAATATACTAATATAACATGTTTTTACTAATTAATATATACTACTATATAGTAAGAGGAGTCTTACATTATTTACTATCTAAGTAGGAATAAGTAAGGTATTCCTTTACACTATACTATATACATAATACAGTTAATCTATATATAGAGAGAAAAACCTCCTGTAATTTATGTAGGAGGAAAACTACCCTATTATTAAACATTAGAAGGTTAGCTTATTTTTGCCTAACACTATATAGGTATAACACTTTATAAAGGAAACAATACGTTAGTTAGTGCACTGTTGTTAGAGCCCTATTATGCATGTAGGGCCTAGGGCTCTACTTCTGTAGGGCTCTAGTGGCTAATTAGACTTCTGCAAAAGTAGTATTCCTGCGGTTAGAATTGAACTGACCGTCTGCGCGTAAAGCGCATAGACGCTGCTAGATGTATGCCACTGCGTCACGCAGGTATATACTACTATAATACTAGAATATAAAGCTAGTTATAATTAAGGAGGATAACAGCATAATAGTGTAAGAAGTTAACTAGGCGACTGTTTAGAGATTCCTTAGATTAATAGGCGTATAGGCTACACCTCCTCCCTTTTCTAATTAAAGGAAGATTCTACTATAGTTAGAATCTTTAAGCAAAAGTTATATAATATAGTTAGACCTACCTTTCTACTTAAACCCTACCTAGTTAAGTGTATTTAGCTATACTCTTATAATTCTTTTACTTCTATCTCTTTAGAGTAACTAGTATAAGTTTAAAATAGAAGGAAATAATAATTTTACTTAGGCTACTAATAGGCCTTTAATTAGTAGTTACTAAAGAGCTATTAGTATTAATAAGCTGTAATATTCTATTCCTAAGGAACTAAGATAAAACTGCTATTAAGTAAGATATAAAGCCTTACTTATAATAGGCTATATATAGAATAACTCTCCTAATTTAATATAAAGACTATTATGTTAATTCCCTTTTAAGGAAGTATAGACCCTAAGTATATAGGTAGATAAAGCTAACTATATATTTATTAGTAAAGGTATACTAATTCCCTACCTAACCTAAGGAAGTAGTAGCAGCCTACTAAACCTAAATAATAAGGTAGTTATAGCTATAATGTAGTTAATATAAACTACTATATAGTTTTTTATAAACTAAAGTGCTATAAAGTAAGAATAGAGACGCCTAGACTGTAAGGCCTAAGAGGTTCTTCTCTAAGAAATTATTAATTAGATAGTGTAGTATGCTTTATAAAGGAACTATAAAAAACCTCCTACTTATAATTATAAGGTTATTAGGAAAGAGGCTACTAGCACCTAAGTAGTAGATTAGATTATAGCTATTAAGGTAGGTAACTATCTTTATATAGGTAGTATAGTAGAGTAATATATAAAGTAAGCTCTATCTAAGTTATCTCTATCTCTATAGATATAATCAAGAAACTATAAGTATAGTCTTAAAGAACTACTTATATAGGAATTATTCCTAATGTTTATTTACTAATAGCACTTTAACTAAGATACTTAAGAATAGAAGTACTAAAGGGAGCTATAAAGGAAGCGTTAGTAGGATAGGCAGACACTTAGTTAATTCTTCTCTAAATAGTTAGTAATTTACTAGAACTTAGGTATAAAGAACCTATATAAATCTAAGTCTAAGGTATATAACTTCTTCTTTAGTCTCCTAATCTACCTATAAGATGAAATAATCTATTAAAAAGTACTTATTAAGAAAGTCTAATATATAGCTTAGAAGGTAAAGCGCTTATAGTTAGTATATAATAGAAGGGGTACTAATAGGTTATAAAAGAATAGCTAGAAGTATAAAGTAACTACTATAAAGCCTATATCTTAGCCTTCTCTATTCTAAAGGTTATAGTTATATAATAAGGAGAAGAACTATAAGGAGCTCTTACAGCCTTACTAAGACTTCTCTCTATATATATATTAATCCTAGACCTTATTAAGCCTTCTAAAGTGTAGCTACTATAGGAAGATAGAGCACCCTAAAAAGAAGTGTTTCTAGCTTTAGAATATAAAGAAACTTAATACTAATAGTATACTAACTAGTCTATAAAGCAGCTATCCCTAAGCTAAAGTCTAAGCTATATAGGTATATAAGGATAAAAAGGTCTACTCTTTAGAAAATAAATAAGTATAAAGGAGAAGCTTACTTTTAATATACTTATTAAAAAGGTCCTTATAGGACTTATAACTAAAGGTAAGGCTATTACTCTCTAAAGGCTTAGTAAATAGATTATAAAGGTAGATATAGATATAGGCTCTTAGGTAGACCTTATTAGTATACACCTAGTGTAGCGCCTTAAGTTAAAACCTATAGTAGTAGAGGTCTTAGTCCTAGAGTCCTTTAGTAGGGACTTCTTAAGGCTAAGTAAGGTATACTAATTAACCTTCTTCCTTCTAGACTTATAAGGGTACCTTTAGAAGCTTTAGTAACTTTTTACTAAGGTCCTAAGACTAAAAGAGGCCTCTAACTTACTATTAGGATAGCACTTTATAGGTTAAGAGGGTATTATTATTAATATAACATCTAATATATAGGCCTATAAGCGTTTCTCTATTATAAAGCTAGTAGCTTTTATATAAGAAGTAGTTAAGAATAATTATAAGGCCTATATTCTCTATATTAGGGGAAGCTTCCTTAATAAGCTATTACTAAAGCTTAGAGGGATAGTCCTCCTACCTAAGTTACTTAATATAGTAAATATCTTTAATAAAGATATAGTAAAGACCCTAAATAAGCTTAAAGGTATATAACATTCTATTAACCTTATACTAGGTATAAAACCTCCTTTTAGGGCGCTATACCCTCTAAACGCCTATTAACTAGAAGAGGTCTATACCTGTATTAAGGAGATAAAGGCCTAAGGATGTATAAAGCTGTCTGTTAGTAAGGTAGGTATACTAGTCCTATTTATCCTAAAGAAGGATAGGTCCCTTAGGTTATATATAGACTATTATAGCCTTAATAAGGTAACTATTAAGAACTAATACCCTCTCTTACTAATTAGTAAGCTGTTAGATAGGCTTAATAGAGCTTAGTTTATCTCTAAGATTAATCTTAAGGAGGTATATTACTATATCTACATTAAGAAGGAGGACTAATAAAAGACAGCCTTTAGGATGCATTATAGACATTTTAAATATATAGTAATACTATTTAGACTTATAAACGCTTCTACTACCTTCTAGATGTATATTTATTAAGCGCTTACTAACCTCCTAGACTCTTATTATATTACATACTTAGATAACATTATAATTTACTTATAAATATATAAATAGTATATAGAAAACCTTTACTATATACTTAAATAACTATAATAATTTAGCTTATATATAAAACTATTAAAATATAAGTTCTACTAAAAGGAAATTAAGTTCTTAAGGTATATTATTACTAGGGATAAAGTTTAAATATAGTAATCTTATATATAAGTAATTACTAAATAGAAGGTACCTATATCTATTAGGGACCTCTAGATGTTTCTAGGGTTTTATAACTTCTATTAGAAATTTATTACTAAATACTTTATAATTATTTTGCTAATAATAGAGTTACTTAAAGGTATAGATAAGAGGTTAGCCTTCTGCTAGCTTAATGCAGCAGAAAAGGCTTTTAACTAGCTTAAGTAAGCTTTCTGCTTAGTAATAGTACTTACACACTAGAACCTTACTAGATAAATAAAGGTTAAAGTAAATATATCTATAAAGGTAGTTAGCGCTATTCTATTATAATTAGTAGAGGGGCTTTAGCGTCTAGTTACCTACTAGTTATATAAGCTCTCTAAAATAAAGTAGAGATAGTATATAGGTTAATAAGAGCTCTTTACTATTATAGATAGCTTAGAACATTAGGCTTACTACTTATAAAGCTTATTAGATAAGTTCCTTATGCTAATAGATTACTAAGCCCTTAAGGGCGTTATTAGAGCACTAGTAAGAGATCTCTAAGGGAGACTAGTATAATAAGTATATAAGTTATTAGCTTTTAACTTTAACCTAGAGTATAGGCCTAGAAAGATAAGCCTAGCAGATAGGCTGTCTAGAAGGCTAAACTATATAGAGGGGGATATACTATATATAGATATCCTCCTAATACTAGCCTAGAAGCTTAACCTAGTTAGAGAGTTACTAGAGGATATTTAATAATAGATCTCCTAAATTAAAAGTAATAATAAAGTAGTTTAAGTATATATATATATATAGTATAAGCTTTCTTTATAAAGCCTAATAATAATAAGGATACTAGGCTAAAAGAGAGAGGTTTCTCTCCTCTCTATTAGTAGTATACTATAGGGTATACTAATTAAACTACTACTATTATAGCTATTATAACCTAAAGCTAGAGAGTAAAGAAGTCTATAATAAATACTTCTTAACAGTAGTCTAAGGATACTAAGGAGTTAGGTAGAGCTAAAATTATTATTTTAAAGCAGTATATCCTACACCTAGTTATAAAGAGACTTCTATAAAGTAAAATAGTATTATATAATAATCCTACTGCTAGTTTAGAAGATATAGTTAGAGGACTATAAGCTAAAAATAAGTTCTACTAGATGTAATTAGTAAGAGTTTAGAGTGCTACTAGAAGTAGGAAAAACTACACCCTTAATAAGGTAGGGACCTTATTCTTTAAAGGAAGACTAGTTATTCCTAAAGTATTAACATTAAGAATAAAGATCCTTTAGTAACACTATAATAACCTAAGGTTAGGATATATAGGTATAATAAAGACCTTAGATTTAATTATAAGGAAGTTCTACTAAGAAAATATTAGATAGACTGTCTAAGAGTATATATAGAGCTGCTAAGTATGCTAAGGGGTATAGGTACTAAGGTATAAGCTGTATAGATAGCTCTAGCCCTTACTAATACTATTACACCTATTCTAAGAGATATCTATAGACTTTATTATAAGACTTCTGCTAAGCCTTTATAGAGATAATATAAAGTATAACTACATTCTTATTATTATTTATAGGATAATAAAGTATAGTATATTTATCTCTATAGTAAAAACACTTAATATAGTGTAATTAGTATATATTATCTATAATTACATTAAGTGTTAGTTTAAGACGCCTAAAGGTATTATTAGTAATAGAGATAAGCTCCTTATAAGTAAGTTCTAAGAGGAATTTAGCTATAAGAGGGTAATTAAACGCTAATTATCTATAGTATATTACCTCTAGACTAACAGCCTAATAGAAAAGGTATACTAAACGTTAGAAAAGTATCTCTAAATATATACTAACAGCTTATTAGGGAGATAAGTAGTCTAGCTTAGTAAAGCAGAGTTTATATATAATAACAGCTAGTATGCTACTATTAAGGTCTTACTAATAATAGCCCTATATAGGTACTACCTAAAGACTATAAGGTATATCCTATCTAGTAACTATATTACTATTACTAGTATATATAAAAGAATCTTATATACTAAAGCTATAAGGAATAAGGTAGTTAAGTAGTAGTAAATAGCTATAGAGAGCTAGTCTAAATACTATAACTAGAACTATAAGCTAAAGGAATACTATTAAGAAGAGATTATTAGTCTCTTAATAAAGAACTTCTAGTTTAAGAACTATAAGCTAGCACCTAGGTATATCTATATTACTATAGCTAAAAGAATTAGGATGTAAGTATACTAAGTTTACCTCCTAGAGTAGTACTAGTAAATACATAATATATTCTTAGTAAGCCTTATTAAACCTTAGATGTCTTACTAAGAAGATAAAGACTACTTATTAAAGCTCCTAGAGTTAGAGGATAAGCCTAAGGAATAGAAGGTAGAAGAAGTTATAGCCTACTAAGGGTAGGGGGAGAATAAGAAGTTTTTAGTTAAATAGGTAGGATAGCTAGTAGAATATAATACTTAGGAACTACTATAATATCTAGAGAATACTTAAGGAAAGGTATAGAGCTATAAGAAGCTTATATAAAAGACTTATAAGATATAAGATAACTAATAATAGCTATCTTAGAGAATTATTACTATATAGTAGGTAATAAGGGTAGAGTTCTATAGAAAAAAATTAGTAAACTATAAGTAGCCTTATAATACTAATAACTAATTTAGTTTAGTAAGCTATTACTACCTACTTACTATAAAATAATTAGCTAAGGTAAAATAAAATAAAAATAAGTAAGATAAAAGGTTCTTAGTAAATAGTCTATAATATTCTACTAGTAAGCTTATTCTCTTCTTTATCTATAGTTAGCTCTCTATACTAGGTCTATTTATAGCTAGAGGCTACTACCTCTACTATAGCAGCCTTCTCTATATTATTAAAGCGCTTTACTATTATATATACAGTATATAAGACTAAGTAAATATACTAGTTAGGATTCTTACCTATTTTATATAGGGTAGTATACTACGCTAAAACATTAGTAATAGCTTACTAAGCAGTAAAAACCTAATACTACTCCTTCTTACTAAAGGCCTTAAAGAAGCCTTTATAAGGGGATAAGCAGCTTAAAACTCCTTATAGGCTAGCTTAGAAGGGATAGCACTACTTTAGTAAGAGTTCTTTAAGCGTATTAGAGAAGGGGACTCTAATAGATTAAGGCTAGGTTAGTTAGCTTTATTATTATTATTAGTGCTGTTTTAGTAGAGGCTCTATAATAACTAATAGGAAGGAGACTTAGTTAGTTTAGTGTTACTATAACTAAATTAGCCTTAAGAGCTTAACTGCTTATTAATAGGGAGGTAAGATATATTAGACTTATTATTATTATTCTTATTACTACTATTTCTACTGTTACCTCTAGTGTTATTATTATTATTATTATTATTACCTTTACTTAATAAAGGATCATTAGGAGGAGGAGGGTAAATAGATATATTAAAGTCTAAATTAGCTACTAACTAATTAGTAAGAATAGTATTAGCACCCTACTAATAAATAAATCTACCCCTATAACAGCTAGGAGCTGCAGAGGGAGACTTAGAGGCAGATTAGTAATACTTCTATAAAGGCGTCCTCTTTAAGGTAGAAGCCCTAGAGGTATACTTCTAAGAAGTAACTATTTTAGCTCCTTAAGTAACTAGTATAAACCTAGTAATAGTAATAACATAAGTAGGGATAGAGTTACTAATATACTTAGCTAGCTCCTAGCAGAATATATCCTAGCTAGTAAATTAATTAATACAGCCTTTATTATTATTAGTGTAATAGATATTATAGTAGTTAGTAATAAAGAACTTTAGGTTAATTTAGAGAGTAATTACCTAGCTGTTATTATAAAGGTATATAGGCTAAAGCTAAGAAAGATAACTAATAATATCTCTTTAGTTAGTTAAAATTCTACCCTAAAGGAGTTTATTAGTAGTAAAGACTTAGAGAGTAATAGGAGAGAGTACCTACTAAGATAAGGGCTAAAAGACTAAGGTGCTTATAGTTAGAAGTAAGCTTCTAGAGTATTAACTACTTCTAGTTATTCTACTAAGTACCTTTTAATAGGTTAGTAATATATCTAGCTACTTAGACCTAAGCAGCAGAAAGGTAAGTTAGTATATACTTAATATACTAGCGCTTAAGCGCTATTAGCTTACCTTCTTCCTCCTAGAAATAATATATTATAAAAGTATTTTAGGTTATCTAGGTAGTACCCTAGAGTTTATAAGGGACCTAAGAGTATAATAAGTTTTAGAGAACACTTAGTAAAAGCTAGGAGACAAACTAACTATAGAATACTTTTTCTGCTTAATAAGATAAGTAACACACTAAGTAGTGTAACTACCTTAGCAGTATATAAGCTCTAGTATGTCTCTATAAAGTTAACTAAGGCAGCTAATATATAGTAGACCTTTACTAATAAGCTTAATAAAGCTATTATCTGCTTTATAGTGGGCCTTAATAATATTAGTAATATAAAGAATTATACTTATTTTAGGTAAAAACTTAGAGAATACTTAGCAAAAGAGAGGAAGTAACTAAAACTTAGGAAAAGGAGAAAATAGAAGGGAAAGAAGCTAATTTTTACTAGGCGTTAGAAGAGAAGTTAATAAAAAAAGATAAACTACTAAAATAAAGGTAAAAAAAAAGAGGAAAATTTTTAAAGTAGATAACTATAATAATAAGAGGTCTTATTAGGTAAGAGAAGTAAGGCTAATATATTTATACTATTAGCACCTATATAATAACTATATAGAGGGCTATTACAGACTAGAGGGAGAGGTAACTATTACTATAATAAAGATTATAATAAAATATAATATAGTAATATAGAAAATATAGTTATAAAGATAATAATATATATAACCTAACGTAAGGAAGTTAAGAATAAAAGGTAGCACTATAAAAGCTTACTATATCTATTAATAAAAGGATGCTAAGCACCTAATAATACTAGTAATACTAATGTTAATTAGATAGGATGTTAGAAGATAGGGAACTATAAAACTACTATAATCTAAACTAATAAGCCTTAGAGACTAAGGCTTTAGAGAGGGAGGTAATTATAAGGAGTTAGCTAGGTAACTATTTAGAGATTCCTTAGATTAAGGGGCGTATAGGCTATACCTCCTCCCTTTTCCTAATTAAAGGAAGATTCTACTATAGTTAGAATCTTTAAGCAAAAGTCACGCAATATAGTTAGACCTGCCTTTCTACTTAAACCCTACCTAGTTAAGTGTATTTAGCTATACTCTTATATATAGCTTATAGCTTAGTAAAGCCACAGCCTATACCTTTTAAGGTTAGACCTCTATAGACCTATATAGAAGAATTAAGTAAGTTATATTATATAATTAGCAGCCTAAGGTGTAAGCCCTTTAGCCTAATAATTTTATACCTAGACTACACTATATATATCCTTAAGTAAGGCGCCTAGATACTAGCGTCTGCTTACTAACTAGACTAACCTCTTACATAAAGGATCTCTATTCTTAATGTTAGTACTATAGGAATAACTAGTCTTCTTTTAAAGAATAAGGTCTCTACCTTATTAAAGGTATAGTTTTTCCTACTTCTAGTAGCACTTTAAACCCTTACTAATTACATCTAGTAGAACTTATCTTTAGCTTATAGTCCTCTAACTATATCTTTTAAACTAGTAGTAAACTTATTATATAATACTATTTTACCTTATAGAAGTCTCTTTATAACTAGGTGTAGAATATACTGCTTTAAAATAGTAACCTTAGCTTTACCTAACTTATTAGTATTTTTAGACTACTATTAGGAAGTATTTATTATAGACTTCTTTACTTTCTAGCCTTAAGTTATAATAGCTATAATAGTAGTAGTTTAATTAGTATACCTAATAGTATATTACTAATAGAGAGAAGAGAAACCTCTCTCTTTTAACTTAGTATTCTTATTATTATTAGTTAGAAAGCTACTAAAAGGTATTTAATAATAAATCTTCTAAATTAAATATCTAACTAAATTAAGCTTTTAAGCTAGTATTTTTTTTATAGTAAGAGGAGTCTTACATTATTTACTATCTATATAGGAATAAGTAAGGTATTTCTTTACACTAATTCTATATATATAGTACTTATTAATCTATACTAGGGAGAAAAACCTCCTACTATTCTTCCTTAGTAGGAGGAAAACTTCCCTATTATTAAACATTAGAAGGTTAGCTTGTTTTTACCTAACATAATACAGGAGCTATTTTTAGAACAAAGGAAACACAATACGTAGGGTGGGGTGCACTATTGTTAGAGCCCTATTATGCAGGTAGGGCCTAGGGCTCTACTTATGCAGGGCTCTGGTGGCCAATCAGACTTCTGCAAAAGTGGCTTTCCTGCGGTCGGAATCAAACCAACCGTCTGCCGCATAAAGTGCGCACAGACGCTGCCAGACGCATGCCACTGCGCTACGCAGGATTAAGCTAGTATTAAGAGGATGTTTATATATAGTATATCCCTCTCTATATAGTGTAGCCTTCTAAACAGCCTATCTATTAGGTTTGTCTTCTTAGGCCTATACTTTAGATTAAAGTTAAAAGCTAATAGCTTATACACCTATTATACTAGTCTCCCTTAGAGATCTCTTACTAGTGCTCTAATAACGCCCTAAAGGGCCTAGTAATCTATTAGGATAAGGAACTTATCTAATAGCCTCTATAAGTAGTAGGCTTAGTGTTCTACACTATCTATAATAGTAAGAAGCTTCTATTAACTTATATACTATCCTTACTTTATTTTAGAGAGCTTCTGTAACTAGTAGGTAACTAGGCGCTAAAGTCTCTCTACTAGTTATAACAGAATAATACTAACTGCTTTTATAGATTTGTCTAGTTAGGTTTTAGTATATAAATACTATTACTAAGTAAAACCCTTCCTTAAGCTAATTAAAACCCTTTTTTTACTGCATTAGGCTAGTAGAAGATTAACCTCTTATTTATACCTTTAAGTAACTCTATTATTAGTAAAATAATTATAACATACCTATATAGTAAGTTGCCTATTAAGGTAAGTCGCCTACTTTTCTAACTTTCTATCTCTTTTACCTTTATATATCTTTCCCTCTATATATAAATATATAATCTACCTTAATTAAAAGTTATATTATCCTTACTATTTAAGCTCTTAAAAAAGACCTAAAAATGTCTATATAAATAGCTGCCTCTACCTTTAAGGTCCCTTAAATAACACTACATAACTAACACGCTAGATACATTATATAGAGTAAAAGATAACTAAATTTAATAAAGTTAACTATACCTAAAAAGGAGGTAATTCTTAAATAAGTTATTAACCTAATTAATTAAAGGTTCCTTTTATAATAAGAAAATATATAAGAAATAGCTAACTAACTTATAAATTTATATAATAGGATATATATAGGACCTTAATAGGTAGAGAACTTTATATAATATATCTCTAAATTAAAAATGTAATTTTAATATTAAACTAACTATTAGAGGGCCTTAGCTAAGGATTCTATAATTATATAAGGCTAGTTTACACTTATATAAAACATAATTCTAAAGTATAAGATACTAGATTATAATATCTATAACTTTAATAAGACTAGTTTCCTAATAGGAATACTATTATATATAAAGGTTATTATAATATCTAACTGTAAGGGAAGGCCTTATATAAAGCAGCTTAGTAATTATAAATAGGTTTCTATTATTTAGGGTATATATATAGATAGCTAGGCGCTGCCTCTATATATTATTATAAAAGGTAAATATTACCTCTCCTCTTAGTATACTAACTACTAATTCCTAGCTATATAGTGTATATATTTAAGTAAAAATAGATAGATAATAAATAATATTAGCCTAAATTAGCTAAAGCACTTTAATTAGTATATAAGGACTTATATAAAAGGCTTTTATTACCTCTTAATCCTTAATAATTGTAATAGCTATAAATTAACTAACTTTAATAAACACTATAAGGAATAAAGTATTATTACTTTATATATACCTCTCTATCTATTATATAAGCTTTAGCCTCTTAATATTAGGTGCTTTAGCTTATTAGAGTACTTATATAGCAAGAGGAGTCTTATATTATTTACAATCTAAGTAGAAATAAGTAAGGTATTCCTTTACACTATACTATATACATAATACAGTTAATCTATATATAGAGAGAAAAACCTCCTATAATTTATATAGGAGGAAAACTACCTTATTACTAAATATTAGAAGGTTAGCTTGTTTTTACCTAATATATTATAGGAGTTATTACTAATACAAAGGGAATATAATACGTAGGGAGGTACACTATTATTAGAGCCCTATTATGTATGTAGGGCCTAGGGCTCTACTTTTGTAGGGCTCTAGTAGCTAATTAGACTTCTATAAAAGTAGCTTCCTGCAGTTAGAATTAAACTAACTATCTGCAGCATAAAGTGCATACAGACGCTGCTAGACGTATACTACTATGTTATATAGGTAAAGTACTTATATAGTAAGGAAATTAAGAAGATAATATAGATATAGATTTTATATATTACTAAGGATAACTTCTTTCTTACCTTTAAAGTAGTATTTTTTACCTTAATAGGTAAAAATAATATATAAGCTAGTTTTTAATAAGTAAGCCTTATACATTTTAACCCTAAAGTAGTTCTTTCTTACTTAGATTTTAAGCTAAAGATACTAACACTATAAAAGTTATAGCTAAGCAGCTAAAGCTCTTAGGACCTAAAGACACTAACTATAGTAGTAAAAGGTATATAAAGTGCTACCTCCCTTAAAAAGAAGATCTAAGTATATTAAGGTAGCTTACTAACACTAATATATAAAGTAATTAACTTTTAGGCTAAAGGTATTAGTAAGTTAGCTTATAAGCTTACTATTATTAAGGCTAAGAACTATAAGCTTTATATAGGGATAGAGGTACTAAGTAAGTGCTAAAAAGTAAAAAAGACCTAACTATATCTTAATAGGTTACTTAATACTACTAAAGTAGAGGCACTATAGAGAGAAAAAAATATAGTTAATACTAAAAGGGAAAATAACTATTAGAAGGAGGGTTATATAGAAGGTATTAAACTATATATATAATAATATAGTAATTATAAAAAGTCTAGATATAATATATAAATCTATAAAGTAGTTTAGGATAGTAATAAGGAAGAGGGTAATAAGTAGTTTTAATTAATTTTATATATTATAGTTAAATTAACTTAAATAAAATGTAGAAGGGTTTAAGAAGGTAGGCGACTTATCCTAATAGGTAACTTACTATGTAGGTACGTTAAAGTATTTAGTACTAAATTTCTAATAGAAGTTATAAAACCCTAGGAATACTTAGAGGTCTCTAATAGATATAAAGGCCTTCTATTTAGTAATAACTTATATATAAGACTGCTTTATTTAAACCTTATCCCTAGTAATAATATACCTTAAGAACTTAATTTCTTTTTAGTAGAGCTTGCACTTTAATAGTTTTATATATAAGCTAAATTATTAAAGTTATTTAAGTATATAGTAAAGATCTTTTATATACTATTTATATATCTATAAGTAGATTATAATATTATTTAAGTATATAATATAGTAAGAGTCTAATAGATTAGTAAGCGCTTAATAAATATATACCTAGAAGGTAGTAGAAGTATTTATAAGTCTAAATAGTATTACTATATATTAAAAGTGCCTATAGTGTATTCTAAAGGCTGTCTTTTACTAGTCCTCCTTCTTTATATAAATATAGTAATATACTTCTTCAATGTTAATCTTAAAGATAAACTAAGCTTTACTAAACCTATTTAATAGCTTACTAATTAGTAAGAGAGGGTATTAGTTCTTAATAGTTACTTTATTAAGGCTATAATAGTCTATATACAGCCTAAGGGACCTATCCTTCTTTAGGATAAATAGGACTAATATACCTACCTTACTAATAGATAGCTTTATATATCTTAAGGCCTTTATCTCCTTAACATAGGTGTAAAGCTCCTCTAGTTAATAGGCGTTTAAGGGGTATAACACCCTAAAAGAATGTTTTATACCTAATATAAGGTTAATAGAATATTTTATACCTTTAGGCTTATTTAGGGTTTTTACTATATATTTATTTAAAACGTCTACTATATTAAGTAGCTTAGGTAGAAGGATTATCCCTCTAAGTTTTAGTTTTAGCTTATTAAGGAAGCTTTTCCTAATATAAAGTATATAAGCCTTATAACTATTCTTAACTACTTTTTATATAAAAGCTACTAGCTCTATAATAAAGAAATACTTATAGGCCTATATATTAGATACTATATTAATAATAATACCTTTCTAACTTATTAAGTACTATTCTAATAGTAGGTTAGAGGCCTCTTTTAGCCTTAAGGCTTTAGTAAAAAGTTACTAAAGCTTCTAAGGATACTTATATAAGTCTAAAAAAAAGAAAGTTAACTAATACGCCTTACCTAGCCTTAAGGAGTCCCTACTAAAAGACTTTAGAATTAAGACCTCTACTACTATAAGTTTTAACCTAAGGTATTACATTAGGTATATACTAATAAGGTCTACCTAGGAGTATATATTTATATCTACCTCTATAATCTATTTACTAAGCCCTTAGAAAGTAATAGCCTTATCTTTAGTTATAAGCCCTATAGGGACCTTTTTAATAGGTATAGTAGGGATAAGCTTTTCCTCTATACTTATTTATTTTCTAAAAACTAGACTATCTTAATATTATATACCTATATAGCTTAAACTCTAGCCTAAAGATAGTTATTTTATAGACTAGTTACTATACTATTAGCGTTAAGTTTCTTTATGTTCTAAAGCTAAAAGCACTTCTCTTTAGTATACTCTATCTTCCTATAGTAGCTACACTTTAGAAGGCTAAATAGGGTTATAAGTTAATATATATATAGAGAGAAGTCTTAGTAAGGCTATAAGAACTCTTTATAGTCCTTCTGCTTATTATATAACTATAACCTCTAGAATAGAGAGGGCTAGTATATAGACTCTATAGTAGTTACTTTATGTTTCTAACTATCCTTCTGTAACCTATTAGCACCTTTTCTATTATATACTAACTATAGGCGCTCTACCTCCTAAGCTATATATTATACTTTCTTAATAAGTACTTTTTAATAAATTACCTTATCTTATAGGTAGGTTAGAAGACTAAAAAAGAAGTTATATACCTTAGATTTAGACTTATATAGGTTCTTTATACTTTTAAATTCTAGTAAATTACTAACTATTTAGAGAAGAATTAACTAAGTATCTACCTATCCTACTAATACTTTCTTTATAGCTCCCTTTAGTACTTCTATTCTTAGGTATCCTAGTTAAGGTGCTATTAGTAAATAAATATTAGGAATAATCCCTATATAGGTAGTTTCTTAAGACTATACTTATAGTTTCTTTATTATATCTATAAAGATAGAGATAACTTAGATAAAGCCTACTTTATATATTACTTTACTATACTACCTATATAAAGATAGTTACCTATCTTAATATCTATAATCTAATTTACTACTTAGGTGTTAGTAGCCTCTTCTCTAATAACTTTATAGTTATAGATAGAAGGTTTCTTATAGTCCTTTTATAAAGTATACTATACTGTTTAGTTAAAGATCTCTTAGAGAAGGACCTCCTAAGCCTTATAGTTTAAGTGTCTCTACTATTATTTTATAGCACTTTAGTTTACAAAAAACTATATAGTATTTTATATTAATTATATTATAGCTATTACTACCCTATTATATAGGTTTAGTAGGCTGCTACTACTTACTTAAGTTAGGTAGAGAATTAGTATACTTTTACTAATAAATATATAGTTAGCCCTATTTACCTATATACTTAAAGTCTATATTTCCTTAATTAGGAATTAGTATAATAGTCTTTATATTAAATTAAAGAAGTTATTCTATATATAGCCTTTTATAAATAAGGCTTTATATATTACTTAATAGTAGTTTTATCTTAGTTTCTTAGAAGTAGAATATTATAGCTTATTAATATTAATAGCTTTTTAGTAACTACTAATTAAAGGCTTATTAGTAGTTTAAGTAAAGTTATTACTTCTCTCTATTTTAAACCTATACTAGTTACTCTAAAGAGGTAGAAGTAAAAGAATTATAAGAGTATAGCTAAATACACTTAACTAGGTAGGGTCTAAGTAGAAAAGGTAGGTCTAACTATATTATATAACTTTTACTTTAAGATTCTAACTATAGTAGAATCTTCCTTTAATTAGAAAAGGGAGGAGGTATAGCTTATACACCTCTAATCTAAGGAATCTCTAAATAGTTACCTAGCTAACTTCTTATACTTCTCTCTATAACCTTATTATCTTATAGCTATAAAAATTGCTTCTTTTAGCCTCCTTAAAAGCGTCTTTAAAAATGTAGTTTACTAGCTAACTATATAATATAAGAAAGGGAGGTAGTTATTTCTAGTAGGTGCCTATTAAAAAAGCTACTTTACTATACTTTATAAGGAGCTTATTAGCTACCTCTAGCTTCTAGCCTATACTAGGCTATATACTAGGCGTACTTAGTTACACTCTTAGCTTTATTATGAGTCTACCTAGTAGACCTATACTTACTAGCAAAATAGGGTAATTAGCTCTCTCCTATAGCATATAAGTACTATCTAGTTATTTCTAATTAGCTTTAAAATATAAGTGTTATTTCTAGTAGAAGTAACCTACTAGAAGTATAGCCTTAAAAGATTATCTAAGCAGCTTATACTTATAAATTATATTATTAGCTTCTTTAAGTACTTATAATTATTATTCTTAAGATTCTTTTTAACCCCTTGTATTAAGTATATCTCTAAAGGTAGTTATAAATAAGGCCTTTAGAAGTAGTAATATTAGTAGTATTATTAATATAAATCTTACTTTAGTATAATGTAATAGGTCTAAAGGGCTTTAAGAGGCTAGCCTTTTATAGCTATAATTTAAAAGGCCTTTAATTTTATAGCTATAAAAGGTTAAGCTGTTAGGGCTTTCTACCCCCTTAGTGTAGTTAGTATATTCTTAGATCTTATTAGCCTTTTATCTACTGTATATATAAGACTTCTTTCTTGTGCTTCTTAGTGTATAAGACGCTTAATTACAGTAGCTATTTCCTATAGATTACTTTTATATATATTATTAGTAAGCTTTATAATATTACTTCTAAAGGTAACCTTTACCTATATAATGCAGTAGTATATATCTAGTAGCATCTATATACTTTACACACAGACAGTTAGTTTAATTCTAACTGTAGGAATACTACTTTTATACAAGTCTAAATAGCCACTAGAGCCCTACAAAAGTAGAGCCTTAGGCCCTATATACATAATAGGGCTCTAACAACAGTATACCCTACCCTATGTAATACATCTTCCCTTTGTAATAGACCTATATTATGTTAGGTAAAAACAAGCTAACCTTCTAATATTTAATAAGTTAGAGTAGTTTTCCTTCTACTAAAGAAGAATAGTAGAAGGTTTTTCTCTCTAACTATATAGATTAATATATATAGTGTAATTAGTACTATATATAGAAATACCTTACTTAGCCTACTTAGGTAGAAAAATATAAGTAAGACTCCTACTATGTAAAGGTAACCTTCTTATTAAAAATAACATTCTATATAGTAAAAACTTTACTATAAGTAAGGCTTTATATTTAATATAAGTTACTTAAGCTGTAGCTTATAAGAAAGCTAATTTAGGCTTTTAGGGCTAGTTATTAATATTAATTATATTAAAGTTAGGTATTAGTAATAAGTATATATACTATATAGCTATATATATATATAGGTAAGAAAGGTCTAGCTAAGTGTATACTATATTAGCTTTACTTGAGATGTGTTTATACTATAGTTAGTATAGAGTTTTCTAACTATAAGACGCTTATAGTATGTAGTTATAAAGGTAGGTAGTAGCTATATAGACCTCTAGCTAAAGGACATTTAGTAGGTATATATTAATTACTATACTATATACCTTTTAGTTAATAACTATAGTAATATACTTTATAGCTCTATTTTACACTTAAGTATTTAGGGTGCTTACCTTAATGTGTATACTATATACCTCTATTATATTTATAATATCTAAGTAGTATAGAAGCTTATTCCTATATAACACAGTAGCATACGTCTAGTAGCGTCTGTGTGCACTTTTGTGCGTGCAGACAATTAGTTTAATTCTAACTATAGGAAGCTACTTTTGCAGAAGTCTAATTAGATACTAGAGCCCTACAAAAGTAGAGCCCTAGGCCCTATATACATAATAGGGCTCTAAGAACAGTGCACTCTACCTATATATTATGTTTTCCTTTAAAATAAATCCTATATCATGTTAAGTAAAAATAAGCTAACCTTCTAATATTTAATAATAGGGTAGCTTTCCTCTTACTAAGGAAGAATAGTAGGAGGTTTTTCTCCTTAGTATAGATTTATAAGTAAATATAAACTACTATATAGTTACTTATAAACTAAAGTATTATAAAACAAATATAAAGATATTTAAACTATAAGGCTTAGAAGGTTCTCCTCTAAGAGATTATTAACTAGATAATATAGTATACCTTATAAAGGACTATAAGAAACCTCCTACTTATAATTATAAAGTTATTAAAAAAGAGGCTACTAGCACCTAAGTAGTAAATTAAATTATAGCTATTAAGGTAGGTAACTATCTCTATATAGGTAGTATTTAGCCCTTCTAGGCTATGCAATATATAAACGTGTTTTATTTTATAAGGGTCTAGTAATATATATTAAGTATAACTATTACATTAAGTTTCTAACTAACACCTTAGAGCTTCTAGTAAAATCTCTACTTCTATCCCTTAATTATACTACACCTAACAGATAGCGCAGATCACTACCTGCAGCTAGCCTAAGTGCTTCTTTATTATTACGATTTTAGATATATTATCCTACTTCTAGGCTATTCTACTAACAAAAAAGTAAAGCTACTACTATAAGGCCTACCTTACCCTAATAATTAGGCCTATATTAGCTACTAGGCTATTAAGAAGTAAGATTACTAATCTAACGCTAGTAATATTAATTACTATATAATTATTTATTCTACTATTAATAGTAATAATATTATATAGAGAGTTCCTTTTATACTACTTAATAATAAAGCTTATCTAAGCTGTTATAAACTGTTTTATAACCTTTAAGGGGTTATAATTAAGAGAGGTGCCTAGTTTAAAGAGGTTATCTAGATTAAGTATAAGCATAACTAAGGATAAGAAGTTAATAAGATTAGACTTAATAAGATTAGAAAGGAGGATTTAATTTAGTTACTTTAGTAGGTTTTAGGATAATTTATCTAAACTATAGGTTTAGTAGGTTATAGGTATAGTTAATAGGAGAATCCTAGATTCTATTCTAGCTAACTATATATACCTAATAAGCCTACCTCTTAAGGTTAAATACCTCTATAGTTAAGAGTTCTTACTGCAGACCTTAGTAGTATAGACCTTAAGAGTAAAGCTATCTCTAGTAAGTTAATCTAGTATTAAGACTATACTAACCCCTATAGTACTATGTATTCTTAAATAAGCTACCTTACTAAGTTAATAGCATAAGAATAGGGTATAATACTTATATTAAGCTAACTACTGTTATTTTGTTTTTACATTTACCTATATAAGAATACTAATTAAACTAGCATAAAACTAATTAGATCCTACAGTTAAGATTAGTTACATAATATAAAAAAAAAATAGCAGTTAGCTATAAGGACTAAGGTAGTATACTATGCCCTATATTAGACTATTCTAGCAGTAGGGTAGTGCTACTAAAAGATCTACTAGTTTAGGCACTTTATACCTAACTACACTATATATATCCTTAAGTAAGGCGCCTAGATGCTAGCGTCTACTTACTAACTAGAATAACCCCTAATAATTACCCCCTCTTTTAACGTAATACATCCTAAGTTATACCTATAGATACACCTGCTAACGCTAGATGCTATACGCTAGAGATAAAGGCTATATAAACCCTAAAGGCCCTAAGCGTCTAGTACCTAACGCCTGCCTAGCTATTACTAAGTAGCGCTAGGCACTACCTATTACATATTAGTCCCTCTAAGCCTAATGTAGGTTACACTTTATGCTGTAGAGCTAGTGCTACCTAATCTAACAGCGCTAACTAAGAATAACCTAGCTAACTAAGGCAGTTAGAAGCCCTACCTTAGTCTAGCCTACCTATATATAAGTAATACTGCTAGTAGGAATTAAACCTATAGACTTTACACTTAACTAGAAGACCTATAAAGTGCCTAAATAATTATAAGGGCTAAGGTAGTATACTACGCCCTATAATAGACTATTCTAGCAGTAGGGTAGTGCTACTAAAAGATCTACTAGTTTAAACACTTTATACCTAACTACACTATATATATCCTTAAGTAAGGCGCCTAGACGCTAGCGTCTGCTTACTAACTAGACTAACCTCTTATATTAGCCTAATATAAGTATTATACCTTATTATTATACTATTAACTTAGTAAAGTAGCTTAGTTAAGACTATATAGTACTATATAGGTTAGTATAGGCTATTTAATACTAGATTAACTTACTAGAGATAGCTTTACTCTTAAGGTCTATACTACTAAGGTCTGCAGTAAGAACTCTTAACTATAGAGGTATTTTACCTTAAGAGGCTTACTTATTAGGTATATATAGTTAGCTAGGATAGAATCTAGGATTCTCCTATTAAGTATACCTATAACCTACTATACTTACAATCTAGATAAATCTCCTATAACCTGCTAAACCTATAATCTAGATAAATCTCCTCTGCTAGTCTGTAACCTACTAAACCTACAGTTTAGAAAAATTATCCTAAAACTAAAGTAACTAAATTAAATCCTCCTTTCTAATCTTATTAAGTCTAATCTTATTAACTCCTTATTTATACCTTAGTGTTAGCATAAAGATGTCTTAATATTAAGGGTAGTTTGTAATAGCTTTGTTATTTTGTAGTTTAGCTATAGGTTAGTTAAAGGAGTAAGGGTTAGAGTGCCCTAACATAGGCATACATAAGGTAGGCAGCCTAGTAGAGCTGCCTGCCTTAACCTTAATATTCCCCTTAACTCTAATTAGCCTACTATTTTGCTGCATATATATTCCTATACTAGTAACTTTTTCTTTATTACAAAAAGTGCCCTTTTCTAGCCTAATTACAAACATATTGTTAGTATTATTACAGGGTAAGGTTGTTATTAAATAAGGCTATTTACAAATCTTATAATAATTAGCTTTATCTTAATAGGTAGGTTGTTATTACGTAACAAACTAATCTTACTACTAGGAAGGAAGTAGGTATTTACCTAGGGTAGTAGGCGCCCTGCTAGCCTACCCTTAGGTAGGGTAGTTTCATACAGCCACCTACTACAACCTACTTCTGCTAGGGCTAGATTTATCCTAAGCCCTAAGGTTATAGGTTTAATTCTAACACTAGTAACTTCTCTTTTTATTAAGAAGCTATAAAATTAAACTACACCTTTATATTATATATTACCTTTCTGCTCCCCCTTTCTACCTAATTACACTTCCTAAACCTACTTACCTAATTACACTTCCTAAACCTACTTACCTAATTAGCTAGAAGTTAATACTTAACTCTAAAAATAATTAAGTTAGGTATTACTTTCCCTAGGTTCCTTAGATTCCCCTATAATCCTTATATCTACGCCTCTACGCTAGTTACATTTCCTCTAATTATAGCTCCTTTTTTATACCTAATTTACTTATTCTTCTATTTAGATAGTAAGGCTATTTAAAGCTATAATTTACTTAAGGGTGCTATTTAGATTACCCTTTATTATAGTATTAGTAGGGTTATCCTTTCTATTAATCTATCTAACCTTTATTAGCTCCTACTGCTTCTATAATTACTAAAGCGCTATAATATTAATTATAAGGTGCTTTTCTTATATAGAGCCTAGCTTAACTAAGCACTTATATAGTAAGTATAAATTAGTATAGATAATAGTTAGAGGTAAAAGTATTCCTAGCTTCCTTATAATTATAGTAACTATAGTAGAGACTATAACTGCTATATTAACGCTAGTAACTATACTATATACCTTAGAAGTAAGGACACTTTATATAACCCTTTTTAACTTTATAGAGCTAAAATAGACTATATTACCCCTAATATTAAAGGTGCCCTTATTATTATTAATATCTTTATTTATAAGGAGGATAATAAAGCTAATCTATAACAAAAGGTTAGCGTTATTTATAAATAATCTATCTATAAAGATAAAGATCTTAACTGTTAATAGGTTAAGAGGTATAAAGTTAAGCTTATAATTAATTAAGTCCCTTTGCTATTAGAGGCGTTAATTAAGGGCTTTAATCTACGCTTAATTAGGGCGCTAATACTAGGCTGCAGTAGATAAATTAAAGGCTGCCTCTAGTTAATAGATAGAGGTAATATACACGCCTTATACTTATTACTTTATATATTTGTTTATAGCTCTATCTAAGTTAGTATTAACTAGCTTAATCTTTTTCCCTTACCCTTTTTACTTTAAGGAAACCTTACTACTATTGTTAATTATAATAATACCTCTATTAAATATAAGGGGGTTAGTAGTTAATAGGTATTCCTTTAGCTTAGCCTTAAGATTAGCCTTTATAAGCTCCTCTTCCTCTATTACGTTAAAGGGAGTATTACTTAACCTAATTATATTATTAGTTTACATCCTAATTAAGCTAAAGGATAGGTTTCTAGTTATAGTTAGCAGTAAGTAAGGGTTATATAAGGTTATCTCTATTATTAACTTATCCTTATAAAAGGTATTATATATAACCTACTAATGTATACTAGCTTCTATAATGCTATATAATAGCTTTACTACCTCTATAATAGTCCCCTTTAGGTATTAGTTATAGATCTAGGTTAGTAAGTAAGCTAAGATTATATAGTTAAGCTAGGATGTTAATTAAGTATACGCCTAGGTAATATCCCTTAACTACAACTTAAAGCTATCTTAGGTTAATAGAGATAGCATAATAGTAAGGATTAGGCGTTAGCTTAGTTACTATATTATAGGTAACTAGGTTAATATTACTATTTTTCTGTTATCTATATAGCCCTATATTACTAAACAGGACTTCTTAAATAGGGCGTCTATAGCCCTATTCTTAATCTTATTAATAATATAAGACTTAAAGATATAGCCTCTATACTTACCTTAATTATATAGGATAAAGTTAAATACTCTGTACTTAATTAGGGTATTAATTTCTCTTGCAGTAGATACCTTAAACAGTAGGCTAGGGGTAGTAATAATCCCTTTTGCCTAAAGTTCTTTAGAGAGTATATAATTAGCTGCCTCTCTCTCTATAAGGTAGATAGTAGGGATCTTATTATTAATAGTAATAGTAAGACTAATATTCCCTTAGATATTTTCTTTAATTATTAGAGTTACATTAGGAGCATTATTACTACTATTAGGCTAGTAATAGTATAGCTTAACGCTAGTTAATTAGAAGGATTAAGAGCTATTAACGTTTATAATATATTCTTTACCTTTTATGTTAATTAGGTAGAAAGGGCTAGTCTAGCCCTTATTTTTTTACTATATATAGACCTTTAATCTAATAGTTAGTTTCTTAATACTAAAGGTATCTAGTCTATTATATATATTAAGGGTGTTATTAACCTATCTCTTTATGTAAATCTAAGTAATAGCAGTAGTAGCCTTATAAATAGCTTTAGTATATTAAATAATACTTAGTAACAGTAGTAAGTTATCTATTATCTAAAGGTAAGCACTAAAGATAAGCAGTATAGGAATAAGGCTGTCTAGGCTAGTAGTGTTATTAACGTACTTAATAGCGCTCTAGAGGGCTGCTTAGCGTAGGAGGTTAGGATACTTATCTCTTATAATATTATAGGCTTAATATATAGCTATATAGTATCTTTTAACCTTTCTAACGCTATAATAAGCTTTAATAGGGATAATCTTAATATTAATTACTATAGCCTTTACCTTACAGTAGAACTCTACAGACGTAAAGTTCCTTCTAGTATTAGCTATAATCTAATTAAGTAGCCCCTAGTATATATTAATCTAGTAGAGATATAGTACTTCCTATACTACCTTAGCTAATATATCCTTTAGGAAACTAGCAGTATTAAAGGTAGTAGTAGCGTTAATAACATAAAGGATAAGGTAGTTACCTTTAAGGTATATTATATTAATAATAACTTTATAGTTAAAGGAATAGTCTTTAGCGTCTTTAATAGTAAAGTAGAATTAGTAAGGGCTTTAACTATATAGTTAATAGTAATAGTAGTATTTTATTAACTGCTAGATAGTATTAATATAGATGTTATAACCTACCTTATAAAGAAGCTTATAAAGGCAGTAAACAGAGGGATAACTAAAGCGTTAATAAAGGCGTCTTAGCTTAGGCTTAGTTATATAATTCCCTATAGTAATAACTTCCTCTAAAGGTCTAAGAAGTATCTATAGATAACCTTATTTTTTTATAATAGGTATAGTAACACCCTCTTACTAAAGGACGTTATTAACATTATTAAATTAGACCTTAAGGTAGTCTATATTATAAAGGTAAAAGAGAAAAGGGGTATTAATAGGAATAATATAAAAATTAATAGGCCTAAAGGGAGTAGTAATAATAATTTTGCTAGAAGACTTAATAGGCTGCCCTCTACTAAATTAGATAGATACCTTAATAGTTAGGTTAATTTTTATAGGTTAGATACATTAAAGGGTAATAACTTAGGGATATCCTACTGTTAAGTAGCTAGCAGCATCTATATTAAGTAGGATACCTTAGAAGGCCTTAGATAAGTATTTATTAAGTAGAAAGGCTAAATTAAGGCTTATTAATAGCTTCTTTTGTTTAGTTAGGTTATTACTTAAGGTAGGTATCTAAATATACTACTAAATACTTAGGTTAGCCTTAGTTAAGTAATAGGTAAAGAACTAATTAGCTAACTAGCTAGTAATTACCTTTCTATTAAAGTTAGTCTTACTAAAGAAGGTAGTAGCTAGATAGAAAGACTTATTATTATTAACCTTATTAGGCTTATTCTTACTAATTACAATAGTCTAGAGGTATTAGGTAAGATCTCTATTACTGTCTTTATTAGTAAGGGAAGGATTTTTACCTTTATAGGCTATTAAGAAAGCATTATAAGCTACTTTACTAGTCTTACCTTTTGTCTGCTTACTAGCCTTATATTTATTATAAGTATGCTTCCTCTTATTAGGGGTGTAGTTAGTTAAATAACACCTAGTTTGCTTATAGATATAACACTTCTAATTAGTAGGTGTAGGCTAATTACTTTTTTGCTTTTTACCTCTATATTAATTATCCTTACTATTACTGCAGTAGGTATAATTAGTAAAGTGCTATACCTAGCTCTAGCTAGGCTTATAATAGTAGTAGCAGCTATAGTAATTATAATTATAATTATAAGTAATATACTGCTGCGTAACTTTTACCTTATTTTTAGCAGTTATAAATGCTAACTAGAGCTAGTTAATAATGCTGTTAAGGGTATTTAATAGGTTATAAAGGTAAAGTTAAGCCTTAGGTATACTGCAGCAGGCGTTTAAGAGCTGTAGTCTAAAGAAATTATTAGTCTAATATACTAAAGGAAGAGCCCTTTAGATAACATTAAGGTATAAGATTATTAACTTAAGGATCTTACCCTTTATTTTTCTTACTAGCTCTAATACTTCTGTCTGCTAATATAAAATCTACTGCTACTTAGTAAGGTAACCTTTAATAGTTTCTTTAGTCTTAAAGTGCCTATAAAGGGCGTTAATAAGGACGTAGAAGTTATATAGCCCTTAGCTGTAAAGGCGTTAGAAGTAAAAGTCTAATACCTTACTTTTTAGTATTATTAAGAAGGTAATACTAAAATACTTTATATTATTAGTAATACCTATATTATTATAGTTCTTATAAAAGATTATAAGTTTAATATTAAGTACGTTATATTTCTTACTAGTGTACTTTATATTAGAGCTAGTATATAGCTTTAATAGGTTATTTAGCTGCTTTAGGGTACGCTAATTAAGAGAGTTAGGATGCCTCTTATAATTAGGCTAAACGTTATAAGCCTTATATAGGGTATTAACGTAAGGTAAAGGAGGGTGTATTACCTATTACTAATGTAGTAAAGGTAACTTAGGAGGAAAGGTAGAGTAGTAAAAGTGTAATAAGGTATAAGTAGGCTGTAAAGGTTATAAAGTATATAGAAAACATAAAGGTTACAGCCTATTATTACAGTAGAGCTAAGAGGTAGGCTAATTATAGCTATTATTAACTAGGAGCCTATAGGTTATTATTACCTTAAATCCTACCTTAAAGTCCTATAGGAGTATAGTCTTAAAGTTTAAGCTATTAAAATACCTTCTTGCTAGTGTAATAAGGGGAGTTTAATAAGGTAGTTTTCTTATAAAGCTGCCCTATTACGTAGGTATAGAGGGCCTAAGAGGTATCTACTCTTCCTATACGTTTAAAGGGCTAGCTACTATCCCTATATTACTGCTTAGTAAGGGTAGGTCTGTTAGGCTTAGTATTACTAGCTGCTGCTACTACTGTTGTTATTATTAAGGCGTAAGCGTCCTCTAGCGTACTAATTTACTAGACAGCAGTAGCTTTATAATACTATTAATAAAGTTATTAACTTTATAGTAACTATAGAGAAGTAAGTCTTTTATATACTACTTATTAAATTCCTCTTATAATTATAGGTAATATTCTTTAAGGTTAAGGACCTTTATAAGGTTAATAGAGATCTTCTATAACCCTTACCCCTATAGGATAAACACCCTATATTAAAGGAGGTAATTCTAAAGCTTTATAAGAAGTATTATATCTATAAGGTTAAAGGTTTCCTTAGACTATCTATTATACTTAAGAAGGAAGGCCTCCTAGAGGGCTAATACATAAAACCCTTTAATTTGCTACTTAGTGATTATATAGGTAATAAAGGTGTTAACTTATAATAAAGTTACCTTATCTAGCGTTACTTAAGGGTAATCTTATATCTTAGGATTAATATATTTTAATAGGCTTAGTAGGATCTTAATAGTGCTATTAGCTCTAATAGAAAGTTAGTTAATTAACTATATTATTAATATAGTTATAAAGATATAAGGATAAAAAGTAGGATAATAAGACAGAGGACCCTATAAGGGGAGGTAAGAGGAGTCTTGATAAAGGGAAAAAAAAGAATAAGAATAAGGTTATTAGTAAAGTTATTAATAGTTTACCTAAATAGTGTAACTAAACTAACTAAACTGTCTGTTTATTTGTTAAGTAAAGTAAGGTATAGTAAAGAAAGGGAAAAACAGTTTAAAAGGTAAAAGGGTCTAGTATTAACAATAGAGATAGTCTCTTCTTAAGGCAGCTAGGCTGTACCTTAAAGATAACTATACTTAAGGCTATTATTAACAGTGTAATTAATATATTAGTTTTTAAGTTAATAATATGTAGGTTAAAACCCTTAATTAGTATAATAGGTAGACTAAGCTAGGATTATTATCTCTTCTGTAATATCCTTACTAACCTATAATAACTATAATAGCTATTACTAATTAGTGTTAGTATTATTATAGGGTAAGGTTGTTATTAAATAAGGCTATTTATAAATCTTATAATAATTAGCTTTGTCTTAATAGGTGGGTTGTTGTTGCGTAACGAACTAATCTTACTACTAGGAAGGAAGTGGGTATTTGCCTGGGGTGGCAGGCGCCCTGCTGGCCTACCCTCAGGTAGGGCAGTTTCGCGCAGCCACCCACCACAACCCACTTCCGCCGGGGCCAGATTTATCCCAAGCCCCAAGGTCGCAGGTTTAATTCTAACACATATTAATCCTATCCCCTTATTAGCTAAAGGTTAATACCTAACTCTAGTAATTTAAGTTAGGTATTACCTTCCCTAGGCTCCCTGTATTACCCTAGATTTCCCCTACATAAATCCTTTATATCCCTATATGTCCTTTACCCTTATATTATTATAGCTTTTAGTAGCCTTTCTTACCTCATAAGGCTTGTTTGTAGTCCTATAGACTCTTTGTAAGGACTAGGGTGGTGTGCCACGCCCTGCAATAGACCATTCTGGCAGCAAGGCAGTGCTGCTAAAAGATCCGCCAGTTCAGGCACTTCGTGCCTGGACTGCACCACACATGTCCTTAAGTAAGGCGCCTGGACGCCGGCGTCTTGCCGACCGGACTAACCCCTTACACTCTTCTACAGTTACATAGGGATCTTAATTATATATCTTATTGCTTATTACTTACTGCTTGCTGCCTAGTTGCATTTAGGCTTATAATACCTATCCTTCTATTTGTATCTTAGTAGTAGAGGTAGTAATAAAGCTTTTAAGAGTAGTATTTATAAGGACTAGGGTGGTATGCTACGCCCTGTAATAGACCATTCTAGTATTACTAAAAGATCTACTAGTTTAGGCACTTCATGCCTAGACTACACTATATATATCCTTAAGTAAGGCGCCTAGACACTAGCGTCTGCTTACTAACTAGACTAACCCCTTATAACTACCCCCCCTTCTAATGTAACGCATCCTAAGTTATACCTATAGATACGCCTACTAGCGCTAGATGCTATATACTAGAGATAAAGGCTATATAAACCCTAAAGGCCCTAAGCGTCTAGCACCTAACGCCTGCCTAGCTGTTACTAAGCAGCACTAGGTACTACCTATTACATATTAGTCCCTCTAAGCCTAATATAGGTTACACTTTATGCTATAAAGCTAGCGCTAGCTAAAGGCACTAACTAGGACTAACCTAGCTAACTAAGGCAGTTAAAGCCCTACTTTAGTCTAGCCTGCCTATATATAAGTAATACTGCTAGTAGGAATTAAACCTATAGACTTTATGCTTAACTAAAAGACCTATAAAGTGCCTAAATAATTATAAGGACTAGGGTAGTGTGCTACGCCTTATAATAGACTATTCTAGTATTACTAAAAGATCTACTAGTTTAGGCACTTTATACCTAGACTGCACTATATATATCCTTAAGTAAGGCGCCTAGATACTAACGTCTGCTTACTAACTAGACTAACCCCTTATAGTATTAAGGGTTAACTTTATAAATCTATCTGTAAGGTTATTATTTCTGTTAATCTATTAGATCTTATATAGTTCTTAGCGTTTATATAACTATTAAAAAGCTATAATGTTAATTATAAGCCTCTTCTCTTAAGTTATCCCTAGCTTTATAAGGTATTTATATAGGGAGTATAAATTAGTATATATAATAGTTAGGATTAGCAGGAGGTTAAGACAGCTAGTAATAATTATAAGTGTTAAAGAGACAGTATATACTATATTAACTCTAGCTACTATTCTGTATATCTCTAAGGCTAGCATACTCCTAGTAACTCTTTTTGCTTTTATTAAGCTATAGTAATTAATGTTTCTAGTTAGTGTAAATTAGTTATAGTTAGTAGGCTTCTTATTCCCTAGGATAATAATATATCTTAGTTATAAAGTTATATCTTTATTATTAGTAAATAACCTATTAATAAAGATAAAGAGCTTTATATTAGTAAGATCTAATAGGATAAAAGTTAGCTTATAATCAAGTAACTTTATCTGCTAGTTAAGGCGTTAATTAAGGTTTTTAATATCCTTATTTATATGATTCTACTGCTATGTAGTTATTAATAGGTTAAAGTATCCTTCTAGTTAATAGATAGAAGTAATATATACTCCTTAACCCTACTGCTAGATGTAATCCTACTTAGCTATAGGGAATGTTATATTAATAAGCTAAAGCTTTATCCCTTACCCTTTCTGCTATTACATTAGTACTATACTATTAGGTAATACTTATAATATAATACCTCTATTAAAGAGGAGAGGGTTATTAATAGATAGGTAGGTCTTAGGCTTAGCTGTAAATCCTACCTTCTAAAGCTTTTTAGCTTCCTTCTTATAAAATAATAGGTCTAACAGGCTAATTATATTATCTATCTGTCTTCCTACTATACTAAAGGACTCTCTTCCTAATAATACTAGTAGGTAGGGATTATAAGTTAATAATCCTATCTTAAGCTTTTCTCTATAGTAGTAATAGTATATATCCTACTAGTGTGTACCTACCTTAGTAATGCTGTATAGTAGTTTAATAACTTCTATAATAGTGTTGTTAGAGTACTTATTATAGATTTAGGTAGGTAAGTATGCTAGAGTTATTTAGTTAAGTTATAATTCTAATTATGTATATACTTATATAATATCTCTAACCTATAGTTAGAAACTATTACAGCTTAGTCCCTAGGGATAAGGCTAGAGTAAGGATAAGTCTCTAGCTTGCTTACTAAATAGTTAGTAACTATATAAGTATAGTTATCTTATTATGATTAGTATACCTTTAGATAATTAGTCTTAACTTCTTATATAGGGTATTAGTTATCTTATCTTTTACCTAATTAACAATTTATAACTAAAAGTTTCTAACCCCCTTATAGTAGGTCTAATTAAAGGTAATAAAGCAGAAGACCTCTTAATTAATTAGGGACTAGATCTTAGTCTTTATTAATTACTTAAATAGAGCTTTAGAGGTTATAATAATACCTTTAGCTTATAGTTTTAATAAGAGTGCTTAATTAGCTTCTTTCTTTACTAACATAAAGATACTATTAGTATTAATAAAGGTAGGCCTTATAGCAGCAGCTCTACTCTTTTGTTAGTAGGATAGCCTAGAAGTAGAATAATGTATCTAAAATTATAATAATAAAGGAGTATTTAGGCTAGCTGCAGGTAGTAATCTGCACTATCTAGTAGGTGTAGTATAATTAAGGGACAAAAGTAGAGATTTTACTAGAAGCTCTAAGGTGTTAGTTAGAAACTTAATGTAATAGTTATACTTAATATATATTACTAAACCCCTAGAAAATAAAATACGTTAATATAATATATAGCTTAAAAGGGCTTAAGTAGGAAGAAGTAAGGTATTTCTTTACACTATCCTATATTTTTTACTAGTAAGAGGAGTCTTATATTATTTACTATCTAAGTAGGAATAAGTAAGGTATTCCTTTATACTATTCTATATATATAGTACTTATTAATCTATAATAGGGAGAAAAGCCTATTACTATTTTTATAAGAGGAAAACTACCTTATTATTAAATATTAGAAGGTTAGCTTATTTTTACCTAACACTATATAGGGTATAATATAATATAAAGGAAATATAATATATAGGTAGGTAGGTTATACTGTTATTAGAGCCCTATTATGTATGTAGGGCCTAGGGTTCTACTTTTATAAGGCTCTAGTAGCAAATTAGACTTCTGTAAGAGTAGTATTCCTACAGTGAGAATTAAATTCACTATCTGTACATAAAGCATATACCCTTCTAGGCTATGCATTGTGTGAACGTGTTTTATTTTCTAGGGGTCTAGTAATATGTATTAAGTATAACTATTATATTAAGTTTCTAACTAACAGTATGTAAGTCTCCCCCTAGAATAAGCACTATCTAGGTAGCTAACTGTTAGGAAGCCTTAGAGCTTCTAGTAAAATCTCTACTTCTGTCTAGCCTTAATTATACTACACCTACTAGATAGCGCAGATTACTGCCTGCAGCTAGCCTAAGTGCTTTATCTTAGTAATAGTTAATTTATCCTCCCTCTACTAGGCTATCCTACTAATAAGAAGTAGAGACTCTGCTGTAAGGCCTACCTTACCCTAATAATAAGGCCTATATTAGCTGCTAGGCTGTCTAGCAGAAGGATTATTAATCTAATGCTTAAGATATTAATTACTATATAATTATCTATTTTACTATTAATAGTAATAATATTATATAAATAGTTCCCTCTATACTACTTAATAATAAAGCTTATTTAAGCTATTATAAACTGTTTTATAACCTCTAAGGGGTTATAATTAGGAGGGGCGTTAATATTAAAAAGGTTATTTAAGTTAAGTATAGGTATAATTAAGGTATAGATAAGGACTTAATAAGATTAAACTTAATAAGATTAGAAAGGAGGATTTAATTTAGTTACTTTAGTTTTAAAATAATTTATCTAAACTATAGGTTTAGTAGGTTATAAAGGAGATTTATCTAGATTATAGGTTTAGTAGGAAATATTATTATAAAGGAGATTTATCTAAATTATAGGTTTAGTAGGTTGTAGGTAGGTATAGTTAATAGGAGAATCCTAAGAGGTTCTATCCTAGCTAACTATATATACCTAATAAGCCTACCTCTTAAGGTTAAATACCTCTATAAGCAATAGGAGTCTTACATTATTCACTATCTAAGTAGGAACTAGTAAGGTATTCCTTTACACTATTCTATATAAATAGTACTTATTAATCTATATATAAAGAGAAAAACCTCCTGCAATTTATATAGGAGGAAAACTACTCTATTATTAAACATAAGAAGGTTAGCTTGTTTTTACCTAAAATAATATAGGTTTATTATAAAGGGAAAACATAATACGTAGGGTAGGTTACACTGTTGTTAGAGCCTTATTATACATATAGGGCCTAGGGCTCTACTTTTGTAGGGCTCTAGTGGCTAATTAGACTTCTGCAAAAGTAGTATTCCTGCAGTTAGAATTAAACTAACTGTCTGCACGCATAAAGTGCGCACAGACGCTGCTAGACGTATGCTAGTGCGTTACGTAGGTAAATACCTCTAAAGTTAAGAGTTCTTACTAAAGACCTTAGTAGTATAGACCTTAAGAGTAAAGCTATCTCTAGTAGACTATACTAACCCCTATAGTACTATATATTCTAAAATAAGCTACCTTACTAAGTTAACAGTATAAGAATAAAGTATAGTACCTATATAAGGCTAACTACTAGTTTTTTATATATATTATATAACTAATCTTAACTATAGGATCTAATTAGTTTTACGCTAGTTTAATTACGGTTTTTAAATAAGCTAACCTTCTAATATTTAATTAATAGGGTATTTTTCCTCCTACTAAAGAAGAATAGTAAGAGGTTTTCTTAATAGTATAGATTAATATATATAGTGTATTTAGAATAGTATATAAAAATACTTTACTTATACCTCCTTAGATAGAAAATATAAGTAAGACTTCTCTCTCTTAAGCTATTATATATTATTTAATAACCTTAAGGAGGTTATAATTTAAAAGAGTGCTTAATTTTAAAGGGTTATTTAAGTTAAGTATAGGTATAACTAAATAGGATATTATTACAGGCTTTACTATAGATAATAAGTATAAGCAGAGCCTACGTATAGAACAACCTTTTACTAACTACAGCCTACTTAGTAGGCTGCTAGTTATCCCCTAGAGAACAGCTAGAGTGTAGATTCTTCTATCTCCCCTCTTTAGTGTAGATATATTTAATTAAGGCACCCCTATTATTAACTAATAATAGCTACACCCCTATTATTAACTAATAATAGCTACACCCCTTATATATCTATACTCTCCTAAACCCTTAGTGTCCCTTTAGTGCCTTACTAGTCTACTACGTACTTACACTATAGACACCCTAACTAACTAAGAGATTCTAGAGGCTTAAATTACTATAGCAGTAAATACTACAGTAGGTCCCCTCTAGTAGAGGATTATTAAGCTTACTAACAAACTATTAAAGTAGATTAAGGTTACACCTATAACTAAGAATATAACCTTAAGCTATACTACTAATAGCCCCTTAGTAGTTCCCTATAAGGCTATCTAGTGTAAACCTCTACCTAACCTATTAAAGTTTTTAGGTAAGAGAAGTAAATATACTAGCTAGGCCTAGCAGATAAGAGATAAAATCACTATAGACTAGTAGTTCTATTAGTCTAAAAGAGAAGTTTAGTACCTAATTAACTTCTACCTAGAAACTAGTCCCTAGTAGGTAGTTACTACCTTTTACACCCTAAGAGGTAATAGTAGTATATATAACCCTAAAGATTTTATAGTATACCTTAACTAAATATATAAGGACCTAAATACCTAGTCCTACGCTACTATATTACTATACACCCTCTACTAAAGAGAAAATTAGTCCCTCTCTAACTTTCTAACTAAAATAGGAGAGAGTTTTAGCTAAAGCTAATAGAGGCAGCTAGGTAGATAATATAAAGATTACCCTCCTTAAAGAAGCCTTAAAGCTTAGTCTATAGAGGAGCTTAGTAGTAGTTAACCTACTAGCAGACTATAGTAGTTAGCTTATAAGAGTCTAGACTATATTAAAGAAGCTAGACTATATAAACTTCTATAGACTAAAGTATTTAGTAACTACCTAAGTTAACTATAATAGAGACATCTAGATAATAGACGCTATTAAAGCCTATAAGATTAAAGCCCTAAAGGACTATAGCTCCTCTAGTAAGAAGAAAACATAATATTACTACTATTACTATAAAAGGAGCTACCTAAAGTAGGATTACCTAGAGCACACTAGGGCTAAGACCCTCTAAGTATCTAAGGCTATAAAGACTATAGTACTACCCTAATAGCTAATACCTACCTACTCTAATAAAGAGGTTAACTAATTAACTAAGAATATAGACTTAGAAAAAGAGTAGCTTAGGTGTAAAGTTAGGCACCTAAGCCTACTAGAGAGAAATAAGAGGGGTAGAAGGTATTTAAAAAGAAAGGCTATATAGAGAGCTTATTAGCTTTAATTATAGTATAAGTTAATAAAGAATATATTATAGAAGCTCTATTAGATATTAGGTGTAATACCTATACTATAGTAAATTACACCTTTACTTATTCTTTTTACTTACTGCTTATAGACTATATTAGATATACATTTAGTGCCTTTACTAATAGGAGTATAATAGTCTACACTAGAGGGGTAGCTACTCTTTAGCTAAAGGTTAGTAGTTACATATAGACTATCTATATATATATTATTAATAGTCTAAATAAGGATATATTCCTTAGGAAGCTATAAATAGAGGCTAACTATATAGTATATAATGTAGAGAAGTAACTAGTCTACTATAATGTAGGATAAGTAAGAGCCTACCTTACTACCTAGAAGGAGCTAGTGTAACTATAAGAGATTTACTCTACTTAGTTCCTATTAGCCTTATTATTTATAGTAGTATGCTAGTAAGTTACCTAAGAGAAGCTACCCTCTAGAGGAGCAGCAGCATAAGTAATATCTATTAGCTTAAAGGATATTAAGATAGTATTAAGGCCTAAGAAGCCTATAGACCTTAACAAAAGAATACTAATAAACCTTTTAGAGGAATTCTACTTATTATTTAACCTAGTAAAAGTAAATCCCCTACTACCCTTTTAAATAAGTATTAACTATAAGATTAACCTAAAAAAGAGGCTAAATAGTAAGAAGCTAGTGCTCCCTTAGGGACCTATATATAATATATCCTATAAAGAGCTTCTTATTCTAAAGAAGACCCTAGAGGACCTCCTAGATAAAGGCTTTATATACACTTATAGCTTTACTACTAAGGCGCTAGTGCTCTTTATAAAGAAGCTAGAAGGAGGACTTTACTTCTATATTAACTACTACATACTTAACCTTATTATAAAGAAAGACTGCTATATACTACCTCTAATATTAGAGACTCTCTAGAGGGTAGCTACTACTAAGTAGTACACTAAGCTAGACGTTATTACTATATTCTATAAGATCTAGATTATAAAGGGGTATAAAGGGAAGATAGCCTTTTATATAAGATACAGCCTATTTAAGTAGCTAGTTACCTCCTTTAGCCTTACTAAGGCGTTAGTAACCTTCTAGCAGTATATTAATACTATCCTCTAGAAATACCTTAATAACTTTATTATAGTATACCTTAATAATATACTTATTTTTATAAGCAGCTCTAAAAAGAGCTATATAGATAAGGTGCACTAGGTGCTATATACCTTAGGAGCAGCTAGTCTTAACTTAGACCTAAATAAGTGTAAGTTTATAGTTACTACTATAAAATATATAGGCTTTATTATTAATATAAGGTAAGGCCTATTCTATAACCTAAATAAGGTTAAGGCTATTATTAAGTAGCTAGTGCCTACTAGTGTAAAAGAGGTGTAAAGTTTCTTAGGATTTATAAATTACTACTGTATTTTCCTTCTAGACTATATAGCACTTATAGAGCCCTTAACAGCCCTTATAAAGAAGGGGGTAACCTTCTAGTAGTTACTAGTAGAAGATACAGCCTTCTAGCGCTTAAAGGAGCTCTTTATAAGATAACTAATACTCTACTAGTTTAACCTTAATACCCCTACTACTATAGAGACTAACTGCTCTAGCTATACCTTAGGGGGAGTAATATCTTAAGAAGATAAGAATAGAAATACCTATATAGTAGCCTACTACTTATAAAAGCTTATACCTACATAATATAACTATCCTATATATAATAAGGAGTTATTAGTAGTATTAATATACCTCTAGGTGTAGAAAGTAAAGCTTTAAAGTACTACTAGGTTCTAAGTGTTAACTAATTACTAAAGCCTATAGTACTTTATAAAGAAGTAATAGCTTACTAAATAGTAGAGCTAGTAGGTAGAGAAGCTTACTTAGTATAACTTCTACCTAAAGTATAGGCCTAGAAGATTAGTAGTAGTACTAAACACCCTATCTTATAGGGAATAAAATACACTAAAGGAATAGAATAATAAGAGAGAGTAAGGCTAGGTTATTTAAGTTATCTTTAATAAGGCCTAGCTAGTCTTTACCTAATATACTACACCTAAGGTTTCTAATATAGTAGTCTTCCTAAGTAATAATAAGCTATAACAGCTATAGAATAATATAGTAGCTAGTAATAAGGACTACTAGAGAGTATATACTGCTATACACTAGTAGGCCTATAACTTTCTACTAAAGCTTTAGCTAAAGGTATAGATTCTAAAGTGCTATATTAACTAACATTATTAGCTCCTTTTTAGAGATAAGATATAGGTCTTAAGAAGCTATAATTTAGATAATCCCCTTAACTAGCTGCAAACAGTAATTATATAGAAATTATATAATATACTAACTACTGCCTACCTAGGGCGTAATAGGACGCTAGAACTAATTATATAAAAGTAGTACTAGCTACACCTAGGGAAACTAGTTAGGAGGTTTATTAGTAATTATAATGTCTATAGTTATAGCTATATCTAGTAGTAGGCTAAGAAGGGCTTACTGCAGCCCCTACTAGTACCTAGCTAGAGGTAGTTAGAGATTTCTATAGACTTTATTCCCTACCTCCTACTAATAAAGATAAAAAGCGCTTATTACCTATAGGTTATTATAGACTAGCTAGGTAAAGGCGTTATACTAGAAGATATAGAGATAATAGAAGTAGAGGCCTATATAAAGCGCTTTATAAAGATCTTCTATACTACCTATAGGATACTAAAGACTATAGTTAGTAATAGGGGAAGTAACTAAACTAGCTGCTTCTAGAGATGCTTCTATAAGCTTACTAGTGCCTACTAGCTGCTTAGCACCTTTTTTTATCTCTAAATAGATAATAGCACTAAGTAGTTTAATTAGGAGATCTAAGCTATCCTCTAGATAGTTATATACTTTACTTAAGATAACTAGAATAGGCACTTACTAGCTACTTAGCTAGCGCTTAATAACTAAACTGCTACTACTATAGAATTTAGCCTCTTCTTTCTTAATTATAGGTTCTATATAGACCTATTTCCTATAGTAGATATATAGCTAGAGGATAGCTAAAAGGTAGCTACTACTAAGCTAGTAAAGTATTAAAAAGACACCCTCTATATAGTATAGGCTGTAATAATAGCAGCTAAGTATAACTAGGAGGAGTTAGTAAACTGCTACTATAGCCCTATAGAGAGGTACTAAGTAGGAGATATAGTCTAGCTATCTCTAGCTAATATAGCTACGCCTAGACCCTTAAGGAAACTTAATTAGCTGCACTATAAGTATAAGGTTATAAGGATTATCTTCTCTAACGCTATAGAGCTAGACGTACTAAGAGAGGTGTATAAGGTGTTTAATATAGATCTCCTCTAGAGGGCACCTAGTAACCCCCTCCTTAGGTAATAGGTAGATAACTTCTACCTACTGCTTATTACCTACATTAAGAGTAAACCTAAGTAGGCTATTAAGAAGATCTTAGTTATAAGAGAGTATAGTAGAAATAAGGTGCTATAGGCGCTAGTTAAATAGGTTAGGTATAGTAAACCTACTTAAGAACCTTTAGATTAGGTTAAAGATATATAGGGTTAGGAGAACTATAGGTAGGCTACTAGGGGGGCACTAAGGCCTAAGGGGGGGGATACTATTATAGGCTTTACTATAGATAATAAGTATAAGTAGAGCCTATATATAGAATAACCTTTTGCTAACTACAGCCTACCTAGTAGGCTGCTAGTTATCCCCTAGAGAACAGCTAGAGTGTAGATTCTTCTATCTCCCCTCTTTAGTGTAGATATATTTAATTAAGGCACTCCTATTGTTAACTAATAACAGCTATACCCCTTATAGATATAGATCTAATAATATTAAAAAGAAGAATTTAATTTAGTTACTTAAGTTTTAAGAAAGAAAACCTAAAGTTATCTATATAAATAGCTTCTTTTATATTTAAGGTCCTCTAAATAACACTATATTACTAATATATAGGATGTATTATACCTAAGTAATACAGTAGTATACATCTAGTAGCGTCTATAAACACTTTATGCTACAGATAGTTAGTTTAATTCTAAATATAGGGAAGCTACTTTTGTAGAAGTCTAATTAGCTACTAGAGCCCTATAGAAGTAGAGCCTTAGGCTCTATATACATAATAGGGCTCTAATAACAGTAAAACCTACCCTATGTATTATGTTTCCCTATGTAATTTCTATACTATATAAGGTAAAAATAAGCTAACCTTCTAATGTTTAATAAGTTAAAGTAGTTTTCCTCCTACTAAGTAAGAATAGTAGGAGGTTTTTCTTTCTATCTATATAGATTATATATATAATGTATATAGTATAGTGTATAAAAACACCTTACTTAGTCTACTTAGGTAGAAGAATATAAGTAAGACTCCTACTATATAGAATATATTATACCCTTCTAAGCTATACATTATGTAAACGTGTTTTATTTTCTAGGGGTTTAGTAATATATATTAAGTATAACTATTACATTAAGTTTTTAACTAACAGTATAGCTTCTAGGAAAATCTCTACTTCTATCCCTTAATTATACTACACCTACTAGATAGTATAGATTACTGCCTGCAGCTAGCCTAAGTGCTCCTTTATTATTATAATTTTAGATATAATATCCTGCTTTTAGGCTATCCTGCTAATAAAAAAGTAAAGCTACTGCTATAAGGCCTACCTTACCCTAATAATTAGGCCTATATTAGCTGCTAGGCTGTTTAGAAGTAAGACTACTAATCTAAAGTTAGTAATATTAAATACTATATAATTATCTATTTTATTATTAATAGTAATAATGTTATATAGAGAGTTCCCTCTATACTGCTTAATAATAGAGCTTATCTAAGCTATTATAAACTGTTTTATAACCTCTAAGAGGTTATGATTAAGAGGGGTGCCTAGTTTAAAGGGGTTATCTAGGTTAAGTGTAGGTATAACTAAGTAGGATAAGAGGTTAATAAGATTAGACTTAATAAGATTATAAAGAAGGATTTTATTTAGTTACTTTAGTAGGTTTTATAATAATTTGTCTAAATTACAGGTTTAGCAGGTTGCAGCAAAGGAGATTTATCTAGATTACAGGTTTAGCAAGTTATAGGTATAGTTAATAGGAGAATCCTAGGAGATTCTATCCTAGCTAATTATATATACCTAATAGGCCTACCTTATAAGGTTAAATAACTCTATAGTTAAGAGCTCTTAACCTTAGTAGTATAGACCTTAAGAGTAAAGCTATCTCTAGTAAGTTAATCTAGTATTAAACTATACTAACCCCTATAGTACTATATGTTTTTAAATAAGCTACCTTACTAAGTTAACAGCATAAGAATAGGGTATAGTGCTTATATTAGGCTAACTGCTGTTATTATTATTTTTGCATTATGTAACTAATCTTAACTGCAGGATCTAATTAGTTCTACGCTAGTTTAATTAGCGTTCTTAAATAGAGGTATATATACTTCTAGAGGAGTAAGACTTATAGCTATTATATAATCTATTTAACTATATAATAATTAGTATAAGCTATATACACTAATAGAGGAAAGGAGGGTGCTAGTAAGTGTAATTCTAACCTATATTTTAATAATTATAAGGGCTAAAGAAAAAAGGAAAGAAAAAAAGGAAAAGAATAACAGCCTATAAAATTAATATTCCTACGTAACGTAGTAGCATACGTCTAGCAGCGTCTATACGCTTTATGCGTAGACAGTTAGTTTAATTCTAACTGCAGGAATACTACTTTTATAGAAGTCTAATTAGCTACTAGAGCCCTACAAAAGTAGAGCCCTAAGCCCTACATATATAATAGGGCTCTAACAACAGTATAACCTACCTATATATTATGTTTTCTTTATATTATATTTTACCTTATATTATATTAGGTAAAAATAAGCTAACCTTCTAATGTTTAATAATAGGGTAGTTTTCCTCTTATAAGAAATAGTAAGAGGTTTTCTCTCTAGTATAGATTAATAAGCATAAAATATATAGAATAGTGTAAAGAAATACCTTACTTATTCCTACTTAGATAGTGAATAATATAAGACTTCTCTTAGTAATAAAATTAATATAATATTTACCTATAGCGCCTAGGCTATAAGCAGTGTAGGGCTATAAGCTATAGGGTAATAGCCTATAGGGTACTAATAGTAAGAGGTACTATATGTAAGGGGCGTAGCTGTTGTTAGTTAACAATAGGGGTGCCTTAATTAAATGTATCTACACTAAAGAGGGGAGATAGAAGAATCTGCACTCTAGCTGTTCTCTAGGGGACGACTAGCAGCCCACTAGGTGGGCTGTAGTTAGCAAAAGGTTGTTCTATACGTAGGCTCCGCTTATGCTTGTCATCCGTGGCAAAGCCTGTAACATATAGACCTACTAATTCTTATATATACCTATAGGCAGAAGAGAGTTATATATTATAGGCTGCGCTATAAAGGTATTATAGCTAGGCTTTACCTACTATAGGCTTAAGTAAGCTATATATAAAAGGTCTACACACTACGTAAGCGTATAGTATGTAATATCTTTTTTTACTCCCTAGGTTAGATAACTAGTAATTAAGTTACTAATTACCTAAATAAGGCCTTACTTAGCCCTTTATAATAAGTAGAAAAAAGTAGTATTAACACTAAGAAGAGAACAACCTTTAGAAAGAGAGTTATATAGAAGGTGCTAGCCCTTCTAGGCTATACATTATGTAAACATGTTTTATTTTCTAGGGGTCTAGTAATATATATTAAGTATAACTATTACATTAAGTTTGTAACTAACATCTTAGAGCTTCTAATAAAATCTCTACTTCTGTCCCTTAATTATACTACACCTACTAGATAGTATAGATTACTACCTGCAGCTAGCCTAAGTGCTTCTTTATTATTGTAATTTTATATATATTATCCTACTTCTAGGCTATCCTACTAATAAAAAAGTAGAGCTGCTGCTATAGGGTCTACCTTACCTTAGTAATTAGGCCTATATTAGCAGCTAGGCTATTAAGAAGTAAGATTACTAATCTAACGCTAGTAATATTAATTACTATATAGTTATCTATTCTACTATTAATAGTAATAATATTATATAGAGAGTTCCCGCTATACTACTTAGTAATAGAGCTTATTTAAGCTGTTATAAACTGTTTTATAACCTCTAAGGGGTTATAATTAAGAGGGGTGCCTAGTTTAAAGAGGTTATCTAGGTTAAGCGTAGGTATAACTAAGGATAAGAAGTTAATAAGATTAGACTTAATAAAATTAAAAAAGAGGATTTAATTTAGTTATAAGGTTAAATAACTCTATAGTTAAGAGCTCTTAACCTTAGTAGTATAGACCTTAAGAGTAAAGCTATCTCTAGTAAGTTAATCTAGTATTAAGACTATACTAACTCCTATAGTACTATATGTTCTTAAATAAGCTACTATACTAAGTTAACAGCATAGGAATAGGGTATAATGCTTATATTAGGCTAACTGCTGTTATTTTCTTTTACATTATGTAACTAATCTTAACTGCAGGATCTAATTAGTTCTACGCTAGTTTAATTAGCGTTCTTAAATAGAAGGTGTTAAACTATATATAAGGTAGTATTATAATTATAAAAAGCTTAGATATAATATATAAACTTAATAAGTAGTTAAGAATAGTAATAAGAAATAGAGTAATAAGTAGTTTTAATTTTTTGTTCTTATATAGTAGGAGTCTTACTTTTATTCTTCTACCTAAGTAGGTTAAGTAAGGTATTTCTATACACTATACTAAATACACTATATAGTTAATCTATATAGGTAAAGATAAAAACCTCCTACTATGCTTCCTTAGTAGGAGGAAACCTACTCTATGTTATTAAATATTAGAAGGTTAGCTTATTTTTACCTTATATAATATAGGGTTATTTTAGTATAAAGAGGAATATAATATATAGGGTAGAGTGTACTATTATTAGAGCTCTATTATGTATGTAGGGCCTAGGGCTCTACTTTTATAGGGCTTTAGTAGCTAAGTAGACCTCTATAAAAGTAGTATTCCTACAGTTAGAATTAAACTATTTATATATATATATATAAAGTGCGTATAGACGCTGCTAGATATATACTACTACGTTATATAAGTTTAATTAATTTTATATGTTATTTAAGAACGCTTATTAAACTAGAGTAGAACTAATTAGATCCTATAGTTAAGATTAGTTACATAATACAAAAAGAAAACTAGCAGTTAGCCTAATATAAGTATTATACCCTATTCTTATACTATTATATTAGTAAGAGAATTCTTATATTATTCACTATCTAAGTAAGAATAAGTAAGGTATTTTTTTACACTATACTATATACATAATACAGTTAATCTATATAGACAAATAGAAAAACCTACTATTCTTCTTTAGTAGGAAAACTACTCTATCTTATTAAATATTAAAAGGTTAGCTTGTTTTTACCTAACATAATATAGGTTTATTATAAAAGGAAAACATAATATAAAAGGTAGGGTGTACTATTATTAGAGCCCTATTATGCATATAGGGCCTAAGGCTTTACTTCTGTAGGGCTCTAGTGGCTAATTAGACTTCTATAAAAGTAGCTTCCTGCAGTTAGAATTAAACTAACTATCTGCAGCATAAAGTGTGTATAGACGCTGCTAGATGCATACTACTGCATTACGTAGGTAAGCTTTTCTTTTATACTTACTTATTTTCTAAAAAGTAAACCTCTTTAATCTTATATACCTATATAGCTTAAACCTTAGCTTAAGGATATTTATTCTATAGACTAGTTAGTATATTATTATTATTAGTTTTCTTTATATTCTAAAGCTAAAAGGACTTCTTTTTAGTATACCTTATCTTTCTATAGTTACTATACTTTAGGAGGCTTACTAAGGTTAAAGGTTAATAAATATATAGAGAGAAGTCTTAGTAAGGCTATAAAGACTCTTTATAATCCTTCTGCTTATTATATAACTATAACTATTAGAATAGAGAGGGCTAGAGTATAGGCTCTATAGTAGTTACTTTATATTTATAGCTATTTTTCTATAACCTATTAGCACCCCTTCTATTATATACTAACTATAGGCGCTTTACCTCCTAGGCTACTTTATTTAAGAACGCTAATTAAACTAGTGTAGAACTAATTAGATTCTATAGTTAAGATCAGTCACATAATAAAAAAAAAAAAAACCAGCAGTTAGCCTAATATAAGCACTATACCCTATTCTTATGCTGTTAACTTAGTAACATAGCTTATTTAAGAACATACAGTACTATAGGGGTTATTATAGTCTACCTTAATGCTAGATTAACTTACTAAAGATAGCTTTACTCTTAAGGTCTATACTACTAAGGTCTGCAGTAAGAACTCTTAACTATAGAGATATTTAACCTTAAGAGGTAGGCTTATTAGGTATATATAGTTAGCTAGGATAGAATCTAGGATTCTCCTATTAACTATACCTACAACCTGCTAAACCTATAGTTTAGATAAATTATTCTAAAACCTACTAAAGTAACTAAATTAAATCCTCTTTTTTAATCTTATTAAGTCTAATCTTATTAACTCCTTATCCTTAGTTATACCTACACTTAACCTAAATAACCCCTTTAAACTAGGCACACCTCTTAATTATAACCCCTTAGAGGTTATAAAACAGTTTATAATAGCTTAGATAAGCTCTATTATTAAGTAGTATAGAGGGAACTCTCTATATAATATTATTACTATTAATAGCAGAATAAATAACTATATAGTAATTAATACTACTAGCGTTAGATTAGTAATCTTACATCTTAATAGCCTAGCAGCTAATACAGGCCTAATTATTAGGGTAAGGTAGGCCTTATAGCAGTAGCTCTGCTCTTTTATTAGCAGAATAGCCTAGAAGCAGAATAATGTATCTAAAATTATAATAATAAAGGAGCACTTAGGCTAGCTGCAGGCAGTAATCTATGCTATCTAGTAGGTGCAGTATAATTAAGGGACAGAAGTCTAAAGGTTAGAGAAAAGAGATTTTGCTAGAAGCTCTAAGGTGTTAGTTAGAAACTTAATGCAATAGTTATACTTAATATATATTACTAGAACCCTAGAAAATAAAACACGTTTACATAATGTATAGCCTAGAAGGGCACCTCCTAGGCTATATATAAGACTTTCTTAATAAGTACCTTTTAATAGATTATTTTATCTTATAGGTAGGTTAGACCTATATAATGCAGTAGTATATATCTAGCAGCATCTATATATACTTTATACATATAGATAGTTAGTTTAATTCTAATTATAGGAAGCTACTTTTATAGAAGTCTAATTAGCTACTAAAGCCCTATAGGAGTAGAGCCTTAAGCCCTATATATATAATAGGGCTCTATCTAATAATAGTATACCTTACTACCTATATATTATATTTTCCTTTAAAATTTATTACTCTCTTTATATTATATTAGGTAAAAATAAATTAACCTTCTAATGTTTAATAAGATAAGAGTAGCTTTCCTCTTACTAAGGAATAATAGTAAGAGGTTTTTCTCTCTACATATATAAATTAACTATATTATATATAAAGTATAGTATATAAGAATACCTTTATAGTACTATATGTTCTTAAATAAGCTACCTTACTAAGTTGACAGCATGAGAATAGGGTATAGTGCTTGTATTAGGCTAACTGCTGTTGTTTTTTTTGCATTATGTGACTGATCTTAACTGTGGGATCTAATTAGTTCTACGCTAGTTTAATTAGCGTTCTTAAATAAGAATACCTTACTTAGCCTACTTAGGTAGAAGAATATAAGTAAGACTTCTACTGTATAAATCTTTTTTTTAGGTAGGTTAGGAGACTAAGGAAGAAGTTATATACTTTAGACTTAGACTTATATAGGTTCTCTATAACTAAATTCTAGTAAATTACTAACTATTTAGAGAAGAATTAACTAGATATCTACCTATTTTACTAATACTTCCTTTAATTTACAAGAGGAGTCTTACATTATTTACTATCTAAGTAGAAATAAGTAAGGTATTCCTTTACACTATACTATATATATAATACAGTTAATCTATATATAGAGAGAAAAACCTCCTATAATTTATATAGGAGGAAAACTACTCTATTATTAAACATTAGAAGGTTAGCTTGTTTTTACCTAACTTAGTATAGGAGTATTTCTATATAAAGGAAATATAATACGTTAGGAGGTGCACTATTATTAGAGCCCTATTATGCATGTAGGGCCTAAGGCCCTACTTTTGTAGGGCTCTAGTGGCTAATTAGACTTCTGCAAAAGTGGCTTCCTGCAGTTAGAATCAAACTGACCGTCTGCGCGCATAAAGTGCGTATAGACGCTGCTAGACGCATGCTACTACGTTATGTAGGTCTAATACTTCCTTTAGAGCTCCTTTTAGTACTTTTATTCTTAGGTATCCTAGTTAAGATACTATTAGTAAATAAACATTAGGAATAATTCCTATATAGGTAGTTCCTTAAGGCTATACTTATAGTTTTTCTATTATATCTATAAAGATAAAGATAGCTTAAATAAAGCTTACTTTATATATTACTTTACTATACTACCTATTTAAGAACGCTAATTAGATTAGCGTAGAACTAATTAGATCCTATAGTTAAGCTTAGTTACATAATGCAAAAAAAAAAAAAAAACAAAACCTAACAGCAGTTAGCCTAATATAAGCACTATACCTTATTCTTATGCTATTAACTTAGTAAGGTAGCTTATTTAAAAACATATAGTACTATAGAGGTTAGTATAGTCTACTTAATACTAGATTAACTTACTAGAGATAGCTTTACTCTAAAGGTCTATACTACTAAGGTCTATAGTAAGAACTCTTAACTATAGAGGTATTTAACCTTAAGAGGTAGGCCTATTAAGTATATATAATCAGCTAGGATAGAATCTCCTAGGATTCTCCTATTAACTATACCTATAACCTACTAAACCTATAATCTAGATAAATCTCCTTTACTATAACCTACTAAACCTATAATCTAGATAAATTATTCTAAAACCTACCTCTTTAAGTAACTAAATTAAATCCTCCTTTTTAATCTTATTAAGTCTAATCTTATTAAGTTCTTATTCTATATACATTAGTTATACCTACGCTTAACTTAAATAACCCTTTTAATATTAACACCCCTCTTAATTATAACCCCTTAAAGGTTATAAAATAGTTTATAATAGCTTAGATAAGCTTTATTATTATAATCTAGATAAATCTCCTTTACTGTAACCTACTAAACCTATAATTTAGATAAATTATCCTAAAACCTACCTCTTAAAGTAACTAAATTAAATCCTCCTTTCTAATCTTATAAAGACTAATCTTATTAAGTCCTTATTCTACTTAGTTATACTTATACTTAACTTATATAACCCTTTTAATATTAATACCTCTCTTAATTATAACCCCTTAGAGGTTATAAAATAGTTTATAATAGCTTAAATAAGCTTTATTATTAAGTAGTATAAAGAGAACTCTTTATATAATATTATTACTATTAATAGCAGAATAGATAATTATATAGTAATTAATATTACTAATATTAGATTAGTAATCTTACTTCTTAACAACCTAGTAGCTAATATATACCTTATTATTAAGTGTTATAGGCTTTACTATAGATAATAAGTATAAGTAGAGCCTACATATAGAACAACCTTTTGCTAACTACAGCCTACCTAGTAGGCTGTTAGTTATCCCCTAGAGAGCAGCTAGAGTGCAGACTCTTCTATCTCCCCTCTTTAGTGTAGATACATTTAATTAAGGCACCCCTATTATTAACTAATAATAGCTCTACCCCTTATATATCTACACTTACCTAAAACCTTAGTATCCCTCTAGTGCCCTACTAATCTACTATATATCTACACTATAGACACCTTAACTAACTAAGAGGTCCTAAAGGCTTAGATTACTATAGTAGTAAATACTATAGTAGGTCTCCTCTAGTAGAGGATTATTAAACTTACTAACAAACTATTAAGGTAGATTAAGGTTATACCTATAACTAGAAATATAACCTTAAGCTATAATACTAATAGCCTTCTAGTAGTTCCCTATAAGGCTATCTAGTATAAACCCCTACCTAACCTATTAAAATTTTTAGGTAAGAGAAGTAAATATACTAGCCAGGCCTAGCAGATAAGAGATAAAATCACTATAGACTAGTAGTTCTACTAGTCTAAAAGAGAAATCTAATACCTAATTAACTCCTACCTAAAAACTAGTTTCTAGTAGGTAGTTACTACCTTTTACACCCTAAAAGGTAATAGTAGTATATATAACCTTAAAGATTTTATAGTATACCTTAACTAAATATATAAGGACCTAAATACTTAGTTCTATACTACTATATTACTATATACTCTCTACTAGAGAGAGAACTAGTCTCTCTCTAACTTCCTACTAAAGTAAGAGAGAGTCCTAGCTAAAGCTAATAGAGGCAGCTAGGTAGATAATATAAAGATTACTCTCCTTAAAGGAGCCCTAAAGCCTAGTCTGTAGAGGAGCTTAGTAGTAGTTAACCTACTAGTAGACTATAGTAGTTAGCTTATAAAAGTCTAAACTGTATTAAAGAAGCTAAACTATATAAACTCCTATAGACTAAAGCATCTAGTAACTACCTAAGTTAACTATAATAAAGACGTCTAGATAATAAGCACTATTAAAGCCTATAAGGTTAAGGCCTTAAAGGACTATAGCTCCTCTAGTAAAAAGGAAACATAATATTACTATTATTACTATAAAAGAGGCTACCTAAAGTAGGATTACCTAAAGTATACTAAGGCTAAAACCCTCTAAGTCTCTAAGGCTATAAAGACTATAGTACTACCCTAATAGCTAGCGCCTACCTACTCTAATAAAGAAGTTAATTAGTTAACTAAAAATATAGACTTAGAAAAAGAGTAGCTTAGGTGTAAAGTTAGGTATCTAAGCCTACTAGAGAGGAATAAAAAGGGTAGAAGGTATTTAAAAAGAAAGGCTATATAGAGAGCTTATTAGCTTTAATTATAGTATAAGTTAATAAAGAATATATTATAGAGGCCTTATTAGATACTAAGTGTAATACCTACGTTATAGTAAATTACACCTTTACCTATTCCTTTTACTTACTGCTTATAAACTACACTAGATATACATTTAGTGCCTTTACTAATAGGAGTGTAATAGTCTACACTAGAGGGGTAGCTACTCTCTAGCTAGAGGTTAGTAGTTATATACAGACTATCTATATATACGTTATTAATAGTCTAGATAAGAATATATTCCTTAAGAAACTATAGATAGAAGCTAACTATATAGTATATAATATAAGAAGGTAATTAGTCTACTACAGTATAGGATAGATAAGGGCCTACTTTACTACCTAGAAGGAGCTAGCGTAACTATAAGAGATTTACTCTACTTAGTTCCTATTAGCCCTATTATTTATAGTAGTATGCTAGTAAGTTACCTAAGAGAAGCTACCCTTTAGGGGAGTAGCAGTATAAGTAATATTTATTAGCTTAAAGGATATTAAGATAGTATTAAGGCCTAAGAAGCCTATAGACCTTAATAAAATAATACTAGCAGACCTCTTAAAGGAATTCTACTTATTATTTAATTTAGTAAAAGTAAATCCCTTACTACCCTTTTAGCTAGGTATTAACTATAAGATTAACCTAAATAAGAGGCTAGATAGTAAGAAGCTAATACTCCCTTAGGGACCTATATATAATATATCCTATAAAGAGCTTCTTATCCTAAAGAAGACCCTAGAGGACCTCCTAAATAAAGGCTTTATATATGCTAGCAGCTTTACTGCTAGGGCGTTAGTACTCTTTATAAAGAAGCTAGGGGGGGGAATTTACTTCTATGTTAACTACTACGTATTTAACCTTATTATAAAGAAAGACTACTATATACTACCCCTAATACCTATATAACGTAGTAGTATACGTCTAGTAGCGTCTATACGCACTTTATGTGTGTAGACAGTTAGTTTAATTCTAACTGCAGGAAGCTACTTTTGTAGAAGTCTAATTAGCTACTAGAGCCCTACAAAAGTAGGGCCCTAAGCCCTACATACATAATAAGGCTTTAATAACAGTGCACCTCCTAACGTATTATGTTTTCTTTATATAAAAATACCCCTATACTAAGTTAGGTAAAAATAAGCTAACCTTCTAATATTTAATAATAAAGTAGTTTTCCTCCTATATAAATTATAGGAGGTTTTTCTCTCTATATATAGATTAACTATATTATATATATAGTATAGTATAAAGGAATACCTTACTTATTCCTACTTAGATAGTGAATAATGTAAGACTCCTCTTGTAAATACTACCTCTAATATTAAAGACCCTCTAGAGGGTAGCTGCTACTAAGTAGTACACTAAGCTAGATGTTATTACTACGTTTTATAAGATCTAAGTTATAGAGGGGTATAAAAGGAAGACAGCTTTCTATATAAGATACAGCCTGTTTAAGTAGCTAGTTACCCCCTTTAGCCTTACTAAAGCGTTAGTAACCTTCTAGCAGTATATTAACACTATCCTCTAGAAATACCTTAATAACTTTATTATAGTATACCTTAATAATATACTTATCTTTATAAGTAGCTCTAAGAAGGACTATATAGATAAGGTGCGTTAAGTACTATATACCTTAGGAGCAGCTAGTCTTAACTTAGACCCTAATAAGTATAAGTTTATAGTTACTACTATAAAATATATAGGCTTTATTATTAACGTAGGGTAGAGCCTATTCTATAACCTAAATAAGGTTAAAGCTATTATTAAGTAGTTAGTACCTATTAGTATAAAGGGGGTGTAAAGTTTCTTAGGATTTATAAATTACTACTGTATTTTCCTTTTAGACTATATAGCACTTATAGAGCCTATAATAGCCCTTATAAAGAAGAAGGTAACCTTCTAGTAGTTACTAGTAGAAGATATAGCTTTTTAGCGCTTAAAAGAGCTCTTTATAAAATAACTAGTGCTCTACTAGTTTAACCTTAATACCCCTACTACTATAGAGACTAACTACTCTAGCTATACCCTAAGGGGGGTAATATCTTAGGAAGATAAGAATAAGAATACCTATATAGTAGCCTACTACTTATAAAAGCTTATACCTATATAATATAACTATTCTATATATAATAAGGAGTTATTAGTAGTGCTAATATACTTCTAGGCGTAAAAAGTAGAGCTCTAAAGTACTACTAGGTTTTAAGTGTTAACTAACTACTAAAGCCTATAGTACTTTATAAAGAAGTAATAGCTTACTAAATAGTAGAGCTAGTAGGTAGAGAAGCTTACCTAGTATAACTTCTACCTAAAGTATAGGCCTAAAAGGTTAGCTATAGTACTAGATACTCTATCTTATAGGAAATAGGATATACTAAAGGGATAGGATAATAAGAGAGAGTAAGGCTAGGTTATCTAAGTAATCCCTAATAAGGCCTAGCTAGTCCCTACCTAGCGCACTACACCTAAGGTCCCTAATATAGTAGTCTTCCTAAGTAATAATAAGCTATAATAGTTATAAAACAATATAGTAGCTAAGAATAAAGACTACTAGAGAGTATATACTACTATATATTAGTAGGCCTACAGCTTTCTACTAAAGCTTTAGCTAAAGGCGTAGATTATAAAGTGCTATATTAACTAATATTACTAGCTCCTTTTTAGAGATAAGATATAAGTCTTAAGAAGCTATAATTTAGATAATCCTCTTAACTAGCTGCAAACAGTAGTTATATAGAAATTACATAACGTACTAACTACTACCTACCTAGGGCGTAATAGGATAGACGCTAGAACTAATTACATAAAAGTAGTACTAGCTACACCTAGGGAAACTAGTTAGGAGGTTTGTTAGTAACTATAACGTCTATAGTTACAGCTATATCTAGCAGTAAGCTAAGAAAGGCCTACTGCAGCCCCTACTAGTACCTAGCTAGAGGTAGTTAGAGATTTCTATAGACTTTATTACTTACCTCCTACTAATAAAGATAAAAGGTGCCTACTACCTATAGGTTATTATAGACTAGCTAGGTAAAGGCGTTATACTAAAGGATATAAAGATAATAGAAGTAGAGGCCTATATAAAGCGCTTTATAAAGATCTTTTATACTACCTATAAGATACTAAAGACTATAGTTAGTAATAGAGGGAGTAACTAGACTAGCTGCTTCTAGAGACACTTCTATAAGCTTACTAGTGCCTACTAGCTACTTAGCACCTCTTTTTACCTCTAAATAGATAGCAGCACTAAGTAGTTTAATTAGAAAATCTAGGCTATTCTCTAGATAGTTATATACTTTACTTAAGATAACTAAAATAGGTACTTACTAGCTACCTAGCTAGCGTTTAATAACTAAACTACTACTACTATAGGATTTAACCTCTTCTTCCTTAATTATAGGTTCTATATAGACCTATTTCCTATAGTAGATATATAGCTAGAGAATAGCTAGGAGGTAGTAGCTACTAAGCTAGTATAGCGCTAGAAAGACACTTTCTATATAGTATAGGCTGTAATAATAGCAGCTAAGTATAACTAGGAGGAGTTAGTAAACTGCTACTACAGCCCTGTAGAGAGGTACTAAGTAGAAAATATAGTCTAGCTATCCCTAGCTAATATAACTACACCTAGACTCTTAAGGAAACTTAATTAGCTATATTATAAGTATATAGTTATAAAGATTGTTTCCTCTAATATAGTAGAGCTAGATGTACTAAGAGGGGTGTATAAGGTATTTAATATAGATCTCCTCTAGTAGGCACTTAGTAACCCCCTCCCTAGATAATAGGTAGATAACTTCTACCTACTGCTTATTACCTACATTAAAGGTAAACCTAAGTAGGCTATTAAAAAGATCTTAGCTATAAGAGAGCGTAGTAGGAATAAAGCACTATAGGCGCTAGTAAAATAGGTTAGATATAGTAAGCCTACTTAGGAACCTTTAGACTAAGTTAAAGATATATAAGCTTAGGAGGACTATAAGTAGGCTACTAAAGGGGCACTAAGGCCTAAGGGGGGGGATACTATTATAGGCTTTACTATAGATAATAAGTATAAGCAGAGCCTATATATAGAATAACCTTTTACTAACTACAGCCTACCTAGTAGGCTGCTAGTTATCCCCTAGAGAGCAGCTAGAGTGTAGACTCTTCTATCTCCCCTCTTTAGTATAGATATATTTAATTAAGGCACCCCTATTATTAACTAATAACAGCTCTACCTCTTATATTAAGGTAAGGTAGGCTCTATAGTAGAGGCTTTACTTCTTTATTAGTAGGATAGCTTAGTAGAGGGAGGATAGATTAACTATTACTAAGATAAAGCGTTTAGGCTAGCTGCAGGTAGTAATCTATACTATCTAGTAGGTGTAGTATAATTAAGGCTAGATAGAAGTAGAGATTTTACTAGAAGCTCTAAGGTATTAGTTAGAAACTTAATATAATAGTTATACTTAATATATATTACTAGACCTCTAGAAAATAAAATATATTTATATAATATATAGCCTACCTATATAATGTAGTAGTATGTATCTAGTAGTATCTATATATACTTTATGCTGTAGACAGTTAGTTTAATTCTAACTATAGGAAAGCTACTTTTATAGAAGTCTACTTAGCTACTAGAGCCCTATATAAGTAGAGCCTTAGGCCCTACATACATAATAGGGCTCTAATAATAGTATACTCTACCTACATATTATGTTTTCCTTTATAATAAATCCTATATTATATTAGGTAAAAATAAGCTAACCTTATAATATTTAATACTAGGGTTGCTTTCCTCCTACTAAGGAAGAATAGTAGGAGGTTTTTCTCCCTAGTATAGATTAATAAGTACTATATATATAGAATTAATATAAAGAAATACCTTACTTATTCCTACTTAGATAGTAAATAATATAAGACTTCTCTTACTATATAATATATAGCCTAGAAGGGTATACTATATATATAATATAGTTAAGAGCCCTATTATGTATATAGGGCCTAAGGCTCTACTTATATAGGGCTTTAGTAGCTAAGTAGACTTCTATAAAGGTAGTATTCCTACAGTTAGAATCAAACTAACTATCTACATATAAAGCGCATAGACGCTGCTAGATGTATGCCACTATGTTACATAGGAAATAGTAACCCTATATATATATAATTTAAGTAAAAGAAATATAGAAATAGAAGTAATATTATTTTTAGGCTGCAGTCTAATTCTCTTAACTAATAATAGGTAGTATAAAAGAGCTTAAGGGGTATATAAAGTGTAACCTCTACTTAAGGCTTCTAAGAGTGCTTATAGCTCTTACTAAGGGAGGGAGAGAGAGTAGTAGTAGTAGTAGTAGCAGCAGTAGTAGTAACAGTAGTATTAGTAGTATAGCTTAAACATACTATATTAATAAACTATAAGTAGTTAGTAAGTATAATAAATATCTAAAGGTATATATTTATATAGAAGCTAGTAAACTAGTAATACTCTTATAAGCTATAATAAGGCGCTTTACTTAGTTAGCTAAAAGGCCTTCTAAGGAAGCAGCCCTACTAGGCGTTATAATACTAATAGCAGGTGTAATAGTAAGTAAGGTAGTAGTAAAGGTAACTTAGCTAAAGTTAAATATAGTATTAATAGGAGTAGTAATAGTAGTAGCAGTAAGGGTAGTAGTAAAAGCAGTAGTAGTAGAAGATATTATAGATATACTACTAAAAAAGCTAGTATACTACTTATATAAATATATAAGATAAAGCTTCTCTCTCTACTTATAGATATAAGCTTAATCCTTTATAACTAAGTTCTTTTAAACCTTAGTAGTAAGGTAGTAGTATAAGTTCTATATACTTTTTATTTATTAAAGAACCCTAATTAAACTAGTGTAGAACTATTTAGATCCTATAGTTAAGATTAGTTATATAATATAAAAAGAAAAATAACAGCAGTTAGCCTAATATAAGTATTATACCCTATTCTTATGCTATTAACTTAGTAAGGTAGCTTATTTAAAAACATATAGTACTATAGGGGTTAGTATAGTCTACTTAATCCTAGATTAACTTACTAGAGATAGCTTTACTCTTAAGGTCTATACTACTAAGGTATATAGTAAGAACTCTTAAGTATAGAGGTATATAACCTTAAGAGGTAAGCTTATTAGGTATATATAATTAGCTAGAATAGAATCTCTTTTACTATAACCTACTAAACCTATAATTTAGATAAATTATCTTAAAACTAAAGTAACTAAATTAAATCCTGCTTCCTAATCTTATTAAGTCTAATCTTATTAAGTCTAATCTTATTAAGTCCTTTTTTATACTTTAGTTATACTTATACTTAACTTAAATAACCTTTTAAAGATTTAAACCCCTCTTAATTATAATCTCTTAGAGGTTATAAAATAATTTATAATAGCTTAGATATACTTTATTATTAAGTTATACAGAAAGAACTCCCTTTATAACATTATTACTATTAATAGTAAAACAGATATTTATATAGTAATTAATATCTTAAGTATTAGATTAGTAATTCTTCTACTAAACAGCCTAGGAGCTAATACAGGCCTTATTATTAGAGTAAGGTAGGCCTTATAGTAGAGGCTTTATTTCTTTATTAGTAGGATAGCCTAGCAGAAGGAGAATAAATTAACTATTACTAAGATAAAGCGTTTAGGCTAGCTGTAAGTAGTAATCTATACTATCTAGTAGGTGTAGTATAATTAAGGCTAGATAGAAGTCTAAAGGTTAGAGAAAAGAGATTTTACTAGAAGCTCTAAGGTGTTAGTTAGAAACTTAATATAATAGTTATACTTAATATATATTACTAAGTAGGTTGCAGTAAAGGAGATTTATCTAGATTATAGGTTTTGTAGGTTATAGGTATAGTTAATAGGAGAATCCTAGATTCTATCCTAGCTAATTATATATACCTAATAAGCCTACTTCTTAAGGTTAAATACCTCTATAGTTAAGAGTTCTTAACCTTAGTAGTATAGACCTTAAGAGTAAAGCTATCTCTAGTAAGTTAATCTAGTATTAAGTAGACTATAATAACCCCTATAGTACTATATGTTTTTAAATAAGCTACCTTACTAAGTTAACAGTATAATAATAGGGTATAGTGCTTATATTAGGCTAACTACAAATTTTTTTTTTTGTATTATGTAACTAATCTTAACTATAGGATCTAATTAGTTCTATACTAGTTTAATTAGCGTTCTTAAATATATATTACTAAACCTCTAGAGAATAAAACATATTTATATAATATATAGCCTAGAAGAGCGTATTTAGTAGTATAAACATAACTTTTTGTTTTATATTTTTTTTATAGTAGAAGCCTTACTTATATTCTTCTACTTAAATAAGCTAAGTAAGGTATTTCTATACACTATACTATATATATAGTATAGTTAATCTATATAAATAGAGAGAAAAACCTCTTACTATTCTTCCTTAGTAGGAGGAAAACTACTTTATCTTATTAAATAACATACCTATATAGTAAGTTATCTATTAGGGTAAGTTACCTACCTTCCTAAACCCTTCTACATTTTATTTAAGTTAATTTAACTATAATATATAAAATTAATTAAAACTACTTATTACCCTCTTCCTTATTACTATCCTAAACTACGTTATAGGTTTATATATTATATCTAGACTTTCTGTAATTACTATATTATTATGTATATAGTTTAATACCTCTATATAACCTTCCTTCTAATAGTTATTTTCCTCTCTAGTATTAACTATATCCTTTTCTCCCTATAGTGCCTCTACTTTAGTAGTATTAAGTAACCCTCTAAGATATAGTTAGGTCTTTTTTACCTTTTAGCGTTTACTTTATACCTTTATTCCTATATAAAGCTTATAGTTCTTAGCCTTAATAATAGTAAGCCTATAGGCTAACTTACTAATACTTTTAGCCTAAAAGTTAATTACTTTATATATTAGTATTAGTAAGCTACCTTAATATATATAGATCTTCTTTTTAAGGGAGGTAGCACTTTATATACCTTTTACTGCTGTAGTTAGTATCTTTAGGTCTTAAAAGCCTTAGCTACTTAGCTATAAGTTTAATAGTATTAGTATCTTTAGCTTAAAATCTAAGTAAGAAAGAACTACTTTAGGGTTAAAAGGTATAAAGCCTACTTATCAAAAACTAGCTTATATATTATTTTTACTTATTAAGGTAAAGAATACTACTTTAAAAGTAGGAAAGAAGTTATCCTTAGTAATATATAAAATCTATATCTATATTATCTTCTTAATTTCCTTACTGTATAAGTACTTTAATAAGCTAAAGTATCTAATATTAAGAGGCTAAAGCTTATATAATAAATAGAGAGGTATATAAAGAGTAATAATACTTTATTTCTTATAGTATTTATTAAAGTTAGTTAATTTATAGCTATTATAACTATTAAGGATTAAGAGGTAATAAGAGCCCTTTATATAAGTCTTTATACACTAATTAAAATACTTTAGCTAATTTAAGCTAATATTATTTATTATCTATCTATTTTTACTTAGATAGATACGCTATATAGCTAGGAATTAGCAGTTAGTATACTAGGAGGAGAGGTAATACTTACCTTTTATAATAATATATAGAGGTAGCACCTAGCTATCTATATGTACACCCTAGATAATAGAAACCTATTTATAATTACTAAGCTGCTTTATATAAGGCCTTCTCTTATAGTTAGATATTATAATAACCTTTATATATAATAGTATTTCTATTAGGAAACTAGTCTTATTAAAGTTATAAATATTATAATTTAGTATTTTATACTTTAGAATTATGTTTTATATAAGTGTAAACTAGCCTTATATAATTATAGGATCCTTAGCTAAGGCCCTCTAATAGTTAATTTAATATTAAAATTATATTTTTAATTTAGGGATATATTATATAAAGTTCTCTACCTATTAGGGTCCTATATACATCCTATTATATAAATTTAGGAGTTAGTTAGCTATTTCTTATATATGTTCTTATTATAGAGGGAAGCCTTAATTAATTAGATTAATAACTTATTTAAGAATTACCTCCTCTTTAGGTATAGTTAACTTTATTAAATTTAGTTATCTTTTGCTCTATATAATACGTCTAATGCGTTAGTTACATAGTGTTATTTAAGGGACCTTAAAGGTAGAAGCAGCTATTTATATAGATATTTTTAGGTCTTTTTTAAGAGCCTAAATAGTAAGGATAATATAACTTTTAATTAAGGTAGATTATATATTTATATATAGAGGGAAAGATATATAAAGTTAAAAGAGATAGAAAGTTAGAAAAGTAGGCGACTTACCTTAATAAGTAACTTACTATATAGATATGTTATTATAAGGTTAGCTTATTTTTACCTAACACTATATAGAGGGAGTAATATAATATAGAAGAAAACATAATATATAGGTAGAGTATACTATTATTAGAGCCCTATTATATATATAGGGCCTAGGGCTCTACTTTTATAAGGCTTTAGTAGCTAATTAGACTTCTATAAAAGTAGTATTCCTATAGTTAGAATTAAACTAACTATCTATATATAAAGTATATAGATACCTTTCTAGGCTATATATTATATAAATATGTTATATTTTCTAGGGGTCTAGTAATATATATTAAGTATAACTATTATATTAAGTTTCTAACTAACACTTTAGAGCTTCTAGTAAAATCTTTACTTCTATCTCTTAATTATACCTACATAACGCAGTAGTATATATCTAGCAGCGCCTATATACACTTTATATATACAGATAGTTAGTTTAATTCTAACTGTAGGAATACTACTTTTATAGAAGTCTAATTAGCTACTAGAGCCCTACATAAGTAGAGCCCTAGGCCCTATATGCATAATAGGGCTCTAATAATAGTGTACTCTACCTATATATTATGTTTTCCTTTATAATAAACCCTATATTATGTTAGGTAAAAATAAGCTAACCTTCTAATGTTTAATAATAGGGTTACTTTCCTCCTACTAAGAAAGAATAGTAGGAGGTTTTTGTCCCTAGTATAGATTAATAAGTACTATATATATAGAATTAGTGTAAAAGAATACCTTACTTATTCCTACTTAGGTAGTAAATAATATAAGACTTCTCCTACTAATAATCTCTTAATTATACTATATCTACTAGATAGTATAGATTACTACCTATAGCTAGCCTAAACGCTTTATCTTAGTAATAGTTAATCTATTCTCTATCTGCTAGGCTATTCTACTAATAAAGAAGTAAAGCCTTTACTATAGGGCCTACCTTACCCTAATAATAAGGCCTATATTAGCTGCTAGGCTGTCTAGTAAAAGCATTACTAATCTAATACTTAAAATATTAATTACTATATAATTACCTATTTTACTATTAATAGTAATAATATTATTAAGAGAGTTCTTTTTATATTACTTAATAATAGAGCTTATTTAAGCTATTATAAATTATTTTATAATCTCTAAGGGGTTATAATTAAGAGAGGTATTAATATTAAAAGGGTTATTTAAGTTAAGTATAGGTATAACTAAGGTATAGATAAGAAGTTAATAAGATTAGACTTAATAAGATTAATAAGGAGGATTTAATTTAGTTACTTTAGTTTTAGGATAATTTATCTAAGCTATAGGTTTAGTAGGTTATAGAGGAGATTTATCTAGATTATAGGTTTAGTAGGTTATAGGTATAGTTAATAAGAGAATCCTAGTAAAGGAGATTTATTTAGATTATAGGTTTACTAGGTTATAAGTATAGTTAATAGGAGAATTCTAGGAGATTCTATCCTAGCTAACTAAATATACCTAATAAGCCTACCTCTTAAGGTTAAATACCTCTATAGTTAAGAGTTCTTACTACAGACCTTAGTAGTATAAATCTTAAGAGTAAAGCTATCTCTAGTAGACTATACTAACTACTATAGTACTATATATTCTTAAATAAGCTACCTTACTAAGTTAATAGTATAAGAATAAGGTATAGTGCTTATATTAGGCTAACTGCTATTTTCTTTTTCCCTATTATATAACTAATCTTAACTGTAGGATCTAATTAGTTCTACGCTAGTTTAATTAGTATTCTTAAATAAAGTATATAGATACTACTAGATATATACTACTATATTATATAGGTAAAAAGAACTCTTTTAATAATAATATTATTATTAATAGTAAAATATAAAATTATATAGTAATTAATATTACTAGTATTAGATTAGTAATTCTACTTCTTAATAGCTTAGTAGCTAATATAACCTTAATTATTAAAGTAAAGTAAGCTTTATAGTAGTAGCTTTACTTTTTTTTAATAGTAGAATGTAAGGGGTTAGTCTGGTCGGCGAGCAGACGCCGGCGTCTAGGCGCCTTACTTAAGGACATGTGTGATGCAGTCCAGGCACGAAGTGCCTGAACTGGCGGATCTTTTGGCAGTGCCAGAATGGTCTATTGCAGGGCGTGGCACACCACCCTAGTCCTTACAAAGAATAACTTGAAAATAGACTAATATATCTAAAATATAATAATAAAAAAGTACGTAGGCTAGCTATAGGTAGTAATCTACACTATCTAGTAGATATAGTATAATTAAAGCTAAAAGATTTTACTAGAAGCTTATTAGTAAGAAACTTAATATAATAGTTATATTTAATATATATTACTAAACCTTTAAAAAATAAAATATATATTTATAATATATAGCCTAGAAAGATATATACTACTATATATATATAGGCTTTTACCTAACTACTATAAAGTACTTTACTTTAGCTAGGCTTATTAATAACTATATATATCTTACCTTTTCATTTCTTTGCCTTAGGCATCAATCGCTGCTTACCTTATCCAGCATCCATTGTTTCTCTTCCTCCAGTCGCGCGTCTCAACCTTAATTCTATGGCCAGGATGCAGCAAGCTGTCGACGCGCGACTGTAGCAGCAGCCATTCTACAATAACCAGCTTGTATCCCCCGACGACACACTTATCTTGCCAGATTCCCATCCACAAGTCAACGCGACCTCGTCGATACTACGTCATCATCATGTCGACCCGTCAAGCGGCACTGTGAGCACCCACGGTCAACAACGAAGACTGATTTCGAGAGAGCGATCGAGCTGACCGTTGCCCTCACAGCTCGCTGTATCGCCGGTCGCTGAAGCTGGCCCTCGACTGGGCTGTCCACCGCCATCTCTGGAGAGGACAGGCATTATACATCCGGTCACTGTTCGAGGCGAACCGTAATGTGACCGATTCCCGACAAAAGAGGGTAAGGAATGCTCTTGACTGGCAGCATAGGCTGTGTCTGGTGATGTGGCCGGCAGGAGAGTTGCTGACAATTCACTACACAGGAGCTCTTGTCCCAGACAGAGAAGTTACTGGCAAAGTGGAAGCACCCCGAACCCTACGTGCACCCGACTGCACCCGGTGGTCCGTAATACCTAAATCGAAAGTCACCCAAACAGAACATGGTCGAAGAGCTGACGAACGACTCATAGGATCTAAGTACGAGCGCAACCTACGTGCACCTATTCTCGACCGTGAGTTCTGCTGCCCAACCCTTCGATGACAACCGCGCTAACGCGATAGGTAGCGCCACCTCCATTGAAGTTCTGAGTGAAGATAGTGACGGATTGACTGGCCGAGATTGCGCACAAGGCTGGTTGTGTGCACAGACAAGAGTATACCGAGGCAAACCCACATACGTTCTACCGGGCAGGGCTACGCCATCTGTAGCACCGCATGGGACAGCAGGATGGAATGGAATGACGTTATCAGCGTCCAGCTTACCTGACTAGACGTCGATGCTCCTCCTGGTTCAACATCGCCTTCTCAAGCCGGGCGGCAGCTCCCGCTCTGCAGAATAATTCCATGATGCGACTTCGCCACGGTGACCTCTAAGATCATGTTGAAATCCGTCGAATGCTATCTACGCTTGAACAGCGATCACCGAGATGTTATTTTGCCAGCCACATGTTCCCAGCATTAGATGGTCATAATATGTTAGAACAGGTTCCGTATTATATGACCCGAGACCACGAACACCATCTCGACTGGAGACAAGATTGGAGCCTAGATATCGAACTTTTAATGAACGCAGAAATATGATCTTCAAAGGTATTCTCATTCGTAACCACAGCTTCCTGCCGTGGTGTTATTGTACAACCCAAACGTGAAAATCAACCGTGAACCCTGAACCGTGACCCCGATGTCATGACAACCCAAAGCAGCCGACCAGCACGAAAAAAACCCAAAACCGAGACACCCATTTACAGCTCTTGGCTCAGGTTCTTGCCCTTGCCGGTCTTCTTGGGCAACAGGTCTGTGACCATGTTAGAAAAGGTGTTTGTGGTTGATACATTGAGGACGACTTACTCTGGTGAATGTTGGGCAAAACACCGCCTTGGGCAATAGTAACATGACCCAGAAGCTTGTTCAACTCCTCATCGTTCCGGATAGCGAGCTGGAGGTGACGGGGGATGATACGAGTCTTCTTGTTGTCGCGGGCGGCGTTGCCAGCCAGCTCGAGAATCTCAGCAGCGAGATACTCGAGAACGGCAGCGAGGTAGACGGGAGCACCGGCACCAACACGCTGAGCATAGTTACCCTTGCGGAGGAGACGGTGGACACGACCAACGGGGAAGGCGAGACCGGCCTTAGAGGAACGACTTTAGGAGGGCAAGTCAGCGAACGCCACTAGAGTCAAGGAGGGGTTTGACGCGTCGAGGCGAACCCAGAGGTGACCTGTTCAAGAAGTAGGCAGGAAACTTACGATTGCGCGTTCTTGGAACCGCTGGCCTTGCCGCCGGACTTGCCGCCTCCAGTCATTGTGAGTGTGGTTTTTGGGTTAGGAGAAATGGGAAGAGTTGGGTATTAAGTCAGACGCGAAAAAGGCGAATGTGCTGAATGTTGACTGTCGATTGTGGATGGAAAAGTGAGATGAAGATGGGAGAGGGAGTGAAGACGGTGGGGAGTCGAGAAGTTAAGTAGTTTTCGCGTTGGAGGAGCTCAATCACGGATCACCAGCGCGCCATTACGCGCTAAGCCCAAACCAGAAAATCTACGTTTGTGAGTACATCATTTTTCTGGGCCCACGGTAAGATACGTACCTTTCCCTTATCGTTCCCGCGTGGAGGAAGGAGCAAGCACGGGCACTACTCCCAGGCCCAGGTGCAGGGAGATAAAAACCCCGGGAGGCCCGCCTCGGTTTTCCTTTACCTGCCACAAAGCGACGCCGCTGCCTCTTTTTCCTTCTTCTCCCATTTTCCGATTAATGTGACTGGCTAGGAAAATCCGGCGTCCACCCCGCTGATGGTTCCGATCGACTAGCTTCTCTCCCGCCCCTTTTCTCTTTTTTCTACGCGGATATCACCTCTCTAGTCTTCTCCTTCCTTGACGCACTTAGGCTCTTCATGATTCACTTTCATTTTCTCATTGAATCGCGCGTGAACAACACAGACGCGCGAAAACCAGGGAGCCTTGGCTAGTTTTGATGATTCGTTGTGCAACGAGGTCCGATTGGACGTCGGTTTATAGCGTTCGAATATGGTACTCACTTGGTATATGTTTGTCTGTCGGAACACCACCCCCTATTTCAGTTTGGCACGCTTTCGTCCTTGCTGGCACTGAAGCCATATTTGGTTCGTGCTGATCACCCGCCTGTTTTTATCCAAGATGGCACACCGCAGAGGACATGCGCATTCCGTGGGCTCTGTTGACCTTCGACATTTGTCATCCACTCAAGCATTCGTGCCGTTCTGTGTGACGCATATGGGGATTGTCTGGCTCATCCAAAAAACTGGATATGTACCATGCAGTGCTATCCAACCCAAACCAGACACCGATACATGTAAATGCAACTTTGTTCATGGCGCACTTGCAGGCCCGGCTACTTGGGTCTCGTGACCCATCGTTCAGCTCCATCCCGTGCTGGGTTCGGAGAAATCAGACACGATTTGGTCCCAAATCGGATAGAGCCTCAATCAGTGACCCCTGTATATCATTCGTGATGTGTGTCAGATGGAATCAGATTCAGCCTTGCAGCGGTAATTGAGGGGCTGAAAGTCAGAGGAATCCACCAAATTGCCTTCTCCCGAGCAAGACGCGTCGCGATCTAGATTCGCACTCTGGGTATCCGTAGCTGGGTAGTCTATCCGTCGATGCTCCACGTTTGATGCCGTGGCTTGCCTTGGCCTCCATTAGTTACTAGGGGCCGATGGCAGAGACCGAGCCACCCCAGGACAACTGATATCGCAAAACAAGTCCAAGTGCCTAAGGAACAGGCGAAGCGAGCGGCTGGCCAGTTGTGTGGGCCCAAGACGACCAATTCGGTACAGCCAGCAATCGTCGCGTTCACTACAACGACGCGTCGAGAAGAGCCAGGCAACACTGCCAATATCATATTACTGCCCACCGTAGGGCACGGAGTTGAAGACCCATCGACCCGTTTACCATAATGTATGCATGGCCGAAGGGAAAATCGGTTATTTTTCACAATCCTAACCGTCCTCGTAGCACCATGAGCGTGCGTGAAGAGGCCAATGGTTCTAGGAAGTGAATGAGGTGACGCGATCTACTTATCGCGTTATCCACGTGCAGGAACCTTGTACTTCCACAGCCGAGCTGGAAATGTGACAGTAAGCTGTAGACAGGAAGCTGTCATTGGCTATAGGCCTCTGGCATCGCTTGTTCGACACGTGAAAAATAATGAGCAAGGACGGGTTTAAAAAAAATAAAAGGATGGCCAAACATGGTCTGCACGTATTTCCTTAGCGCAGACGCGTCTCTCTGCACCCCGGTTGACGGGCGGCAGCTGCTCTCGTGGTCCTAGAGGACATCCACTCCACGAGCTGCAGCCAACCATGCGTGCTCTTTCCCAAACCGTACCCCGGTCCGCAGCGCAAGGCCACAACTAGCGCAACCCCCCCGGACCACTGCCTCACTGACCACCCACCCCTCCTCAAAATCACTCTGTCCTCGCATCAAATCAGTAACGCCGCTAGAGCCCGTCGCGTCCAGCTACAAAAGCCCAACCCACACTTCCTTCAACAACATCTCTTCACTTCCCATCATCCCGCCTCACCAACGATCGCCAGTCGCATCCAACTCCAACCCAAGCCACTAATCCGCCACCTTTTACCACATCCAATTCGCAAAAATGCCCCCCAAGGCCGCCGACAAGAAGCCCGCCTCCAAGGCCCCTGCCACCGCCTCCAAGGCTCCCGAGAAGAAGGATGCGGGCAAGAAGACCGCTGCCTCTGGTGACAAGAAGAAGCGCACCAAGTCCCGCAAGGAGACCTACTCTTCCTACATCTACAAGGGTGAGCCATTCTCAATTTCTCGTGGCCATTCAAGTTTTGCGGGCTCGTCGCGTCGCGTGATAGCGCGCTTCGAAAGCCACCCGGCCAATGCCACGCGTGGCGTGCAACATTTGCTGACCTGACCCAAATAGTCCTGAAGCAGGTCCACCCCGACACTGGTATCTCCAACCGTGCCATGTCCATTCTCAACTCTTTCGTCAATGGTATGCTGCTTCCAAACCCAAACACATAGGCCTGTCAATCTAACGCGACACAGACATCTTCGAGCGTGTCGCTTCCGAGGCCTCCAAGCTTGCTGCCTACAACAAGAAGTCCACCATCTCCTCTCGCGAGATCCAGACATCGTATGTCCACCGATTCCAATGAAAGCACACTGTACTGACATCATGGCAGCGTCCGTCTCATCCTGCCCGGTGAGCTGGCCAAGCACGCCGTCTCGGAAGGCACCAAGGCCGTCACCAAGTACTCTTCTTCCACGAAATAAGGGATGCTTGTGCTGCTTTTCTTTTCGGGCATTGGATTTTACTTGGCATTTGGGTGTCATGATGAGACCTGCCAAGGTTACCAATATCCTTGGAGTCTCTTAATGCGTTACGGATGGTTTGCTTTTTTGGGGGCAATGTCTTCACGGTCAAACGGGGTTCGCGGGCTGTACAATACACCTTGAGAATAGGGTTTTTTCGGACGAATGAATTCGTACACATGAACACAACTACCTGATCTACTGCCTTCGCGTGCACCGAATCAATTTGCGCCAACTGAGTAATTGGGCGACTATATCCACCCGATGCTAATGCGGCGCATCTATCATTCGGACGGGCGGGTATGTAAATTTCGCCGCAGGAGACCCGGCCGCCTTATCCAAGTCCAGCCTTGCTACGTTTAACGACATGGGCGACGGGCTGTAGAATGCCTTTGTTGTTGAGCGCGCCGAGTGCAGTACCACTGCTCCATCCCATTTTTTCAAGCATCGCGCGGCCTTTGTTCCCTTGGCCCAATTCCGGCGCAGATCCGCCGACAACCTCTCCGTCTCGATAAAGGACACCCGCATGCCCACCGCCCCCACGACGAGCTGACTGTCGCTGGACAGCAGCCCGCACCGCTATGTCATTACGAGGGAAGTACTTACGCCCAACCCTAGTGATGGCCATGTCGAACGTCTCGTCGGCGAACTTGGCGGTTCTGAAAGTGCGATGAAGCATGGGTCGACGTTGGTCACCCGATCCAGTTGATTTAGATTTGATGTTGAACTTGCTGGCGAGCTCATGTATGACTTTGCGGGCATGGTTGTCCATAGGTGGCAGCGTGAGACTAAAAAAGCGTCAGCTTGCGTATTAGAGCAATTTAGACGCGGGAAAGGCTTACCTGGGCTGTGTGCCCAAGAGGAACGTCCTCAGCTCGTCGGCAATCTGACCCAGTCCCATGCCGTGTGGATATTTGGTTCGTAAGTCTTCCGGGTTTGCGTGTTTACCCAAGAGACCTTGAGCGCGCAAAGCTTGCCGTTCTTTCTTTCTCTCCGCTTTCTTCAAGCGGTCGTTCTTCCAAGCCGCCTGCATCTTACCCTCAAGCTCCGAATCGGAAATATTGAATACGGGAACCTTGCCTTTAGCCCCTTTGCCTTTCTTGCGCTTCAACGCTGGACGATTCCAATCCATGAAGTCAAAGTCGTCAACCTCATTCGCGAATCTGTCTGCCGCTGAAGCAAACAAGTCATCCTCAATGTCCTGTTCGCTTAGCTCCGATTGCTGGGATACATCTTCGGCGTGAGATTCTTCGAAGAAGCCTGTGTGGAAGGCATCCGTCTCCAGAACAGCCAAGAGCCCATCAACTCGTGTTGAGTTGCACACATTGGTCTGCTTCCGGGCCTTCTGAGGAATCTCTGCGTCGCTCGGCTGGGTCGTGGTGTCTACTTCCCCTGCCGTGTCATCAGGTTCGTTGATGTCACTTAATAACATATTAGCCTCGCCGAGACCGGTGATGGTCTGAAACGACTCTTCGATGCTTTCAGATTCGCTGAGGGAAGCTCCGATATCCCGTCGGGAATAGGCCTGTGCAGGCATTAACCCATCGATATCGCCATGTTCACGCATATTGGCGATGTAGTCGGCAGTCAAGTCGTCCTCCTGATGTTTGGGGGCCCTCACGCCTTGACGCGACTGCCACGTCGAGTTCAGCCTATCTTCCTCCGAACCCTTGACACTATCATTTTCCTTGGCCCCAACCGTGTTCTCCACGGCTTGGATTTCTGTCTGAATCCCACCCAAATTGAAAGGTCTCCGCTTCTGCTTCTGCTTCTGCTTTCGTTGTTTCTGTCTCCTTTTGTCTCTAGGGGCCTTGTTACGACCTCTGAAAAGGATGACCTCTTCACTCGAGTCAGACGGAACAGGTGACGGTGAACGTTCGGCGGGTTGGACCGGAACTTTCTCGAGCAATCGTTTGTCTCCTGTGGTATCGAGAAAAAATGGCAGTGGCGTCGGCATCTCTGCTTCGACACTATTGGTGTTGTCTTCTTGATTGACACTCTTGATATTGGCGTCCAAACACCTGTCTTGACCAGGCAATCTCGCCGAGTCATTGGCAACGTCAACTAGCGTCTCATCGGGTATGCAGATTTTATCAGACACAGAAGCGAGCTTGTCAAGCTTGTCGAGGAATGTGCCATGGTTCTCAGAAAGAATGGGGGCAACATCGGGCGTCTCTCCAGATTGGACAGCAGCATCCTCCTTCTGCAAAATGTCCTCTAATTGCTTAAGCGGCTCTGAACTCCCGGTGTTCACAAAGGTAATCGGCCGATGTCGCAGTCTCGAATCACTGCTCCACGGTGAGGAGCGATGGGCGGTGCTGCGAGCCTCATCTTGTAGGGTAAACCCTACGTAAATGTATGTTAGCGAGATCAGGCAGGATGTTAATTAAGTTGCTCTGACTTGTTGTTCACTTACCAGCAGGACCTATTCCAGGTACGGAATTTGGGGCAGATCGATCGTTGCCACGACTTCGAGGGGCATTGCGTGGTGGCGCTCGCGCGCCTCCACCGCCTCGCTTCCCACCGCGCGGCATGCCCTGTCCGCGCGATGAAAAAGGGACAATGGTGTGACGCTGTAATACAGTATCCGATGTGTAAGTTGTACTGAGTCGAATCGAAGATTGTATACCCGACGACCTTTGTGGTGAGGCAAAATAAGTAGGCAGGTTGTCGGTTCTGTGATGCAAGAGACCAAGCGAAAAAATTCCCCTCTGGGCCGGGAAGGATTCCCATATGACACGACCTCTGAACTGGCCACAGACCCATACTAAGGTGCCTAGCTTGCGTGCGGGTTCTATCGATAAGACCAGCTAAGACAAGCATGTGGGTTGGTTGAATACGAGCCAACCTGGAAGTACCCGGCTAAGTACGGATACCTCGCCGATCAAAAGAGGATCCCAGACTCAAGTATTCCTTATCAAATACGGTGGCTATCCATGGCCATTCAACGTTAGGAGAAACCTTTTCCAACCACTTCATGTCTCGAACATCAGGTTCACAGTTTACTGCTTAATGCCTAGAGCGACAACCCCCACCACTCGTTGACCGGTGCGTCACAGGGACGGACTGTCCGCAGGCTGGGCTTTTATCGGCTACCTAGGAGTGAGCGTAGGCCGCCCTCCATCTCTCACTTAACCTTCCGCCCTCCCAAGTTGGTTTACTGTACTCATCCTAAAGAACCAATCCTTCTTTTCTATCAGCTTACAGAGCTGTCTAACCTATCTAGTTAGGGCACCCCATCCGTCACTATCTACCCCGGGTTTTCCCTGTCAAGCACCTACCTACACACCTTCATCCGCCGCGGTTATCGCCCACGTTGCCCTTGCAGCTGATCACCTTCCACGCAACCACCTGTCTGCCAGCCTGACCGTCTGCATCCTCCGCGCGTCATACGATTCGACCAGTTCCAGCATCATATCTGCTCTCCCACCGACTTGCCTATTCCCTGGTTGTGCTGCCCGCGGTCGACTATTCCATCCCCTTCTGAATCGCCAGAGTCCATACATCCCAGCTTCGACCGTATCAGGGCCAGCTCCGTCTTACCATCGCTTCGCTTCCGGGATTGAGTGTCGTCGATAGATCGACCTGCCGCTCTTGCAGGACGTCATAGCTTGATTAAAGGTTGAAGGGAATCCACTATGGCTGCGGTAGACCTTGGGCGATACCGTCGCATCGTCCAGATGTTCTGGGATCCCGAGCCCACTAACGAGTACGACGTTCCAGTCTGGTGCTTGGGACGCTCCTACGTCCTGAACACCAAGACGGCGAAAGACACTCGTAGCGACCAAGGCCAGACTCCACCTCGGATCGATAACACTGGAGGAACCGCAGAACAAGACCTTGCCCAAGCCACAGCCTCGGCCTCGGTGCCGGCGCCAACTTGCCCCAAAGGGCCTGATACCCCCCCAGAGTCTGTTTCTAGCAGCTTTTCGTCTTCACTCGCATACGATGAAAACTACTTTACTCAGGATGGAGGATGGCCACCTGCCTTTCTGGACGATTTCGAATCCAAATTCTGGATGACATATCGTTCCGAATTCCCAGCTATCGCAAAATCCACTGACCCCCGAGCTTCGTCAACTCTGTCCTTCTCGATGCGCATTAAGAGCCAGCTGGTCGACCAAAATGGGTTCACTTCTGACAGCGGCTGGGGATGCATGATACGATCGGGTCAAAGCCTCTTAGCGAATGCGATGGCAGCTAATAATCTAGGACGTGGTATGTCGCATCCACGTGTGTGGTGGTGCTGGGATTTCAAGGCTTCTGGCTAACACTGCAGCAGACTGGCGAAGGGGTCAAAACCCAGAGGACGAGCGCAAGCTTCTTTCCTGGTTTGCGGACGACCCGAGGGCGGCGTACTCCATCCATCAATTCGTCCGACATGGTGCGGTTGCATGCGGGAAATATCCCGGAGAGTGGTTCGGCCCGTCTGCTACTGCTCGATGCATTCAGGAAGTTGAATTGCTCCTAGGTCTGTAGACGTTGCTAATACGACAATCTAGGGCTTTGGTCAACGCTCAAGAACAACAACCTCTACGAGTGTATTCCACTGGAGATGGTCCTGATGTTTACGAAGACAAGTTCCTGGAAATTGCCAAGCCCGACGGCTCACGGTTCTATCCAACCCTCATTCTAGTTGGTACCAGGCTAGGCATCGACAAAATCACCCCGGTCTACTGGGAGGCTCTGATAGCTGCCCTTCAAATGCCACAGTCTGTGGGTATCGCAGGGTAAATACCCCGTCGCTCGGCGATAGGCTTCATACTTACTTTCTGTGTAGTGGCCGACCTGCGTCTTCCCATTATTTCATCGGCGCGCAAGGCTCCTACCTGTTTTATCTCGATCCACATCATACCAGACCCGCGCTTCCTTTTCACACAGACCCTTCTCAATACAGCGAAGCGGATGTTGACACAGTGCATACTCGACGCCTGAGGCGACTTCATGTGCGGGAACTTGACCCTAGCATGCTTGTTGGCTTTTTAATTCGGGATGAGGACGACTGGGCTGAGTGGAGGCGCAATGTGAAGCATGTTCAGGGCAAAGCCGTGATCCATGTTGCCGACCATGATCCCGTGCCGAGAGGAGGAGAGGGCGAAAGAAATGGCGCTATTGACGAAGTGGAAACGCTCAGCGATGATGATGGCGATACCGTCTTGAATGCCTAAGGCGGCTAGTTGGGTAAGAGCAAACTACCGACAAGTGTTCTGGGTGGTTTTACTTAAGGCGTTGGAAACTGCACTGAGGTGAATCAGTCGATATATGATTTCCCCCCTGTTATCGTAGTTTGGCGAGGCATGGCCACATCCTAGGTGGCAATTACACCACAGGCGAACAGGGGGTAGAAGCCACTGAATAAGGTTGGGCAACAACGGATTGGGTGCATTTAGTATTTCTGGTTCTGAGTTTACATCTATCCCTCACATTCTCGGACAGTCATCATGGGTATTGACGGCAGATGTTCATATGTAGATGGCAGCTAACCTAGGGCTTCTTTTTATTGTTTGCTGTTGGTTTTGCAACAGGTGCGGCGTGATTGAGATCCCGGATGTGCGCAAAGAGTTTTGTCCTGGAGGTGAAGGAATCCTCGCAAACACCACACGTATGCTAGTAGACTAGCGTCAACGAAGAAGTTATATCAGTTGTTCTAAAAACTCACCTTGCCAGCCTGGGTCGCTTCAGCCATCTGACGGGCCGCTCGTTTTTCACGTTTCGCCTTGGCTTTGCCAACCTTTTTGAGTGGTATCCGGCTATTGTCCTGCTGTGCGCCGTTGTCGTCGTCGCCTAACGACAGGCTTTCTAGGCTGGCTGATACCTCTACGGGGTTAGGTTTTGATGTGTTGTATCGTCCTGTCCCATTTGGTGGGTTTTGGTCGGCAAAGAGTCTCTTCTCGACGTCAGCTCGCGAGGCATACTCGTCGCCTCCAAGGGATTCGGATGTAGTGTCAGAGAATTCGACTTCTTCGGTGCGCAGTGCTGACTCAACCAGGTCTTCATCGTTGCCCTTTACTGGCTTGATATTTGGTTGCTCGCCGGCGCCTTCCTGTGCGTCCTCCACCGAAGTGCCCCTGTCAGTCGTAGCAGGCGTCTCATGGAGACTCAAGTCCAGATCCTCCTCCCTCATCTGGCGCCTCAACTGCTGCACAGCCTTGACATGTTTCTTACTTCTTTCATGCGCCTCAAACGACTTCTCACTTTTGAACGTTTTGCTGCACACAACACACTCGATTTCTTCAACTTCTGAATCCTCCTCCTCGCTTTCGGGGAAATGGGCACCAGCGTCCGCCTCGTCCCGTGCCTGAGCCCAGTCGGGAACGAATGCTGCGGAAAGCCTCTCCTTGTTTGCGGCACGGGATCGGGCAGCTTGAGCGGCGGCGGCATTGCGCAGAGACTCCTGACGCTCCGCGGCCGTTTGTGTGTTTGGGAGGTAGCGGGGGTCACGCTTGCGTACAAATGTGACAAGGAACCTGACGGCGTCATTGAAGTCCCGGATGGCCTCATCGCGCATTTTTTTGTTTTCCTTTTCCATCAAGCGCCGGACACGACGATCTGGAGCATCCGAAAGACGATATTTGTCCTTCCAAGCAAAGGGTTTGCGGGTAGAAAAGCTCGCCCAGGCGCCGTAAAAAGGTTTAGCAACGGCCTCATAGCTATCGGTGGAAACCCCAAATGAAGGGTAATCTGGAGCATCTCCAGGCATGTATTCGCCGGCTGCAGCTTCTTCGTCTGCCAAGTGATCGAAGGTCGCCTTGACTATACCAAAGAAGCCGGAGGGCTCATCTGTGAAGGGCACGGTGGAGTTGAAGCGGCGGATGAGGGAGAAAATGTCGTCGGTGGACGTGAGCTTGACGTCGTTGTATTCAGGATTGCGGTCGTCCGAGTCGGGGTCGGCACCACGCAGAATGGCCTCGCGATGGGAGTCATACCACGACCTTTCCTGTGGGTCTGACAGGACTTCGTATGCAGCCTGGATCTCGGCAAAGCGACGGGTTGCGTTCTGGACATCGTTGAGGTTCCGATCGGGATGAAGTTCCAGTGCGCGTCTTCTGTAGGATTTCTTGATTCTACACACATGGAAAAGGGTCAGAGACAATGCATGGATCAGCGCTTGCTAGCAGGGGGTGAGAATACTCATCGTCGGTGGCATCGCGCTGGACGCCGAGAAGCTCGTAGTAGCATGTTTTGATGGGTTGGGAGGGGTCCTCGCCCTGGCCCCGGCCAGAGGATTGCTGGGCGCCCATGAATGGCAAGTCGGCGACACTGCGGAGCTCGTATACAAACAAAGTGAAGCGTTTGCTATCAATTTTTGCCTAGCGGGGAAGGGGGTTGGATAGTGGTAAGAGTTCAAAGACCTCGTCAATGCTGGTGTGACAAAGCCATAGGTAGGTACTGGTGTCACAATACCGTCGTCCCTTGCCGTATTAATATCCCCCCTCAACAATCCTCCGGAACGAAAAACACACTGCCCCTCTATTTCCTAGACCACACTGAGCTCGACCCCACGACCCCTCATCTTATGATCTTCCCCTCCAACTCCAAACTGATAAGATAAGAGGTGACGAACGAATCTCCAGGTTGCAAGCTCCAGGCTCAGCACTCCTTGGATACACGAAGTGCCTGTCTCGGTACCTATGTTCTATCACCTTGGTAGGTGCCAGCAGCAAAGATGCGGCCACGATGTTGGTACTATCACCCTCCTTCAAGACAGTTCAACATGTGTAGTAGAAGCCAAAAGGTACACGCTTCACCCTCCGCCCAGTGGCGGCTAGTCCCTATTTTGATGTCTGTTGTGGTTGCATCCACAACCAATGACCTGCCTACTACGTAGGTAAGAGAGCTCCTCTTCCTTGTCCCTTGTCCTCGACACTACAAGCCCAGCCTGGTCCAAAGCCCAGGCCCCAGGCCAGTGAAAGGAAAAACGGTTACGTACTCTTACGGTAAAGTGGTCGCCGCAGCTGCACTTGGTAAGTACCGTAACAAACTGTAGCCAAGTTGGAATTTTTATGTATTGCATCCAGCCACTTACCCTCCATTGCCTGTGCCACTTTACTGTTCTCCCTCAACAAGCACCAAATCCCCTTCTTCCCGGACCATCAACTGTGCCGTTGCGCCTTGCCCATCCCAGTAAACAGACCATGTCATGATTGTGATAGACGTCGCCAAGACACTGAACATCGTTACATCACCGATCGGATGAGCCATGAAGTTCGCCCATGACTTTAAGGAGACGCTCAGGCGTGAAGGTGAGCGAGCATCTTTCCTCCCCTGTCTTTTCCTAACCCCGACCTCTCTGCTATCTTTGTGTTGTCCTTTATCGCACCCGTCCGATCGGCGCTTCCCTCGACTCATCTCATAATACCTGCCCGTCATCTCGGCTCATTCAAAGGGTCGTCAGATACAGCGCCAATACTTATGAGGGACATGCCATTTAAGTCTACTATCTGTTGACACTGGCTTCTCAGACTTTCCATCTCACTGGATCGACCTCGCCATTCCATACGGCCAGTTGAAGAAGGTTCTCAAACGCGTCGCCCGCGAACTCAACGATCTGGGGCTTGATCCTGAGACTTTGCGCCAACTGCTCGACCCGGCCGATGATTCGCCACTGGCCGCTAAGTACCGCCTCGATGGTAAACCTTCCTTCATGATTCATCCCTCCAACAAAGTTCCTGAGTAACGGTCAACTGACACCAACGCCTTATTGCAATCTAGCCGCCGGTAACTCCAAGTTACTAAGGCCCAAGCTGACCGTTTTGGTCCACATGCGCGATGGAAACGCCGTTGATGCCTCGTTGGCGCCTGCGTCTCGTAGTCTTATCGAACGTATCGCCGCTTTACAGTCCCATGACCCTGGCGAACCTATCTTGGCGCCAGTGATGGAGCCCAGTTCGACCCCGGTGCTCATCTCATCTGCCGAGTCTCTTGCCAATGCTGAGATCGAGCTATCAGACCGCCAGAGCGGTGATGAGGACCACGGCCACGCGGTTCCAGCAGAGCATTATGAGCGCATCGAGGTCCCGCTCGTATTTGATAGCGAGTTCTTTGGTATCCTGCAAAGCGACGTCAATAACCTTGATGCCCTCCAAGCCAAGGAGGAAAAGGCCATGGTGACTGAAATCGTCGCCCTGCGCCAGGAAGTTTCCCATCTGACCAAACCCAGCCGCCTCTCCAAAAGCGATCTCGGAAGGTGGAGGGCTATTTTCGAACTCTACCTCGACGCACAGGTCTTCTTTTCTACCAACGAGCAAGATCACGGATCGCGTAGCAGCCAGACGGCCGCTAAGCAATTGCAGTGGTTCCAGGAAGAAATAACCAAACGTAACCTGGTCAAGTCCTTCAAGATTGCCGATAGCCGCGAGGCCTTGGTTCGTTTCCTTCGCCTGAACGCTGTTCTTCTCAAAAATTTGCAATTCCAGGAGATCAACCAGGTTGCTATATACAAAATTCTGAAGAGTGAGCCCCGCTTGTCTCCTCGTTGCCCTCGATAAGATAATTGTGAATTTGATAGAACTGACAATCCCAGAATTCGATAAGCGCACATGCTTGGGGGTCTCGAAGTCCTTCCCGGTGCAGGTGCACTCGGACAAGTTGCTGGCCGGCTCCGTGGCAAAGGACATCTGCGCTCAAATGTCCACTGACCTGGTTTCCGTCGTGCCTCAGATCAGCGACTACCTGTGCCCCATTTGCTTTGCCATCGCGTATCGGCCCGTCCGCTTGGCCTGTCGGCATGTATTCTGCATCCGATGCATCGTCAAGATTCAACGTCGAAATGAGAAGCACTGCCCCTTGTGCAGGGCCGATACCGTCATGAAAGCCTCTGCAGGTGAGTAAAACGATTCTTTCCACCAGGAGCGCATCCGAATCGCACACACGTGATGGGTTGGTTTCCTAACGTTTGGTTTCAGACAATTTGGATATCCAACTCGAAAGGTACATGCGAAAGTACTTCCCCAAGGAGGCCAAGGAGAAGCAGCGGGCCAACGAAATCGAACGAGGTATCGAGGATTACGGCCCCGAGTATGTGCATTCCGAGTGCTCAGTGATGTAATTGAGAGTATGATGAGAATGGAGCGCTATTTTGTTTTGGTTTGGTTTTGTCTATAGACTTCTCAGAGATACCCTTGAGAGCTACAACCCGGACTTAGGCGCAGCTCAGACTTTATTTAACCTCTGCCATTATCACTAACGAGCGCGAGTTTGCTGTTTCCCGACACTCTTGTCCACCTAGTTTGCAAGCTTGTGTTCCCAACCGCCCGAGCCGGACATTCTGTATCTGTCAAACACATGTCTGCTTCTCCGCCACCTCCAGGGCCTGTATGAAGACTTCCCGTAACTCGTCCGTCTCCTCGAGACCAACACTCACCCGAATTAGGTCCGGGTCAACACCCAGGCTAGCAGCCCAGTCGAGTTCTTGGTAGTGAGCCAAGAGAACGTAGGGCGACGTCAGAGTAAAGTTGGTGCCAAGGCTCGGGCCCTTGGCCGTCTCGATGGCATCGAAAAAGGCGACGGCCTGGGCCTTTTTATGGAACGTAACGGAGAGCAGGCCGCCATACCCACCGCCGGGCAGCTTGCAGAGCTCGTAGTTGGGCCGCGTAGGGTTAACCTTGGGGTAGAAGACACGCTTGACCAATGGGTGTGCCGAGAGAATGTCACAGATGCTCTCGGAATTCGTGTTGATTCGCTCGATACGCGACGCAAAGTCACGACTGTTGCGCTCCATGAAGACGATATCCTCAGGCCAGTACGTGTCATCGAGGTCCTCGGACCACGCGCTCTTGAGTGATTGATAATATTTGCCACTGGGATTGAGGATGGCACTGCCGCCCATGACATTGCAGTCTCCCGAGAATATCTTGGTCAGACTGCTGACGACGATGTCGGCGTACTGCAGCACGTTGATGTTGATGAAGCTGCCGATCGTCTCGTCGATGACGACGCCGAAATCGTATTTGTCCGCCAGGTTGCGGATGCGCGCCAGGTTCGGGCACGTCAGCAGAGGGTTGCCGGGGAACTCGCAGAGGAGCGCCAAGAAGCGCTCACCGGCCTTCAGACGCTTTTCGAGATCGTCTAGATCCGCCTCCGACGCGTGGCCATAAAACACACAGCCGGGCCCGAACTTTTGCAGAATCTTGAGTGTGTCGACATAGGGGAAGCCGAAGCTGACCGACTTCAAGTCACCCCTAGCGCGCAACATGGCCCTGTGCGCGTTGTAGATGGCATTCATACCGCAGGGAAACAGGTAGACATCGCTCTCCTGCAAGTCCTTCTGGTTTCTTGAGTTGTCGCCCATGGGGGGCAGTGAGCTGATGCTCGATTCCATGTCGACGGCCATGGCACCTGCGATCCTTCGCTTGATGGCTGACCTGGCACGCTCGACAAGAGAGAGATCCAAGTTTCTGCCGAAGCGTTCCTCGAGGAAGCGCAAACTCTCCTGGGTCTCGGATGCACTCTGGGAGGTTGTCTTTGTCGCAAGGTGGTGGCTGGCCGCCTTGGTGTCATCGATGGAAGACGGACGATGATATCGCTTGGGACCCCTGCACGCCTTTCCCACAGGAGACTGGGGCTGCTCGGCAGGGACGAGTAGGCCCTCCTTTAACAAACCGTGACAGAACTCGGCGCGTCGACTCGACACTCCGTCTCCGGTGTGCTGCCAGTACTGCTTGGCAACAGGAAACACCTCCGGGGCGTACACGATGGCGGAAACAGTAGGTGCCAGCGAGCGCAGCAGCAGCGAGACATTTTTGGACGTGTCTAGCCCAAAGTCAAGCACACATACGTCAGCGGTAATCGAGGCTTCTGCGTGCTTCCTCACGAATGCCAAACATCGTCTCGCAGAGCGAGGAGTAGGGAAGAGCATGGCTTGCTGGCCAGGGCGAGCGTATTGGGACACTATGTCATCGGCCAGGGCAACAATACTCCTATGGATAAAGAACCTGCGCCGAGTGTGAGATTGAGTCTTGTGACGATGGCGACTGGGCATGTTCTTCCCGCCCTCGAATCCGGAGGGATGACTCACCTGGGATAACCGGTCGCCATCTTATTGACAACCCACGGCTCGCCCTCTTCGTAGCCAACGTTGGCTCTCCATGTTGGAAGATGAACGCTCACTGCCTATTGTGGTCGTCAGTTACGACTCCACACGAGTTGGACAGCACTGGCCCATGGGAGAGAAAGCCGGGTTCCATACATGGGCGGTGTCTGGGGGAATCGACTGTCCTAGTTCCAGAGCGGGCATTGTTGCAACGTCCTGTCCTGTCCTCCTAGACAGATAGACCGGTTTGCTAGGGACGCGGTCAGTTATCCGGTACGGGGATTGGGCTGAACAGCAACTCACCGAGATGAGCGGGTTTTTTAACCTTAATGGTTCGAATTGTTAGACACAGCCAATGGTCAGAAATGTGGCGCTGCGAGATGAGTCAAATGTTGGGGTGAAACGAGTCAAGTCAGGAAACGACGACAACGATGGGAGAGCCACAACTGGTACAGTTAACGGTGAAAAGGGTATTGGTCAAATCGAGGACGGGGCACGGCGGGGCAGTGCTATGAAGCGTGAACGGTGGTGCGTTACGGATACCAACACTAAGAAAAGTTCTGTCAATTGCGAATCTCGTCCCACCAGTTGGAGTCACCAGTTAAATCGGCACTTGACTCGAGATGGGCGAGTAATAGGCTGCGGGTAGCTTTGGTGGAGCGCTGGCAACTGTTGCGTGCTTGATTTGTGACAGTCCTACCTAGGTAGTCCAACGTGCGGGGCGCCGAGGATCGGAGGGGTTGAGCCTCTGAGCCCCCAGGCACTTCGTCGACAGCCTCACACGCTCCCTTCACCCTGCCATTTCCTGTCTTGACTGAATTTCTCGCTTTCGATGTTGACTCGTTCCAATGTGCGGCGTTGCCGTGACTCAACCCCCGCCTGCTATCACATAGCGGCTGAAGCGATGAACCAAATGAAGCAATCACAAGAAGATTATGCGTGTCCTCTGCTACATATCTAAACATCCTACTGTGGGGACTCGAACGGAAGCACCTGGGCAATGTGCGGTGGTGCATAGGGAGATTGTATCATGGAGCAGTTTTGCTAATGTCTAGCCCAGGCGAGTAACGTAAACACATGCCCTATATCTCTTTCTCTTCACATACCCCTTGCTCATCCTCTCCGCCAAGGATAAGCGTCGCATAGTGCATTAAGTACCATCTCCAGAGCTTCCGTGACCCCCGAGATGCGAACTTGAATGAACGGAATGAAGTAAACAGAGGACTCGTCCTGTGCGACCGAGCCGTCCGTTGATTGGCTGCATCATTATGTGTGCGCTTGTGCGAGCACCTATGGTCGTGCACAGAAAAGCGCGCCGTCGTGCCGGCGCTCCGAAGCCATGCTGCTTAGAGCCACACCGCACATTTCGGGCCGCTCAATGATACTGACGTCTGCTGGTCTTGCTGCCGATGCAGCTTATGCTGTCGCTCGGTGCCACGCTCACGGCGTCGTCTTCCCAGGTAGCCTGGCTGTTGCCAGATCCACTTCTCGGCGGAGGGAGATTACGCGCGGACACATATGTCGGGGCTCGCGTGGCAGGCGGGTATGCAAAGACAGGTTGCGAGGTTCGAACTGCCGTCGGGGCTCTGCTCGGAGCCCTGGCGGGAGCCTTGCTGGGCGCTTTACTGGGTACGACAGTAGGTCCTTGCGTGGGAGCTCTGCTTGGGGCTCGACTGGGAGCCACTATTGTGGGAGCCTTGCTCCTGACAACAGTTGGAGGTCGGCTGGGCGCCTTCGTTGGCGCACGGCTCGGAGCCATGCTTGGCGCACGGCTTGGTGCTCTGCTCCCGCCGCCAAGTATCGTCTCGACACTGGGAGGGGGCGGGCGAACGGTCGATTGCGACGTCCCGCTCCTGGATGAGACGTAAGTCCTAGCATCGTCGACAGTGGAGCGCTGGGCAGCAGATCTACTGGCCATACTATGTCTTGATCCTGTACTGCTCCGGTGCTCATAGTCAGTGAGCATGAGAGGAGCGGTCCTTGGGACGGCGGCTTGGCTACTGGAACGAGCGCTGCTACCCCTCTCGAGCTGGTAGCGTGAAGAGTGACGGCTGCGGGTGTCTTCGTACATATCGTCGACCGCACGGCTGCGTGCGCCGACCTGGCTGTATTTGGCCATGTATTGAGGCGGTGCACGATCGTCAGGGAGCGTCGGGTAGGCCTCTGGGTACCGGATCTTCTCGACGGTCCTCTCGACCTCGACATAGCGTCCTGGCCCGGCCTGCGGTTCCGCATACTGATCGGGGAAGGTGGCCCGGCGCTGGAACGGCGGAGTGGAGCCGTCAAACTCCTGGAGCGGGGCCCGTGCACGTTCCTTTCGCATCATCCCGTACGTGATGGCGGCGCCGGCGGCAGCACCGACCGCTGCACCCAGAAGACTTCCAACGACAGTGCTTGTCGGAACACCGTTCGAGGCCGAGGCCGAGGCTTGGGCTAGGGCTGGATCTTCTCTTCTGACTGGCGACTCGATGACCGATGTGGTGACGCTGCGACGGAGAAGTGTGTACGGCTCGTCACCAGGAAATTGACCAGAACGAGCAGTCATGGCGAGGATAGAAGCCGAGGGTCCGGCGGCGGCGGAACCTGACATGGAGGGCGAAGGTAAAGAGGCAACAACGTCGTAGTTCCAGTTGAGAATGCGACCAACCTCCTCAGTGGTTGACTGTGTCTTTCGAACGGTCGACCCAGCGTAAAAGGGAGGGTAGTTGGGAGGGGGTTGATATACAACCTCCATGGTGTTACCGTCCAAGTCGGTCACAGTAGCCCGGTGGATATCGCCACTCTGTGTGATTGTGGCGGGTCGAGAACGCGAAAGCTGGCCGAAGGGCACGACGGACAGTAGCTTCGGATTGGCCCGTACAGCAAAGGAGTGGAAGTCGGTGACCGCGGTGGGGGACGGAGCAGAGAAGACGACGCGAGAAAGCTTCAGGGGCTCGCTGGAATTGTGGGCCTCCCGGATCTGAAGGACGGGGGTATGCGGGGATGAGGTACCGTAGGTGACGTTAGGTAGGGGTCTGCTAGTGTCAGAAAGGGTAATGGTGGTTTTGGACTCGGTGTCGACGGCCTTGGTGTCAACGTCGGGGGAAGCGGTCTGCGCGTCCGCGGATATATAGTGGATGCCGAGGGGTTGGAGGATGGCCGAGTAAAAGGAGGCCGACGAGGGCAGGTGAGAGACGTCGATATAGGGAACCATCTTGGGGAATTGGCGAATGGACGAGTGCCGAGCAAGGCGGTTTGAGACAGGGCGGGACGACGAGTAGAGAGAATAAGCGATAAGGCAGACTAACAGCAAGCTGGGTTGTGTGACACAGCCGCCGTTCGGGTGAGAAGTGAAGCGAGGGCGAGGTAAGTAGGCAGGCAGGCAGATAGACAGGGCGGTGGGTGGGATGGGTGTTCGAAAGGCGTCGTTATGCTAAGCCTTGACCCAAGGCCGGGCGGGTTATGAATTCTGGGGATGGCCCGGAGAGCTGAGGCAGGCGAAAAGGGGCGCAGACAGACAGATGCGTACGATGGGAATATGTGGTGTGGAAGAGGCTAGGGATTCTTTTCGAGGACGAAAGGACAACTTAAGGTGGGCAGCAATGCGGGCTCTCTCAGCACCTTGCGTTGTGCCCAAATAATGTGCGATTATGCCAAAAAAAAAAAACCCCCCCCGTAGTTTCAGGCTGCGTTGAGCTGAGGTCAGTCAGGTTGACGCTGGACGCGTTCTGCCAACGACTCGAGCGGTCTTTCTTCAAGGAGGGTGTAGACGATGGCTGGTGCCGCAGTGATGGAGGTGGGATTGGTGGTGATGGTTAGTTGGGAATCAATGGTGCTATGTTGGCAGCGGGTGGTGTCGATAAGGCAAGATGTAGCGTGGCACCGGCGGTAAAAGGCTCATAAGTACCTCCCCACCTACCTAGGTAGCCAGGCAGGACGCAACAATGGTTTAAGTAAGGCATGAAAAGGATGCCAGGCGTCCCGACTGCTTGCTATTCCTGGGCACGTTAAGGAGAGATGCGCGAGGCGCATGATATCAACCCAGGTACGGATACGGAGTACATGTATGCTGGTATGTATCGAATGCCTTGCATCGCCATTTATTTGCAGGCCGGCAGGCGTGGAGGCACTTCGTTCTTGGGTATGCCGAGTCCCTCTCTTTGCTAAAGTAGGTTGGCAATATCCCCGTCTAGCTTGTTCGTTTTGTCTTGGTCCAATCCTTCAAAGCGTTGCATTCTGCCGCTGTGAGGGTAGTGGGTTTTGTGCTACGCGGACGTTGACGGGTCGACTCCGCAGAAAACAGCATCGGGCAGTAGCTGAGTCCTGCAGGTTGCGGGCTGTCCAGGGCAAACAACACAGACAACTCTGGATAAACTGGGCCGTCGGCCAGGCTCGATTCACTCGAATCGTCAGATGGCTGCGCTCCATCACCCCCGCGCTGTATGCTTCTCGTGCCAGACGGCTTATCAGGGTTAGGTAGCAAACACTTACCGCATCTTACAATCCGGATCGCGTACAGGTTCCATCGCGTCGTGTCACATTGTGTCTGGCTGTCACCCGGCTCCTCTGGTCCCGCCAGGCCCCCGCCGTCGTCTTGTGAGAGCCGTTGTCTTCCGGGTGCTATGCTGCAGACTCCTTTTCCATGCGTTAGATTGCCCAAACACAAGGAGCACCGAGAAATGCCGCACCACAGAATCAAGATCAGTTGCGCTAAAGCAGCTGTCACAAATCACAACGACCGAATCATCAGTGATGGCGGTCATCACTAAATGTGTGTGTGAGAGCAAGTGGAGACACATGGGAGCAGACGAAGGGAAAAACACGCCGAGCCCCGGCAGTACGGATATCTATCTACCTGAAGTTCGAGTACCTACCTCCCGTCGCCGCCGTCCCCATTGGCTGCCGAGTCAACGGACATCTAATAGGCTAATAGATAGGTACCAAACCTACTACGTAGTATGCTAGAAACGGGCCCGGACTCATCTTTCCTTCCCTGTATTTCACCTGCGCCGTAACCGACGGTAAGGTAGGTATTTTACATTCGCCGCGACAACCGGTCTCCGAACCACCACCTCACAGGTTCCCACTCCCGAATAATCTCCTCTCTTTGGCTCTGTTTTTGCTCCGTAATTCCACCCTCGCTAACCCCCAGCACTAATGCAACCGCATGTCCACGTCGTCTGGTACCCAACCTCCAAATAAACTCGTCCAGTCAAGCGTACCTTGCCTCTCCCATCCAGTCGGGACTGATGGTCCTTGTCGCCTAGGCCCACCGTCCATATCGACACTCGACTGACTCTATTGTCTCGTTCTGCTGTGCGAACGTTCCCGAAAGGCAGCATGTAGGCCTATCAAATGTCCCTGTATCTGCACCATACGCTGACTACCGGCGGTGGCGGGAGGCCTTTTAAGGATACAGGTCAGGCGAACGAGCCGTGCCGCTGTTCATTGCGTTGGAATCGTTCCAGAAAAGTGAGGCGGCCAGACAGTACCCGCTGTCCTTGCCTCATCTTTAGCCATTGGTATTTCCTCCGCTTGGGCATCAATGACATGGTTCACAGCCAACACCGCCACATCATAGGCAGAGCGCAATGCTCTACATTCCGCAACCCGCCACTTGTCGTTTGATTCATCAACCAAGCAACGCCATAGTTGACCGCAACTTACCCCCTTCTCAGACTTTCTCCCGTGGCCCGAGGCTCACCCGCCATGCAGGTCTGCTCCCAGCCACGCCTAGAAAATGTCACATTGTGTGAGGCGTTGATTCTCGCTCGCAGATGTTTGGTTTCCAAGTCCGGTTAACACTAACTACAGCCCGTGACAGGAGGTATTGATGTAGTAAAACACGATGACATGGTAAAATCCCTCCATCCACCGCCACTGTTCCCGACCTTGGCCATTTCCCCTTCCAACCTACGCAAGCCCGTGCTATCTGCACGCTTAATCTTTTTGAGCAGAAAGTCATCGCATGAGGCTTCCCTGCTGCGCACGACACTCGCCGAATGCAACAAGACACACCGATACTGCTACCAGTACTCATGGCCAACAGTAGCCAGAAACCAAATGTGGCGGGGGGTAGACCAAGAGAACAATGGACCAGGTTCAAACCGTTGCTGCCTAGACGACAAAAGCGTCTTGGGCCCGTGGTTGGACGCTCCAGTTTTGGTTGCAAAAATAGCGAGAACGCAAAGTACAGGTGACCCGGGTCTACAAGGATGCGTGCGAATGGGCGCTACGATGTTGTATCGTAATGCCCACAAGCTACCTAGCCTCCCCAGGCTTTCGGTTTGATCGTAGATGGACGCAAGGTAGCTCCACGCTTCTCGAGGCCACCACTTACGTGCCATTTGACGTCTTTTCCTCTGCCGCTTACCCCCGTTGCCCGGGTAGATCAACGGCAACAATAACGTACTTCACACGGCTACTGGATGTCCCAGGAGTCCTCGGCCGCATGGCAGAATTTGCTACAAGCAACGCTGGCGGATAAGCTGTAGTTGCTAATCGAAATCTTCTCGTCCACTAAGCCGTCGGCAAAGGTGTCGGCACCCTTGGCCATGGCACCAACAAAGACGCAGACGCTTTCCTTGGGGCCGAGTGTGTCAATGTAATCCCTGACATGGACCAGAGGCGCCTCGAAACTGAGGGTGACCTTGCGACAGTTGGGCGGCAAGTGGTCAGTGATGGGGTTTTGTATGACGCGCAGAAGCTTCTCCTGCGAGTTGGTCGAGCGAATAGACAAGCGGTGCAACAGCTGGACCATAAGGCCGGCAAAACGCTTGAAGGTACGCGGGATACGGACCGAGGGCGAGACCTCAATTAGGACACCCTTGGCGGTGTGGATGTAAATCTGGAGCTTGCCGGCCTTGTTGATGGGTGAGTCGAGTAGGGTAAGGAGGCACTAGTCAGTGTGGTCAGCATGTTGGATGCAGACACATGGGGATAGGGCGCGTTGAGGCGCATCATTGAAGGGCAAAGCAAGGTGAAGTAGAGGCAGTTCGCTGGTAGTATCCAACCTGGTGAGTAATATCCGGGCGCGCGTCACTTATATCGCGGTTCATCTTGCGCATGACTCCAATGTGCTCGTCACTGTTGAGCAGCGAGTACTTCTCCTCACGCTGGACGCCATTGCGACCAGTGCCGCCGTGGGAGGCCTTGTAGGTCTCCAGACTGGCGTTTGACAGGACGACGATGAGGCGCTGAGAGTCCTTATCGGTCGGAGGGATGGGCGTGTGCTGCTCAGCGACCAGCTGAGGGAGGGCCGGAGGCGGAAGCGACTGGGTGCCTGTCATCAATTTGTCCGAGTTAGCAACCGAAAAAACGGCAACACAAAACTGCATAGGCTTGCCCTTGCTCGAGCTGCCGGCCATGTCTGTCATGATTCGTCGTGCTTGCGATGCGAAAGGGAAGGCGCCTTGCTTGTAGATTGGGCAGTGCCTTGGGAGAGAGCGTCACGGGCTAGCTTGGGCTATAAGACTGCTTCGCGGCTGGGCGACTGGCAGGCGACGGCGAGCAAAATACAGAGCCGGAGGCAGCTGACAAGGGACAAGGACGAGACGCAAGGGCAATGTGAGTCGCAGAGAGACACATTGGGAACTTACGGGGTCGCTTAACACCAGCACGGGCCTCTGGGGAAGACATTTCGGGAAGGATCGATGGGTTGGAGCGAGTAAAAAAAAATTTCGGTGCAGGTTTTCCCCTCTCTTCGTGTGTAGGTAGAAAGGAAAGTCGGTCGGTAGTGGCAAGTTACACACGAAAATGCGGGCGGGCGCGTCGTCGCACAAGTGAAGAAAGTAAGAAAGGCTTTGAGTTAAGATGACTGGTCGTAACAGAGGCGGGAGGGAAGTGAGGGTTATTAAGAGTGTTTGTAATTTTCCCTTGAAGAGTGGGAGACTTTGGGGAGGATGAACCAGGTCGGGTTCAGCAGGAGGGGGAATAATAGGCGAGACTCGAGAGGGATAGAAATTTGGAAGGGATGGAGTCGTGAGGTGAAGGACAGAGGCGCACGCACCCCCACTCGAGGGCGGACGAACCAAGCTCAGCCACCGATCCCACCAATGCAGGGCGCCTGCTCATCTCTGGCACCCGCTGCTGCTCAAGGCACGGCCCAGGCGTGACTCTCTCCGTGCAGTCGTGTAATCTCGCTCCTGTTTTTTTGACTTTGCCGCTGCAACGAATGTTATGCCGTCCAATGCATCAAAGAGGCTCTCGCCCGGCTGGTAGCAAACATCTTCTCTCCCTCTTGTGCTCCGGGTCCGTGGCCGTCATTTCGCCGCATTGATGGCGGGGTTCCAACGTCGCCACCTCCACCTCGTTGCTACGCTTGACCTTTACGCTTGACCTTTATGGGCCCCAACTAATAGGGTGAATCATCGGCGAAAAAACCATCTCCTTTTTCTTTCTCGCGAACTTAACAAGCCACTCCCTTTTCGAAGGGATATGGGTTCCTATACGATGTACTTGCAAACTGTGTTACATGGTTTGACTTCCAGTCACCCTCCCTCCCTTTCCCTATCCCTACCTTTGCCTCATACCTATTAATGTTTTTCCTGTGTATCTTTGCGACCTGAAGAACGACCCCCTTTGTCACGTACCTTGGTCGACAAGGCATGCGGTATCGTCACTTTAGATCCATGCTGATTCAAACGTCCCCCCACAAGAAAATGCATCCCCCCTGCCAGATTTGCAATCTCAGCATAGAGTGTTCTCTTACCTGCATGACTGCCAGCTTCCGCAAGTCGGCCGGACGCCCTCGATGTTCACACTCCCCTAGTTCGATGTATACCAGTTTCCCATCAACGTGCATTGCAGTAGCACGTTTGCCTGAGTTCTTAATGCCGAAATCAACATGGACACTTTCCCTGTACATGGAATAAATACGCTTACACTGCGGCCAGACTGGCGGTCTTGTCTAACTGTTTGAGTGTTTTATTTATTTATGTGTTTGTTCCCAAGTGCAACCCCTCTTGGTTGGTTTGCCTTCCCTGCCGACCGGAATAAGCTAACAGGCAATAATAGTCCTGACCCTCAGGGGAATGCGATTGGAGCGTTACCACTTAGTACTACTCACTTGCGAGGTCGGTAGGGTCATGGTTTGATACAGAAATTTTACTTTAGTACATGGCAAAGTTCATTCTGCTCGTAGTATCACAGCCCAGAGACCGCCATTGCTCAGAATTGGATCACTGGGTGGTACTGTTCCGAGTCATGCCTTAATCAGTTGCGGCCGAAGCCCTATCTTCGGGTCAGAGCCCCTCGTCTTTGCAACTAGTGACTCCCAGTGATGGCTCGGCAAACCGGGCAGCATAACGAGCAGCAGGACTGCAACGGAACTGCCAGCTCAGGTGGCTTCTCACCTCAAAGAGCGGCGAATTTAACACTGCATGTTGTCTACAATCTAAGTTGTTGTCAAGGGGTTCATTCTTAAGTTTCTGCCCGTCCCTTGAAGGAAGAGGTGCAATGTTATGGGCACTTTAGCTCTAGCTTATGCTCTATTCGATTTAATATGCATGGAATAGCAAGAAATTGCTAAGAAGGGGAACATGATGAGAATTTCGCGTGGAATTCACTTTTTATTGCTATTCTGTAAGTCTTGTCGCATTTGAAAAACGACTTGAAAAGGGGCTCCTATTTACCCATGGTCTGCTAACAAGTCAACGTTTCAAGAGTCTGATATTCAAGACGACATATATGGCTTTGTTCCTGTGATAGCTAGCTAGTCTCCTACACTCGGCTGTTGAAACATGCATGTTTATCTGCTGACGTAAATGTTGGTTAAGCAGACGAGTTAGAACTCTGAAACCCTTGAGAATCGTTTGTCTAGAAACTTATATACTTGTCCCCCTAAGTTCTGCTTGAGCTATTGCATAGACGAGTGGCGAGATTGAGGGAAATATCCATAGCTAGCAAGAGATAATGCGAAAGTATGGGTGATGTCAAAACGAATTGTTGGCGCGGGATGTACTCAGTTCGTGACTACCTAATGGGAGGGGCGCAAGGAAAGCAGGCTGCGATCTAAGGTTATCTTAGCGTTCAAGTCCTCCCGCGCTATCGGATCCGCTGTGGGAGGGGTTTGAAGCCGGAGTATGTATCCATAGTTTATCCGACTGGCCAATCGTCGCTGGCAAACACAGCTCCGGTTTTTTATTTCCTGAGCGACGACAACGACGGCTTGCAAAACCACTCCTCAGCCAGTACTTCAGACCTCCAGCTAAGAAATCACCATCGACTTCGAAGTATCAAAGCAGGCGTAAGCCTTCTGAGAATAACCTCACCGCACACCAACCAGCTCCATCTGTGGTCGCCTATCATGTCAAAGCAGGTCTTAGCAGCAGCGCGCCAAGTCGTTCGTGAGCTACACGGCGTCGTAGTAAGCGCCGGCCTCATGCAGAAGACTGTCAAAGTGCGCGTGGGCGGTCAGCAATGGAAGCAGGCGGTTCAAAAGGTACGCGCCGACCTAGCAATCGTTTCTAAAGCAACTTCCGCAAGTAAAAAGCAAGAGGCTAACGCATTGCTCTCTATAGATGTTCACAAAGCCCAAGGATTACCTTGTCCATGACCCAAACTCCTCCCTCCGCATAGGCGACGTCGTTTCAATTGTTCCCGGATGGAGAACATCTCCCTTGAAGCGCCACGTCGTCAAGAGCATCATTGCACCCTACGGCATACCCATCATAAATCGGCCCCCGATCCCGTCAGAGGAAGAGAGAATCTCAGACAAGATACAGAAGAGACAGGCAAAGATTGCCAGACGAACTACAAGAAAACAGGAGGGCTCCTCCTAGACAGAGGACTCCGTTCAAGCTTGAGCTCGATCGCCGCCGAGAGACTGGCCAAATGGGCGCCGGAAATAAATTAAATACAACACTATGCGTACACCAAAAGGGAATGCCACGCTGTATAACAGGAGGAGAAACAGGCCGCATTGGTTTGTGAGCAGTGTCTTCTCAAAGAACAATGCCTGCATTCAAACACGTAGTTTCAGACGCAAGTGCTGAAAATTCCAGGGTAGCCAACGGTTTGTTCATTGTATTAATATCATACTAGCTTGACAATATCATGCTTGTGATCAAAGCGAAATAGACTTTCCTTTTCATCTACTGGGCAGCGGGAGAACCTTGAAAAGCCCCTTCTCGTTCCAGTGTCAATAACTCTGCGCTTCTGGAGGGTATCAAGCCAACCTACGCTCTCTATGTGAACCCCTTGCTATGGTACACGAACCACCGAAACCTTCCCAGCTTTACATCATCCTCCCCGCTCACCAAACTCTCTTGCCCAGTCTTCGTACTCTTTAAGCCCAGCTTTACTGACGCTGGGTCGGATGGTACCTAGACTTGCTTCAAAGTCTGCCAACGATATTGGTCGGATCTCATCCATAGTCATATGCAGTAGAGCCTCACCCAGAGAGCGAAGAGGGCCCATGGCAGCATCCTTGGCTAATGCTGTTATGTCCGAACCAGAGAACCCTATTGTGTTGTCAGCATCGGATGTGGAGTTTAGTCATTGGGCTCTGGCCAACCACACCACACAGGAAACCCACCGTCAGTAAGTAGAACAAGCTGGTCAATGTCTGAATCAGACAAGCCGTGCTTTTGTTGACCCAAGAGCGTCCGAAGTTGTGTTGCGCGAGTCTCGGGCTCGGGGAGTGGTATGTACTGACGCCTCACGAACCTTCGGCGAGCAGCTTCATCGATTGCCCATGGGAGATTGGTTGCTGCCAAGACGAGCACTCGGTTCGGATCTCCCTTGTTTCTGTCCTTTTCGTCAATTGCCCTGCCGGCCGCGGCTCGTTGTAGGTCACTCCATTGTATGAGGAACTCGGTCTTAATCCTTCTGGTCGCTTCGTGCTCTCCGGATCCAGATCTTTGCGAGAGTAACGAATCAATCTCGTCCACAAAGATGATACTCGGAGCAAGGGTCTTTGCTAGGGCAAACAGCGCTCTGACAAGTTTCTCTGATTCGCCGAGATACTTGCTCGTCAAACTGCTTGCTGATATCGAGAAAAATGTTGAACGTGACTCTGTGGCTACGGCACGAGCTAGCATAGTCTTGCCGGTACCCGGTGGACCGAAGAGCAGCATACCCCTCGCGGGCTCGCGAAGTCCCATGAACAGGTCGGGACGCAGAAAGGGGTAAACGACGTTTTCTCGCAATGCGTTCTTTGCGATCTCCAGGCCAGCAACATCACTCCAACGAACTTCGTCACCTTGAACAACGATTTCGTTAAGGATTTGCTTCGCGGCCGTCTCATCCACGCCGGATGGTAAGTTCTTCATAATCTTTTTCTTCTTCGCTTTCCAGACCACCTTCACCTTGGCCGAAGAACCCTCGTCGTCGCCCTCGGCAGATTCTTCGGAAGAGGCCGCATCAGCATCCGCCACTACAGCGTCTTCCTTCTGCTTGCCCTTGCTTCCCTTGCTCGATGCTTTGAGGGTCGCTTTTGCACGCTCCGAGCAGCTCGACGACGAAGGTCTCCTAGGCCGATGGGCGCCACGTCGTGATTGAGCCACTTTCTCCGGTTCTGAGCCGCTCGTCAAGTTGTCATTTAGTCGAACGGAAGCATCCGCGACAGGCCTCCTCCGGATTTTGGTTCCATCGGGCGTGCTTTTGCGTCTTATTCCAAAGTCATCAACGTCAGAGGAAGGAGTCCGTTCATGTGGCGATATCCTGGATCGCGAAAGTGACGGTGGTTGGTCCCGTGGACGCCACAGTCGTTCATGCTTCGGCGTGCCGTGCTCGATAGGAGATATGTCTTGACCAGACACAGCATTTAACGCGCTTGATGCGGCGCTCACGGACAAAGCTGATGGCCGGTTGTGTGCAAACTCGTCGGATGTTCTTGAGCTACCTACAACGTCAGAAAGGGGCGAGGCAACGTTTCGAGGTGTAACAAGCCTCCTGGTGTGAGCGTCCCATTGCATGCCAGACGAAGACGCCGCTTTGCGAAACTGCTCAGAGGGTGTAGCAGGAGTAGATAGTGAAGGTTCAGGCATCATGGGAGATGCTCGAGCTAGTCGTTCTCTGGAACCTAGAGCACTCCAAGCTAGTGTGGCGGCCTTGCTCGCCCCGGGCCCGTCGGTCTTTGACAGCTTGCGTGTGGTCTTTGCCGACTTCTCCCCGGGTTTCCCACTCCGCAGCGTTGTCCGCATGGTGTACTTTTCAGGACTAGGAGATCTTATAGTTGAATCCTTCTTTGTGTCTATGCGGGGTGAGCCGGATGAGCCGACAAAGGAAGAGGCACCCGCAGGGCTCTGATCGCGGCCGACGACTGCCTGCTCGGACGATGTTCTGTAGGGCAGCGACGGGCGTTTGGGTAGAGCAGGTCGCGACAGTTCGGGATATCGTATGGCTGGAATTGTGCCCTGGCCAATCCAGCCTCGCTCTGGAGTGGCCATGTTGGATAGGTCAGGTGTGGAGGAGGGGATCGGTGCAGGCACATTCGAGTCCCGGAGAGTCAAGGCGTCCTGACGGGATATCCGTAACGCTTCAAGCAGGTCAATGCGCTCCTTGCATTGCAGTTCCAGCTTGCGCAGGGAGTCTATCAGAGCCTCCTCGGTCTCGGTGCCGGCTACGTAGTTGGGCAAAACTTTGGTGATGCGTTGATCGTTGAGCTGGTCGAGAGCATTCTTCCAGCATCGCATCGCCTCGCTTTCGTCACCCTAGAGGATTGGCACGAACGAGTCAGCGCGTAATGGAGCTAGCAATGAGGCAAAGGTACGGTAAGTACCTGGCTTTCGTAGTATACAGCAGTGGAGCATTTCAAGTAGCTGTCGTCATACGTCTTTTGGAGGATGGCGAGGCCCCGGGAGCGTGACATGGTACTGATAGCCAGACCATAGTACCGTGGTGCAAGTGCCGGCGCAGAGTACTTTTCACGATGTGGTGGACAGCGGAAGTGCTAATAGCATGAGCAGTTGAAGTGTGCAGCAACCAGGGTCGAATGAGGAGTAGGTGAGACGGATGGGTTCCGTAGTTGAGGCAGGAAACGGACAGGGGCAGGACGGATGCCTTTGTTTTTCTTGAAGTGGGAAATGGATTGACGGGCTGATTGCATGGCGGGGGCAAGAGAGACACCAGTGCTAATACTCTGTACGAGACAGCGGGCCACAGTGACGTCGCTGCAGTGGCTGAGTTGGGGAGGTATGTCCACTCTTTCACCTGCTGCACCCGCCCAGCCCGCCTACTAGGCCCAATACCGATGAAAGCAGCCTGGCGCCTCACAAGAGACATCCAGCAGCTGACATGGACGTCTGAAGGACCGGTACATGCTCTGCCAACGCCACCTTAAACAGACACCAAACCAGTGTCAGGTGTTTATTTTGGTTCTTCCACTCTGTTTACCAACTCGTCGGCAGCTTGCTTGTGACAAAAACACACACATCGATGACAGAGCAGGCCACAAGGTTCGGAGATTGTTTTACGCATACCATGCTATAGCTGTTCTCAGGATAAGAGAACCCGAATTTCTCCTGTCGTCCTAGGAAACACGGCACGGAGCGATTGGGGTTCATCAACAACGGCGTCCGTGTCTCCGTCACCGGAAGCCAATTCGTCCGCCAGCAGTAACAATTTCTCGATGTGCCCAAACTCGTCACAGAATCTCCCGGCGGCCTTTTCCGTGAGTTGCCGTGCCAAAGTCGAGTCTTGTAGGTGCTTAACGTTCTCCATGGCGTCCATGAGCGCCGAGGGTAGGAAATCGTCGAGCGTTTGGCTCGCTCGACTCAGCGCTTCGGGCTGCAGCTCTGCGAGCAATGCTACCTTCTCTACGTCAGTTTGCTCTGTTGTGAGCTTGCCCAGCGATTCAAGCATCTGTCCGAGTCCAGAACCCTGACGGAAGAACCGGTATTGCTCTTCTACGAGCTTTTCGCACTCTCCTGCCACCATATCCTGTAACGCCTGTCTTCGCCTTTTGGTAAAATCAAATGGCTCGAGCGTATGTTTCGCCGCTAGCAGACAATTTGTCATGAAGATGGCGTCTGCTGGACGTCTCACACCCTTTGCCATGTTCTCGCAACCCGCCAAAAAGGGCTCAAACGCCTCGGCAAGGATAGGCTGGAAGTCACTCTCGCGATCCGAGGATGTTGCTAGCGAGATTTCGTACGTCTTCATGACCGCGGTCAACTGCTTGAGCGCCTCGAGCAAAAAGTCTGGAGGGACAAGGTCCGAGGGCGTTTGCTGGAACTCGCCCTGCAGCGTGGCAATGTGGTCTCTCATAAGCGACCGGAACTGCCTCAACGCATTTGTCTCCAGCCCCGACATGAGATCCAAGAGCCCGCACTCGCTGCCTAGCAGCTTGGCAAACGTGAACCGATAGAAACTGAGGATGTTTGCAAGCTTGTAGGCGAGAATGGTCTCCTCATTTGACTGAATAACCTGCTCGACTCTTTGCCGTAGAATTCTAGTGGCTCCAGATACATCTCTGTCCACCAGGTCGTTGAGCGCCTTGAGCGCATCGAAGACGGGCGCCGTCTCGCTGTCCCCTTCGTCGAGAAGCTGCCAGAGTTCGTTGGCTCGCCCCGACTGGAGGCCTTTGGCAATCTCGTCCCCTTCTGATACGAAGAGGACTTCGAGAGCCTCCCTCTCGCTCACGGTCGCCGAGTGTATCCAGGCAAGCATGTCACCCACATACCGAAGTGGGTCGTGAGCCGCCATTTCGATGGGCTTGACAGATTGGTTTTCCGCGCCCGACGTCGTGGTACCAGTCAATGCGAGGTGGAATGCATCGGATAGAATACGTTCTCTGGCCTCAGCAAAGAAGTCGAGGCAATTTTGGAAGAGGGAAGGTCGCTCGGCTAGGACACGGATGGCACGACGAATGGACGAGCTCATCTGAGGGTTTTCGAGGTTCAGCGTCTTGAACTCGCGCTGCACCCATTTGTACAGCTTTTGGAAAGCTAGGTTGAGATTTTTGGAGGTTTGCTCCATAATCTCGAGCCCCAGGGTCTGCTTCTCAAACCCGAGTAAGATCTCGCAATCCTTGCTCACTCGCTTTGCCTTGTACAGCGCAGCAAAAAAGCCGTCGTCGACAGGCTCGGCAGTTGAGGTCAGCGAGGCGACTTCGTTGTCGGAGAGAATGAAGTGGTTGCGCAGCGTCTTGAGAAGGTGCTGTTTGGTTTCAACCTCGGCTCGTTGCGTCATCAGCGATGAGGCCTCTTCCAGAATTGGGCCCGTCTCTTGATGTGCCGCAGTGATGCGGCTCCTTACATCTTGATAGTTGTTGTTCAGTTGGTCCAGGGTAGACCCTATGCGACGCAGTTGCTGAGATAGATAGTCAGCACAATAATCCAAGATATTTCGGATTCATGAGAACAAGACTTACATCGGCCACTCGACCAAACTGAAAAACAATTTCCCCATTGCTATCAATAACTTCTTTCTGCAGGTCCAGTCGTAATTGGCGGCGTGTTTCGGCCGTGTTCTTGAGACCTCGGCAGTCGAGAAGTTGCAATGCGTCTCTGAACTCGGAATCGGCATACGATGTTGATAGGACAGTTGTGACTTTGGAAGACAACGGATTAAGGGTTCTAGTTGAAGTTGTTGTGGAGGGCGATGGCGGTGCGCCGTTGCTAGAACTGGACACATCTCTACTCGGCAAAGTCCTCAGGGAGGACGGAGGCTGGGTTGGGACCATAATGAGGAGAAACGATAGAGCCAGTTGAGCTCGCCAATACTCTCCTAGTATCGACAAGACGAGAGGGATCGAGAGCTCAGTTGCAGCTGCGTACGGGGGACACAGCGCGATGGTTCAGGATTGTATTGAACATGGAGATCGTCAAATGGCATCAACCCCTGCTCCAACAAGCGGGCAAGATACCCACCTACATACCTTTGTATGTACCTAGGTACTAGGAACTAAGTCGCCCACCTGCCTAGGTAATACCAGAAACCTACTTAAGTAGCCTGTATTCATAAGTGTCGACGTATCCGATAAGTGGAGACGACTACTCAAGATAAGGTCCTCGAGAAAGCCAGGACCAGTCAACCGGGCGTCTACCGCCTGCCCCACGTCATACGTACAGTGAGGGACAGGTATCCCCCAGTGCTTTGATAGAAGCTAAATCGTTTGTCACCGTTTTACTGATACTGTCTTTCCCGGTTGCCGCAAGCTGCCTGTCTACCTAGCTTCATTCATACTGCAAAGGTACGTTGAGAGGGACAGATTGAATCGCGTCTCTTGCCGGCCGCTGGAGCAGACACCCCTAGCCTCGATCATCTCACGCCGAACTGATCGAGCGGATATCGCCGAGCCTTTCTCGATTCCCCAACACTGTCTGTCCACAGATGTTGTGATTGCTGCCACTCATTCATTGTTTCCTTCTGCGAAGAGCTACCCCCTCAGACCAGCTGGGCACCAGCGACTCCGCATGAGCTTGTGAGTCTCGTTCTCCCCCAATACTAAACAACTCTGTCACCTGCGACCACCGGAGCTGGCCACATGACCCCCAGTTGATAAATCAAGTGACAGCCAACCCGCTCACTTTCAACCACCGTCATCTACTGCCATTGTCTTTTCTCTCAAGCTGACCTATTGTGCCCCAGGCATGCGACAGCTAGCCGATTACTTCTTCAAGAAACGAGCCTTTCGCCTTGCGCGATCCGCATCTATTCTCCCCTCAAACATGCGCCGAACGTTATGAACGACGCAGACGCACCTTGACGCACCTTGACGACCGGCTCTCACATTATACCGATCGCCTCGCTCTGACCATGGCTTCCAATATCTTCTCCCGGCTTGCTCCGCAGTCCCGAGGCTCGAGATCGTTCTACGAAGAACTGAGGGGCGAACCGGACGGAGATATGGACATTGAAGAGCAGGCTGGCCTCGATATCGACGAAGAGAACCTGAAAGAGCGATTCCAAGACTATGACGTCGACCACGTACAAGGTCTTGCAATCGAAGACAGTCGAGCGACTCTGGAGAGCAATGTCAATCTCAGAGAATCACCTGGTACAACTGGCAGCGGAACACAGGGCGGGGCAAACAGGCGTGCGCCTAAATCCAAGTGGCTCAGCCAGGAAGAGGACGGTGATAATGACGTTCCGGCATCATTACTATTCGAGCCACACGAGGCCGAGGTCGAGGCAAACGGAGCCGCCCGAAAGATGCCATCCATGCCAGGGCGGCAGAATGCAATACCTGGCCCCTCCAACCGACGAACCCATGCCCAATGGGAGACGACGCAAGCACAACAGAGGCTTCATCCTACAGATAGTACCAAACCGACCAGGTCTCAACCTAAGCGACTTGCAAGGGGCCTTGCATCTGGAAGCGAGAAGGAGAAGGCCCTATGGAGATGGGTGAATGTTTCCAACCTTGACTTCTTCGTGCAGGACGTCTACTACTACTACCGAGGCAGCGGCTTTTGGTGTATTGTGTGTGCTCGCGCTCTTCACCTAGTGTAGGTTGTCCCTTTTCGAGCCGTAACCGGCGAAAAGAGATGACGCTGACGCCACTCCAGGGAATCCGCCTTCTTCGCTGTCTTCCTCACCTTCCTAACTCAGTGCGTCGAATACACCAAGATACCCAACAGCAGTTCGCTAAAGGAGGTGACGATTCCCCAGTGCACCAGGAAGATGTCGTTCTTGTGGAACGTTGGTCTTTGGCTGTACGTCTTCTATTTCGTTTGGAAGACAATCCAGTTCACCATGGACCTACGGCGTCTTAGCAACATGCGCAGCTTCTACATCCACCTACTTGAAATACCGGAGGAAGACATGCAGACCGTTTCCTGGCAAGATATTGTTGCCCGTGTCATGGCGCTGCGGGATGCCAACCCCAAGACAGCCATCAATGTCACTCCGTCGGCGCGACGGTGGATGCGCAATCAGTCCAAGGAGAGGCTGGACGCCGCAGACATCGCCAACCGCCTCATGCGACGGGAAAACTACCTGATAGCCATGATGAACAAGGACATCCTTGACCTTACGCTCCCGATACCCTTTGTAAGAAAACATCAGTTCTTCTCGAGGAGTCTGGAATGGAACCTACATTTTGCCATTTTGACCTACGTCTTCGACGGGAACAATCAGGTACACCAGGAGTTTCTCAAAGCCGATCGTCGCGGCTTGCTGAGCGCGAAGCTGAAATCGCGGCTCGTATTCGCTGGCATCATCAACTTGCTGATCGGCCCTTTCGTGGTTGCATATCTTATCGTTGTCCACGCCTTCACATATTACAACGTACGTTCGAACCCGTAGGTTTGATTTCAATTGGTCCCAGACGCTGACATATCGCTTGCAGGAGTATCAGAAAGACCCGTCCACCTTTAGTCACAGGCGATACACACCTCTTGCCGAATGGAAGTTCCGAGAGTTCAACGAGGTCCCGCACCTCTTTCAGGAGCGCATCAACATGTCGTACCCGTTCGCCAGCCGTTACATCGACCAGTTCCCGAAGAAAATGACAGAGCAGTTCGCCAGGACTGTCACATTTGTCGCGGGAGCCATCACTTCGGTCCTTGCTGTTGCGTCGTTTCTAGACCCCCAGCTTTTTCTCGGATTTGAGATCACTACCGAACGATCAGCTCTGTTTTACATTGGCTTGTTTGCTGCCATTTGGGCGGCTGCCAGAAGTATGATTTCGGAGGAAACGACAGTCTTCGACCCAGACTATGCTCTCCGCAATGTCATCGAATACACTCGTTACATGCCAGACAACTGGAAAGACCGCCTCCACACAGCTGATGTCAAGCGGGAGTTTTCTGAACTATACAAGCTGAAGATGCTGATTCTCATTGAGGAGATCCTTGGCATTCTCACCGCTTCCTTTGTGTTGATTTATTCAGCACCCAAGTGCAGCGACCAAATCATCGACTTTTTCCGGGAATTCACTATCCATGTGGATGGCGTTGGCTATATATGCTCCTTTGCTGAGTTCGATTTCAAGAAGGGCGTGGGCAAGACCAAACAGGCAACAGGCGCTGGCGATGTTCGCGAAGATTACTATTCCACGAAACACAACAAGATGGCGGCGTCTTACTACGGCTTCTTAGACAACTATGTAATCAACCCGAAGACTGGTATACCAGGCCACCTACCTCCAGGAAGTCGACAGCCCTTCCATCCTCCGCCGGCGTTCCCGGGACTGAGCTCCCCAACACTGGCGGCCGAAATGCAGGGTTCCAGAATGGGCCGACAAGATCTTGCGAGAAGCCGAGCACCTGGTGGAGGACCTGGACCGCAAACCCGAACGCCGAGGTTCGGACCATTAATGACGGCTCCATCGCCTATGGCATCAATGCTCCTCGACCCACACCACCACCCTGCTGGGACAGGGTTCGGCGCCCGAAGCACGCATCGGAGCCGAGCGGCGCGGGGCGGATATCAGGGTGAAGGCATCATTGAAGAATCAGTAGAAGACGGCCGAGGTTTGGACAGCAACTTGCAATCGTACGGAGCACACGACGATGATGCGTTTGGCGGCTCGGGTCCATTAGAAGAGTCGGTCTGGGAGACGTCGCCTCCAAAGGGTCTCAGCCGTGAGAACAGTATGGCAGGCACGAGCGAACCAGACGCTGGGGTGCTAGGGCTGATATATCAGTTCCAGCAGGCCCACCGCAACAACCCGTAAGGCGGAGGATCACAGTGATGATTGAGAAGAATGCAGGTAGGCAATCCGTCGGGACTTCAACATTGTTTGCGAGGAAGGAGGGATGTTATGGAGTTTTTATCTTTGTTCATATTTTTTCATGCTTTGGAGGTTGGGACAGGGGTATCATGGGCGGTCTTTCTGGGGACAGGCTGAAGAAGTACTTAGTGTATACCTCAACCGAGACGCCAACAATAAGTCAGCAATTTTAGGTACAATTGTCTTATGATATAAGCATTGTAAGAGAAGGCGGCGCAGAAAGCCAAAGTCATGTTGCTTGCGGCCGCCAAAATAGATGTCGTATTTCTGAAGGAGGACCGACATTTGGAGTTGCGCATCTCCGGATGTGTCGATCTGCAGAGGACGACGTAGGTGATTGGGGGAAAAGGGGAGGTAAGATGGATCTTTGTCCTAGGAACGAGCCAAGATAAAGCGCGCTCGATGAAGGAAACTGCAGCCATGTGGCAGTTGCTGAATGACCACAGTCAACATTATTATAATCATTGCATACACGTGCTAGACTGTTCAGTTCGTATTGGATGTCCAATTGACAATGAGCCGGATGGCGACTGATTGATAAGATGAGCTAAAATAGCGGTTAAGGGTTCCAAGCCGCAAGGGGGTCGGTCGTGTCATGGTTGACAGCCGAAATTGCAGTATCGATCACCTACAAGCCCGTTTTTATTGTTATTGCCCATTCTGTTTAACATTTGGTAGGCGAAAGGACAAATGCCTGTTTTGTACGCATTCTCAACATATTACCAAATCCTAGAACTGGGATGAGTTGTTGGAGAGAGGGCAAGAAATTCTCAGTCCCGAGGTTGGAAGACAAGCGAGGCCCAGACATGCTGACTAGAAAGTGACACATAGTATACTTACTACATATGTCCACATCCGTACATAGTATCGCGCATTGTTTGCGTTCCCCGAGCTTGTGGAGGATATCGGAGAATTGGAAATGCACGAGGTAGTCAACGATGCCGCCACATGCAGAAGAAATGCAGGTGAGCTCGCGCTGTCGGCTGCAACTCTAGCCATCAGTGGTCAGTGGTTCACTGGTCACTGAGGACATTTTCGTCTGCAGTCTGTCGCTTTGAAGACTTGAGTGGGCTCCGGGAAGTGAGTGGCTGGAGTTGGGTCTCGGTATATCCGTAGTGTACGTGAAGAGCATGGATGCACCCACAAACCAATTTGAGATTTTGAGATTTCAGATTCAAGGTGGAGACATTGAGAGTCGCGGGTTTCTGACGGCCAGTTTGTTACCCCGAGGGTTCCCTTCGTTGAAGCGCATTTGCTCTTGGAAGGGGGACCAGAGAGTCCCGAACGAACTGTAGACCAAAAGAAAAAGGGGGTTTTGGTCGTGGCAGTTTCAGCTTCAGTTTTTTGTAGACAGCAGCGCAATTGCGAGTGCATCGGAAATTGGGCTGGGTTCTCCAATATTGGAAACGAGCAAGTAGACCTTGAAGACAAAAGAGCTGAGTGGGTGACGTGTGAGAAGGCTTTCTGTGACAACTTGATGGAAACCTGGGGGTGTAAGACCCAACCAAGGTCAAGAGACAAAAGATAAGATGATTGAATAGATTGATAAAGATTATTCATCTGGTAGGGTTATGTACATAATCCCTATCAGACGGGTAAAACACAGCACTCTACGAATCCTTGCCGAAGACGAAGACTTTCGGTTGGCCGTCTCCGAGGCCGCAGCAGACCTCCGACGCTTACTGGATTGGTCGGCGTCTGGGCTAGGTATCGATTTGGATAGAGATACCAGACGAAGCTGAATGTGTCTAGACTCTCGTGCCCTTTTCGCCCTTTCTTTCAACAAGATGGATACTTGATTCGAATGTTTCCTCTAGCAGTGCGCAACCCGCTTCCTATTTTTCAATGGCATCATCTAGGTCCTCCTCAAACGCTATATATCGTCCGATTCAGCAGCAGTACACTCAGGTAGCTCGAGACAACACGACCTTCCCCGCTTGTACCTCTCCAAGACTGCCGTGCTTGCATCACACCCAGCTAGGAGTGGAGGTACAACGCACCCACTCTGGACCTCCCTCCACTGCCTGTACTTTGCCTGACTCTACTAGCTCCAACTGGGCCTTTTTTTTTTTCCCTCTCGCACCTGGTCCGGCTACCTACCTTGCCTCTCTCTGCAGACTGCGCTGCTCTCTAATTTCCCAGCCTTCTGCATCGTCAATCCCCAATCTACAGCGCTGTGAACGCAGGTCGCTTGCTTCAACATAGCTCCAACAGGTGCCAATCGTGTCAGCCTTTCAGCGATCGACTGATTCTTTCTCTTCCGGCTTACCCGATCTTCTCAGGCTCCCTCGTAACCAGCGCAAACCCAAGAAAGGAAGACGAGGAAACAAAAGAAGGCAACAGGAAGCCACCGAGGCAAACGAGCGACGCGATCTATCCGCGCTCAGTTGGACGAGAGCTCCTTCCGCCACACACGTGGGCGACATCGCCAACCCCCTCGAATCTTTCCCAGCTGTCAATCTGGCGGCTCTTCAGCCCAAGCCCTACGGCGAAGCATCCGCTGCGGCCGCAATGGCCCAGCCCAATGCAGAGCTCGTCGAGGAATATGAGTGCGCAATGCCCCTATCTACATTTCGATATATCGAGAAAACCTTTTCCAGGGTGACCTTGGCCTCGATCTCGCTCGACTTTTGAAATAGAACAATTGCTGACGGCAGCATTATAGCTATGAATCGCTACCTCCCAACTTCTCCCTCGTGCAGAACATGGCTGCCGGGGCGTTCGCGGGCATAGCGGTATGCAAATTCTGTTGACTTTCAATTCCGGACTGCATAAGGGCCTCTCTGGTCTATCCTGTTGAGAAATGGAAAGCTGATGACCACCTGTGCAGGAACATACTGTCATGTATCCCATTGACGCCATCAAGGTACGTTGGAAGCTCTAACCACAATCCCGCTCCCTGACCTGCACTTTTGTATCACTACATGCTGACTCGGAGCTCCTAGACCCGAATGCAAGTCCTCAACCCTAGTCCCTCGGCCGTATACGACGGCGTCATCCAAGGCACCTACCGCATAGCCAGTCGCGAAGGCTTCCTGAGCTTGTGGAGAGGCATGTCTAGTGTTGTTGCCGGCGCCGGTAAGTCGCCCCGGATCGTTCAAGCACGTAGTGTGCTCTCTAGGGGGTTTCGCTTTGCTGACAAGGCCAGGTCCTGCTCACGCTGTTTACTTTGCTACCTATGAGGCTGTCAAGCATGTCATGGGTGGCAACCAGGCCGGTGTCCACCATCCCCTGGCTGCCGCGACCAGTGGTGCTTGCGCTACGATTGCCAGCGATGCGTTGATGAACCCCTTTGATGGTACGTGGCTCGACAATCACTCTCGTCCAGCCCAGTCCGACCTCGCCGACTTGCTGACAACCGCTCGATTTTAGTGATCAAGCAGCGCATGCAGATCCAAGGCTCAGCCAAGATGTATCGCTCCATGACCGATTGCGCCAAGTACGTCTACAAGACGGAAGGACTGGCCGCATTTTATGTCTCCTATCCGACCACCCTGTCCATGACGGTGCCCTTCACGGCCCTCCAATTTCTAGCGTACGAATCCATATCGACAGTCATGAACCCGAACAAGGGATATGACCCCACAATACATTGCTTGGCTGGTGGTGTTGCCGGTGGTTTTGCCGCCGCCCTGACTACGCCCATGGACGTTATCAAAACTATGCTTCAGACTCGAGGAACGGCCACTGATCCGGCACTGAGAAGCGTGAACGGGTTCATGGCCGGTTGTCGGTTATTGTACGAGCGTGAAGGGTTTCGTGGCTTTTTCAAGGGTGTACGCCCCCGTGTCGTCACCACCATGCCTAGCACAGCCATTTGCTGGTCCGCATACGAGGCTTGCAAGTCAGTCGCCCCCCACCCTGCCCCTCCTGCACGAGGAGCAACACTGACAACCTGATTTCGCAGGGCCTACTTCATCGCACGAAACGACAGCACGAGCCCTTGAAACAGCTCATGGCTGTGCATATAGAAAGGAACTTTGACGATTTGATCATCGATCAGAGCGGTCGTGTAAAATTTAGAAGGCAGAACAGAGTCCGCGGGGTAGCTGACCCCTTCGGCACCGCGCTTTTCGATAACGGGGCCAGAAAAGGACGGAACAATCCCTCGCGAGGGTTCCCACGCTTACTCTGCTGGGTTGCAAGGCGAGGACTGATCCCGGAGGTCTCGCAAGCTGGCTGTATTTGGTACCGGAGAACCGGTGGTTTGGCACAGTGCACTGTTTGAAAGGATATTCAACATGTTGGAGTCGGAAAATGACAGACTTGTCTGGAGTCGGTATGCCCACGGATGGATTTACAGATGCGATAATCTGGAATACCGTCTCACTATCCATCCAATTTGAGATTTCCTATGAGTGCCCATTCATGCAACATGATTCGAGGTAAAAGAATTATTGGACAAAGCTATTCGCAAGTAAACCAGTGTAAACTTAGCAAAGGTCGAATGTGAGGGGCAACTCCATGGAAAGGAAAACCGGAATGGACGATGGCTGAGCCAATGCGCGTAACTACGACTATGCTGTGCAGAGCGAGGTTCGAGTGAGGAACAACCTCGGTGAGTAGGTTTGCAATAAATTGCAGCCGGTTATTGAGTAGTCGACAAGGTGAGATGCCACAGCAATGTCGTATATACTGGATTGCCCTCAACCCCGACATCGGATGCACCGGAGCCAGCTCGGGGCACGGGCACGCGGGTGCTAGAAAGAAGAAAAGAAACGGGTTCGGCCGGGCGCCAGTGTGCGGGGACGGGACGGCGCCGCACTGGTACGGCGTTGGCCTGTATCTTTCCGGCGACAAAGCCACCTGAACAGAGCCCCCAGGCAGAGGCCTCGCCGACTGGTACGCGGAGACGAATTCAACAACACTCTTTTCCTGTACCTAAGGGCCGAAGCACATCGGAAATCACCCACATGGTTCATTAATCTTATGTCAGTTGTGGTTCTTGTATATTGAAATGGCAAACCTAGGTCAACCAACTGCGAAACTGAGAGCATCACCGACTGCCTCGGTGTCTCTGATTCAGGGCCGTTTCTCAAGTCCGAATCATGAATGACGATGAAAAACATATCCGCCGTTGGGTGTGGGCCGCCGCAAACTCCAGGCTTTGACTTATAGAACTCCATAATACATACTGTGCTTTTCCAACAAACAACAATCTTTGAGCATCGCATTCCCTTAGAAAGGAAAGCCGCCGCCTCCTCCGCCGAACTTGAAGTGGAACTGTTGGCTTCCCCCCTGTTGATACATGAAAGGGTGACCGCCGCCAAAGGGGTTGCCTTGAAAGGGGTTGCCCTGCTCCTGGTTGTTCGGATCGTCGCCTCGGTCAAACCGTTCGCGAAGCTCGGGGTTGCTAAGTACCTCGTACGCCTCGTTAATAGCCGCCATCTTCTTCTCAGCATCCTCCTTGCTCAGACCTTGCTTTACGGCCTTGTCAGGGTGGTGAATCTTGGAGAGCTTGCGGTAGGCCTGCTTGATCTGTCGCTCGTCGGCGTCATGTGCTACGCCGAGCACCTTGTAGTAGTCTTTGGTCTTGCTTCTTTTAAGAGCAATCTGGGCTTTCTGCATGAGGGGCTGGACCACATCGTTCTTGTCTGGCCGAACACCACTGGCCTCTTCGAGCGATTTGATAGCAGCGTCGAACTCTTCCTTTTCCATCAAGGCCCTGGCCCTGTGAAGAAGACCGTAGAATGACTGAGGGTTCAGGGCGAGAGCGTCCTCGCAATACTGCTTGGCTTTCTTGCCGTTCATCTACCACAGTTGTGAGCATCGGCTGATCAAACACCCACTTTACGAGGCGGGTTGACTTACTTTGTAGTAGCCCTGGCACGCCATTTCTGCCACCTGTATGTACAGAGATGACTGGGCAGTAGCGGGAATGGCACCGTCGGCCTTGAGGTCCTCAACCTGTTTTTTGATATCGGTGATCAGACCGGTTTCGTCGGCGGAGTCAATCAGTAGCTTGACACCAGTCATCGGCTGGTTCTTGTTGAAAGCCTTGCTAACCCTGGACAGGGTCTTCTCTAAGGCCTTTTGTTGCTTCAGGAGCTTCCTACAGGGCTTAGAGTCGGGATCGGAGTGCAGGCATTTTCTCGTCTGAGCCATGCCATTTTGGAGATCACCGAGTGCGTAAAAGGTGATGGCGGCGATCTTGATATGCGGCGACGTGTCACCGGGTCTCATCTGCAGTACGTGGTACAGGTCGCTCATGCCCTCCTCGACCTCGCCGCGCTGAAAACGACAGCGAGATCTCATCTCGCGCAGGGAAATGGCTCGGTTGGCGGTCATGATGGCTTCGCCCGCATGCCCTACACAAGCCTCCCAGTCGCCGCTCTTCTCTGCCATCTCAGCGAGACGAGCAGCACCCTGGGCCTCATCGAGGGCGACGAGCTCGGGCGAAGTGGTATCCTTCTTGGCGAGTATGAACTGCTCTCTCGCGCCGTCCCAGTCCGCAGTCTTAGACTTGATCTTGGCCAGCTGCACATGAGCCCCCTCGAAGCCGGGCTTGAGCGAGAGAACCTTGTGAAAGTCGTCGGTTGCCAGGTTGGTGCGTCCGAGGGAAAGGTAGGTCGTTGCGCGTTTGAACAGCGTTAGATAGTTGGAGGGGTCGCGGGCAACGGCAGCATCGTAGTATACGAGAGCATCCGAGGTCTGGCCCTTGGACAGGTGGGCTTGCGCGGTGGTCAGGAGAGACGACACAGGGGTGTCGGAGGGGATATCGTCGGGGGTGATGGCGAGAACTGGCGACGAGAGCAGGCTGGCTGCGAAAGCCAAGGCGCAGAGGCGGACGTACATAGTGGCTAGCGCCAGGTGAGGAAACGAGGCGTATGGGGTCAATCAAAAATGGGCTATGGGTTGGGGGATTGTATAGGAAGTAGAGGTCAAGTCGAGGTAGAAAAGAGAAAAGAACTAAGGCAATGGAAGAGAAATTGGTGGGATAAAGGGAGCAATTGGAAAAGCTGTCCTCAGAGTAAGCCAAGCAGTGATGCGATGGAAGATACGACTGGACAGGTTGCCCGTGGGTGTGTGGGGCAGGTAGTCTTTAACAGCCTTTCCAGTGGCACAGCCACTGTCTTTAACGCACGGCAATTACTCCATTAGCCTGGTGTGCCATCTGTTTCTCCAGTACGTACCAGAGCCGGAAATGGCGATTAAGCCTCACTTTCCACATAGTTAATGCCTCCAGATTGGGGGGAGTCTCAATCTCATTCCATCAATGAATGCGACGCGCGCTGAAGTGTCCAGAACAAACCCAGGACGATGCACCCAAATAAAGATCGGACCCACTTCGCGTCTCTGCAGGGGGGCAGGTTGCATCTCCTGCTGAATGTCAACTGGAGTACACACATAAGCTGACAATGCCCCCCCTGTCAACTGGAGTCTGGAAGGGTAAAAGAAAAGGTACGAACCCCAGGTTCCTCCTTGCCCAACCATCTAGAAGGCTAATGCACCTATCGTGTGCGTCGCGCTTTCTTGATAACACCATCAACAGTAGTAGCAGCAGCAACTGGAAACTCGCCCTATCTTTAGGTGGTTTGCAGTCAAGAACAAGCTCCAGAACCTGAAAACACAGGAATCCGTGGACATTAATCACCTCACTTTTCTGCTTGGAAGACGCGCCTCCCTACCCACCATGGCTCACCTCCCACCCTCAACCGCCATCTTCTCGCCGTCAATAGCTCGCATCGCCGCCTCCACCGCCAAAGACTGGAGTTATGTCGACAGCTGGCTTGCCTTGAAATACCAGGGTCGCCCGGTCCCTGCATTTGAGCGCAACCCCGAAACGCTGAAAGCCCTCCTCGCGCTCGCCAACTCAAACGAGACGGCCGACGAGGAGCGCGAACTAGTCGCCCGGGCCGAAGCTATCGTCGTTCAGGAAGTTTCTGCGGTGCAGCGTCAGTCCGATTCCAACTCAGAATTACCGACTCCTGCCGCTGTTCAGGAGAGAATACTCGGCGCCATCCAGGATCACCTTACCCGAGAAGGACGCACCGCCCTCAACTCCATGGCTACGTTGTCAAATCAGCTCTCCGTCGCCTATCCAGATGCCGAAACCCTCGGCCGCTCCATGATCGCCCTGCACGCCGAAACATCGGAGCTGGAACAGATGAGGGGCCGTGTGCACGTCCTTGAAGCGTACATTGAACAGGAGTCAGCCTCGGCCAACGACTTGCTGCAAATCTTACGAAGTGACGATTACAAGCCTGCCAACGACTTAGCCCGCCAGAATCTGGACATGCAAAGGAGGATCAAAGCCATGGCCGCACGTATCCCTGAATACAAGGATCGCGTATACAGCCTTAATAAGTGCCCCACTGCTTCTTATAACACGATAGAGAAAATGGTCCAGGACGAGGCAGACTATCGCAACCTCCTCACCCAAAAGAAAGGTTTGGACGCAGAAGTCGACCAATTCTCCGGCCTCCCCGACGATTTGAAAACGGCCAGGACCGAGCTTGAGCATCTTCGAGCAGAGGTACGCGCCATCACACAGCACCGCGACGCCATCTTCGAGGGGCTTATTGAGCGTGAAAGTCCTCACAAGGGCCGTTGATGACAATGCTCGTTTGATTACTGTCTACAATACAGACACAGGCCGGGTTCCACCTACTTGTGTCGAGGGGTATTAGAACAACCATGCGCTAAAGACAATGAGCCTTCCGCGGCAGAACATCAACCGGGCCGCTTTCCCCTGACTGCACCTCCCAGGTTCCTAATCTGTCTCATACCGAGACCCGACCTCTTGGCTGCCGGCGGCGCAGCAGGAGGCGGGTCCTTGACAGGGACGGGAGGCCCGCTTGGGTTACGTGCCTCCTTGAGGCCTTTTGTGTCAAGACCTTCTCCCAGGCGCATATCCGCAAGCCCAAGACTACTTCGACCGTCGTCGACGTCACCCGAGTGTCTCTGAGCTCGCCGAGCTCTTTCTTGAACGGTGCGGAACTTTTCCAGCAATTCGTTCCATCGAATGATGCTGTCTTCCCGACTCTTCAGTCTGTTCGGTCTGTCGTAGGTCGAGCTCGCGGCGGATGGGGGACTACTGCGAATATAGCGTCAGTTAATTCCACAGATGATACAGACTTGAACGCACATCAAGGCCACAGCCCGCGTTCGGGGACAAGGAGGGGTACAATGAACAGCACTTACACTTTGGGGGCAATGTGAAGGTAACCAATGGAGCTGACTGCGTTCAGACGATTCTTGAGGGCAGCGAATGCTGAGGATTGCGGAAGGAGCATCAACAGGCCGTACAAACATTTGTACAAATGTGGAAACTTCTCGGGCTCCAGCAACTGCAGTCGGAGGTCTTCGGTGCATTAGCTAATGTATCAAAATTTGACAGAGACATTGATGAACCCACATGTGAACACAGGAGATTCTATCAACTGAACCAACTTGTCAATCTGGATGAGGATATTCACTGTCATCTCCAGCTCAGCACTGTTGACGTCTAATTAGCCCGGCACAAAATGAACGGAGGCGGCCTAAGGACTCACAAGATCTGCAAGAGGTTGTAGGCCTGCTCGTAAGCCTGCGCTAGCAGGCAAAGGGAGAATGTGGCGACAGCATTGTGGCACCACGAGCGGAATAGAGCGACGAAGAACGTTTGGCCATCCTAGACAAAGCTTGTGAGCAACTAGCTGCCGGCGAAGGAAGCGAACCGTTTACCTTTGACTCAAGGTTACGAAGCCTCTTGCGCAGTTCAGACAACTCTGGGGCCGTGATAAGGTTGTTGTTCAGATTCTGCACCATAATGCTGGCAAACTCAACATCTTCCTCTTTTTCTATGCAATCTGCAAGCGTGCGATAGATTCGCTCCGCACTTAGACTCACGCAAAGTTGGCGGATGATGAGGTTCCCTCGCGTCTCGAGCAATTTTCTGTCAGTAGCAAACAGCTGCAGTAAATTCACCATGAAGTTGGAGAAGTAGTCGTCTTCGCTGTTGCGAGAAATTTGCGACAGAAGTTGCAGATCTTTGGTAACAACAGCCTCGGCTGGATCGGAGAGCGTCTTGAGCAGGGCAGGGAAAGTCCCGTCGTTGAAAGCGAGCACTTTTCTGGGGGCCTTTCGGTGAAGCATAATCAGCCATGTCAAAGCAGCAACTCGAGTCGCCTCATGATCGTTGAGAAACAGGAGGGTCAAGGCGTTTACTGCCGCAGCATAGTCCAGATCCACCTGGGGATGGTTGCTTGTATGAGGTGGATTGGGGGTTGAGAGGGAACGGCTGTGGCCCTGAGCTGGGGTCGGGCTCCTCAGCTCGAGGTCTCGAGAACTAGATAGAGAAGCCCGCGCACTAGAGGGGCCATCTTGTCTTTCGCCAGAAACTGGAATGCGTGACGCGGATTGAGACGGGCCGCCGATTTCGGGTTCATCCGAGAGGGAGACCACATAGTCCATCAAGCCGGCGTTGACACGAGCAGCAGCTTGACGGATAGATTCGACGCCGCTGGCCATAGCGGGCAGCATGTGAGCCAGAACCTTTGGAGTGAACGGTAGTACTTCCTCCGGGCAGATATCTAAGAACTCCACAATCCATCGTAGAGACTCCAAGAGAGAATCCTCTTCTATAATGTTAGTCAGCTGTGTCCGTTCAAGAACATGATCAAGCTATCGAGATAAAAACAATTTTGGGCGGGAGGGGAGGGGTTGTTCTTACCAAGAGGGGAGTCAAGAGTGGCGGTCAATATCTCAAGTATCTTTCGGTAGTTAATCTGAACATCCTGGCCGGGTACCCAATCTTCCTCGCCGCTGCTCTCGCTGTCATCGGATTGAGAGTGCACCTCATCACCTTCTTCAGGACCAATCTGGACACTACCCGAATCGACCGACTCTTCACGCTTCCGCTTGCCCCCCTCGCGCGACTTTTTGCTCTCGGCGATGCCTTTCTTGACCCTAGATATTCTCTTGATCTCGTTGAGGAACTTGTCGAGGCAGGCTCTCGTTGCAACGTGTACGTCTCTATTTGGGTCACTCAAAAATCTGAGCAAGCCTCCCAGAAAGTCGGGAAGAAAGGTGACAAGTTCGAGATCGGGAATGGAGTCCAGCAGGGTGATCCAGCCCACCAAGAATTGGCGAGTGAAGGGATTGATGACCCAAATACGTTCCTGGAGCAAAGGGATGAAGCGGCGCAAGGAGAAGGCAGTGGGAGGAGGAGAACGGTCTTGAAGCTCGTCCTTGTCGGTGATTCCCTGCCCCAGCTCCCCCTCAAGGACCGAGACGTATGAAGCAGCTGATTCAGAGACAATGTCCTTGATAAGGCGATCGAGTAGCTCAGCACCGTTTTTAACGGATAGCTCGGAATCTGCTCCCAACTGCGATATCGAGATCAGCCACGGGTGCAAAGGGATCGCTGGTGTGTGAGTAAGGGTGGCGGCTTACCTTGCAAAGAGCGTCAAAGATATCGTTAAAATATATTAAGATCTCCCCTTTGGCAACCTTGGCAATGTTGTACATTGCTTCGCATGCGTAATATCTGACTCTGGCATCCTGGTCGGTGAAGCATGCGAGCACTGGTGGCACGATCTTCTCGAGGTAGCGGGGTAACTCCTGGGAGACACGTCAGTCAAATGAGTGCACACGAACAACAGAAAGACGGGGTAGGATGTGCGAGTCGAGGCGGTTAAGATAATAGAAAGGAGGGCAGACATACATGACCAAGGGCGATGGCAGCCGCAGCCAAACCTATTAAACCTCCATTTCTGGCATGGGGTTGGTGGACGGCATAGGCAAACTCATTGCAGAGCTGCTCGAGGATGGCCTGGACTCTGGGGTAATCTCTAGCTACAACAAGTTCACGTATAACGCGTTCAAGCCTATGGGGGTTGGAGAAGTCAGCATAGAGCCAAGAGCAAGGGTTTGATGATGGTTGGTATGAGTAGTGATGGTGGTAGTAAGCGGAGGAGGATGCCAGCCAGGAGTGGTAGTGAAAGACGTACTCGAGCGCGCCGACCTTGCGTTTGTCGTACAGCTTGTCGTTCAGAGCTCTCTGTATGCTGACGTCCATGATTTATGCCTGGGTCGAGACAACAACAACGAGACCATCTCCCGTGATGTCGTGGCACGGGACTGAAGTTTGATCGGCTACCTAGCCTGAGTTGGGCCGAAAGGGTGGAGGATGAGCCAAGTTCCACAGTTGAGCGGTGATGAGCTGGGTTCACTCCGGGGACCCAGTAGCGAACGTTACGCGGTCTCTATGTGCACGTGTGGATGCAGTGGGAAACGGAGGAACTTCAGGCGAGGGAACGGATCGAGAAAGGGTTGGTAGGAGGAACAGGGACCTCGAAGGTTCCAGGGTTGAGGTTGAAGGAGGAGTTGATGATGGGCTGCGCGTCAGCGTGATGAGGCTGCAGGCGGGCACGGATAGCGAAGAGCAGGCATAGAGGCGCCGACGGAGCATAACCGACAGCAAAAGCAGGTTGAAAAGAGGCGGGTGCACACCAGTTACAGAACAGAGTGTGTGGCGTCACAGCTGGATGTCCCCTAGAAACCAGGGAGCTGATAGGACAGAAAGCACAGAACACGCAGAAGGTTAGTGGAGACAAATTGTGACACTTTGAGGTACATACCCACCACCTATCAAGTATATCAAGTAGGTAGGCACGTAGGTAGGTGTAGGTTGGTCGTGCCGATAGGCAATCGAGACACACTCATACATAACGTGCATACACGACTACACATATACTGACCCATTCACAAGGAGCAGCTACCATCCCATCATCCCACAACAAGGGACTTCTCAACACCGACGGCTACACGCCTAGCCCCTCGTCGCAGCCTTTTGAGTCTACCGCATGGCGGCTATGATGCACCTGACCAACATGATCAAATCGGGTATCTGCCGTCTAAGCACACTGGGTGGTCCTCTCCTCTTTACCATCATCTGCCCCATCAACTCGACCAGGGCCTTGGGGCTGGACCGCATCCTGTCCCTGTCGTCGCTGACAGTAAAGATCTGCCTGTGTTGTCTGTATTACTGCGCCGCGCACCATGCGCTCGTCACTGAGGGTTTGAACGGTACGCTGCATGGCTGAGCCTTGCCTCCGAAGTCCAACATCACCCCTACCAACAACCAGCATCGACCTGTTCCTGCCGTCCCTGACGCTTCAGGCGGCGCGATCATCCCCCAGCGTCGTTTTGACTTGGAACCACAAGCTAGAGTGTTGAAGGAGCATTCTTGATTGGTTGATCATTAACTTTAACACGACTAGATATTAAGGTAAATAGCTATATTTCTTCCTCTCTTCCTCTTCCTCCAACAAGAACAACAAACATCACCTCCTTTCTTCTCTGGCGACTTCACATCGTCATGATAGGAAGGAAGGAAACTGTTGTAGCTGACCTTAGGTTCCTTTCAAGGAGAAGAGAAGGATGGCAGTTGGGCCGAGCTTACTACAGTGCTGACCCTGGCCACTCATGTTGAACTGTACCAGCCCCATCCTCAATCTTCCGGTAGTCTGGGCCAGCCGGGGTGTGGGCAGCTCTCTTCCATTTCTCGGTATATGTGTTTCTGTTGCTTTGATCTGGCCCGTTTCTGCTCCTCGTCAAAGCCCCTTCTACCAATCCACGAGAGGGCGGAAGGCTATGGGCTCATGTGCGAGCTGCTTTGCCTGGCTACTCTGGCTGGTGAAATCTCGGATCAGTTCGACAGCCAAACCCATTTTACATCAGATATACCAGCTTCCCTGCTCTGCTTCCGCCTCACCCCTCCCGTAGTTGAGAAGGGTTGGTCTCTATTTTCTTGGGCCCCCTCCTTCTTCTTCGACTCTCGTGATTCCATATCTGCGGTCCATAGTCTCTGAAAAGACCGGGGCGCACAATCGAGCCATCTCTATCGCGATATTTCATCCTGTGTCCATGTTCTACGCTTTGGAACTTACCGTCTTTTGTATCGGAGATCATGCCACCCTCATTTCTGTCCCCCCTCCTATTTGCTTCGCCACTTGGCTGGACCCCTTTTTGCTTCCTCCTTAATGATTCCTTGTGCCTGTGGCGGCCCATTTGGCGAACTCGTCCCGGTCATACATTGGTTATCACCCCTGAGTGAAGTCGAGGTTGGCATACTGGGCACTCACTTTCTTCATCGCCTCGGGCCTTGCGGATCGGAGCCGCTGCAGCCTCGTCCGTCTTACTCTTGTCCATGGCCAATGGCCCTGAAATCGAATGTCTTATGTCATCTGTGAGTAAGAGGAAAGGGGTGAGGATGGCGCGGGCGAGTAGGTTGCTTCCCTTGTCGACTCGCAGAACCAGGCAAGGTTATCAGCAGGTAGCTTCACAGCACCGAGTTCCACTCGATCGAAGGCTTCTCTTGATTCGCAAAGGAGAGACAGTTCAGGCACTACTGGACTCGTATTTCAGATGGTTCATGCGATGTTGAGCTTCAAAACGAAAGCTTAATCGAACGCCAAATCTGGAAGAGAAATGGTTTATATACTTTATATACTTTCAGAATATGGTCTTTGTATTCTGTGAAAGCATGAAATCACCGCAGGACTACTCCCAATGGCTTCGACCAGTATGTATACCCGCAACCACACCCTCCTTGCTCAGAAGCAAGCCTCCGGGACCGACGGCAAGTGCCATGCTCTTGCCCGGACTCTAGCTCGGGTGGGGGACTGATACAGACAGGGAAAGGTATCTCTTAATTCAGTTCCGTCTAGCTTTGAACACCAAGAAAGGCTGACAGGCGTCGATGCGTTCACGCGGGGGTTGAGCCGATGCTAGAAAGACCCAAACCGTGACAACCGGGCCACGGTAGCCAAAGCGCAACCCTAAATGCTGGTTAAGAGAAACGAGGCAAGTGGTCGTTGAAAGGCCGATCTGAGACACTATCTCGCTCCTGTGATCTGTTGACGGTCCCTCCGGTGAGCTGGGTAGCTGTCCGTTGACATCACGACTGGCCATTCTGCCATGTCCCTCACAATGCTTGCCTGCAAGTATTTACCTGTGTTACTGGCAAGGCAACCCCTCCGCTCTTAACAGAGACATTCCCTCGATGTTCCGCACAGCCTCCTAAAACCGGACATGGAGATGCTGCCATGCATCTGTTGCTCTTCTTTCAACTATTTCCATCTCGACGCCACGGGCTCTTGGCTACGGAGTCTGGCGGACATAGAGAAGCTCTTCCCTCTTTTCTCCAGGCCCCTCCTTGGACCCCTGTCAAGGCCGCATGATTAGTAGCCATGTCTCGTACGGATACGGCTTCGGCCAGCAGCCTCATCATGCAGATGTACCGCAGGTAAGGTAAGCCCGCCATCTCGCATCGGTTCGTGTGTACAGATCGAGGGGGGCTCAGAGTCGTGTCACGATGCGTATGGTGTCAAGGATCCATGGACAGAAGGTAGTCAGGAGGAGAATCCGGAGGGGGGATATGCACACGCCACATCTGCACGCAAGATGTTTGATCCCGCAGGCTAGTGAGATGGAAAGCCCAGACTTCAGGTTCCCAGATTCCTATGATGATGAGAAGGCGGAATGTTACCAACTGCTGCGCCCTCTAAATACATAGTTACTAGCAACATCTTATTGGCCCATTACAAAGTCGTCACACCGGTTGAGGTTCGCATGTAGGCCCCCTCTTCTCGTAACCATCAAGAAAAAGTACCGAGATGAGCGCGGGGGGTGTCCGGTTGGAGAGTTTACGATTGTGACTTGGAAGGACATTACAGATAGACGAGTTGCTCAGAATTGGACAAATCGATTCGTCCCAAACTGTATACTCGTCACACACACACACACACACACACACACACACACACATATTCCTGCGTGTCATCTTAGACTGATGTATTCCTAGCCATTACAGCCTGTCTTGCCTTGAGCGCCACAGGCTTCCGGTACATTATGTATATGCATACATCTTGTGTGCCTCTTTCTTTTTCCTACACCGATCAAGACAGAGCTCCCTTTAGCATCACCCGAGTTGTTCACGGCCAAAACTTGAAGGGGAGCGAAATGGGCAATGAGGAGAAGACAGCCTCGCCAGGCTAAATTGAATACGGTCAGTGACGGTGGCCGCCCTGGATATGATGGGCGGCAACCTTTTGGCATTTCGCCAAGATGGCCGCCTGTCGAGACACCTCCGCGAGCCGACCAATGACATCCTTGTTGCCGTCGACAAAGCCATACAGGGCGTAAGGGATGCCCACATCATTGCAGAAGTCCTGCACAAGCCTCTGCGTCTTGCGCAGGTTGTGGCGCGGAATGCGAGGGTACATGTGGTGGACGACCTGGAATTGCAAACCCCCGTGGAAGAAATCGAGCCACGTCGGGCAGTCGACGTCCATGGTCGTGCGCAGCATCTTTTGCGGGAACGACTCTTGAGGGCCCAGATCGGCCGTGCTCATGGCGAAGTGAGATAGCGTGATTTGGACATGTAGCGGAGCTTGGAACATGTGGCTGATGATCACGAAGACAAAGCGGTCCCAGTTGTTAGGAATAGACCTGTACACAATGCCGTAGCCGAACCAGACCCAAAAGAAGACCTGGCCGGCTACCTCGAGCCAGCGATGCCACCAGGCAATGCCTTTCTTGGGACCACGGCCCACAATGAGATGGTCCCACGAGAGCCTGTAGAGGTTGAAGCGGCCAAATAGCATGATGGGATAGTATAAGTATGACTGCAGCGACAAGAAGAACCTGGCTGCAAGGTCATACTCCATCACGCGCTCGTAGTAGGACGACGTTAGATTGCCGAGGAAGCGGTGGGACACAGCCAAGAAGGGCAAATGCTCGATATCAGGATCGTGCTCGGGGGAATTGGTGACGATGTGGTGCACGTTATGGCTCCGCTTCCACCAGCCAATGGACAACCCGCCCATGAAGTCGGCGATAAAGATGCCAATGCACGTATCGACGTGGAAGTTGTGGGTGATGCCCATGTGCCCGGCATCATGAGCGGTGAAGACCAGCTGGTGCCAAAAGCAGCCGAGGCAGGCGGCACTGAGAAAATACCACCCCCAGCGCAGGAAGGTCAGCATAGCGGCGAAGAGAAGTGTATACCGCATCACCTCAATGGCGTAGGCACGGTAGTCGCAATTGTACAACCCTTCAGCCTTGATGCGTTCGTTAAGAAGCCGGTACTTGTGCACAATGTCCGACTGCGTCCCGTCGTCCAGGGCAGGGTATTTATCAATGTCGAGGCGGATCTGCTTGCGCGTCTCCGCGTCAAGAAAGGCGGCCCTATCCATGTCCTTGTCGTCATGGCCGTCGTCAGTGGTGGAAGTTGCTGAAGAGACGGAGGCCGGGCTCGAGCTCTGCGCGGCGCCGTGTCTGCAGCGGACATGACTGTCTGCCGTATCGAATACGGGGGAGGCTTCGCGAGAACCGACATCGCTGAGGGAGGGGGCACCAAAGAGACGCAGGGTATCGTCGTCCTTGTCATCTATGTCGTCTATGTTGTCGACCCCGAGACCGCCCTCTTCGAGCGCCCTAAACTTGCCTCCCTGAATAGGTGGCACGAAGTTTCTCCAGTGACCATCGACTCTTCCGACTCGATACCTCGTCATCTGCGATCTGGCCTCAGGAGAGTGCAGTCTATAAAATCGCGAACAGGTTAGCATTTAATGTTTAGGAGGGGAATGCAGAGGTTGCGAATCGCCATCAGTATGTATACATACACCGAGACTTCATCAGTAGCATCCCGCCCGACCATGTGCAGGATGGCCTTGTCGCCGCCCGGGTGATATGCTAGCCACCCATCCAGCTTGACGACGAATTGATCAATTATGGTGACAATTCTGCCCTGAGCAATCAAGCCCTCAACCTGGCGACGTGACATGAGCGGGTATACCCTCGTCTTTGTCGGTTTTCCACGTGGTGCCGATGCCGCAGCAGAGATGGGGTCGTTGGTAGGGATCGCCATTGTTGTGACTGGAGTGGCAGAAGGTCTGGAAGGAGGGGATGGTGGACGGCGGGCCGCTCGAGCGGATTGCCGGAACCCGGTTGAACGAGCGTGGGTTACTGGAAAGGCGGTTGCCGGTGGTGAACAGGAAGAAATGGTGTTGGTAAAGAGGAAGGGAATGTAAAAAAAAAAAAAAAAAAAGGATGTTATGCTGGTGCTGTGTAGTAGCTCACCGCATGTTGTTGATCCGGATGTCTAAGGTAAGCTGGTAAGCAGGGTCCCCCCTTCTGCTTTCATCATCACCCACCCAAGCACTCACTGTATCCTCATCTAAGCTGCATGTGCGATTGACTCCCTTGATATCCGTACATACATCAAGGTATCGCTGCCTGGGTCTGGACGTGGGACATAGATAAGTACAGTTTTGGTGTGTGTAAGTGCACATGGGTACTCTGCGGCCAAACCCCACTACATCCTCGGTCTCTAGCTCAGGTGCAGATGCTTGGTACCTAGGTACGGAAGCCTGAGACCTCCGGTGGCCTATTTCTGTCGGATTATTAAGGGTAACAGTGATAGGTTAATTGTTTGTATATTCAGAGATGTGTATGTAACTGTAACTATTATGCCCTGCTGCTAGCCCCTGACTTAGGCCTATAAGAAACCTATTCCTAGGCGCCTAAGGCCACAACTAGAGCCTACTGCTTAGGAAGAAGCCTGCAGTAGTCCCTCTAGTATTTAGCAAAGGGCTAGCTACGCTAGGCTTAAGCCTATCTCTAGGCCTACGCCCTATACGTATAGGTTACACCTTATATATATACACCTTTTAATTTAATACACCCCTTTAGAGAAAGACTCCTCTATAGCCTTTATAGGCTGTAGAAAAGGCGTTAATATTATATAAGCTTAGTATATATAAGAAGGCTTTTCTTACTAGCTTATATACTTATAAGACTATTTCCTCTACTACCTATACGTTAGGCTTAGCTATTTCTACTTATAGGTAGGCTTTATTAACTATAAGATTCTTTATATAGTTAGCCTTAAGAACCTCCTTCTTATTAGTTATATTAAGCTAGAGAAGAAAGATATTATACTTTACTAAATTAAAAGCCTTTATTAAGCTATTTACTATAAGCTCTATTAATAAGGTATATATAGTATCTATATAGCTATTAGTAAGTTCTTAATGTAACTAGTAGTTATAAATATTAATATAATAGAGCTTAATATATAGCTATAAAATTTTACTTATAATAAGCTTTACTATCTACTAGTTATTATATTAGATTTATACTCTTATTAGTATTACTCTTATTAATATATATATAGATAGGTCTCTACACTATATAGGTAGTTAAATCTAAAGTTATAAGATTAATTAGCTTATAAAAAGCGCCTCCTTAGCAGCCTAAGTAAGTATTAGCAGCTTTACTTCTATTATTAAAGTTATAACTATATTCTATCTATTAGCTTACTATATAATAAGGCCTCTAAAAAGCTTTATTATAAAGGCTTATAAGCTTCTTTAGGTTAGAGTATTATTACTAAAGCTTATATTAGAGGTAACTTTAAAGATATCCTCTTTACTACCTAGCTTAACGCTAAAGTAAAGGTAAAGGTATTATGTTTTATAGAGGTATTAAAGGACTCTATTAGTAGCTTTCTAGTATATATCTAAAGGGTTTTAATTAAATCTTATAAGCCTACTTATAGTAAAAGTAATATCTAGGTGTATTATTATAGTAGCATAAAGGATAGTGCTAACTTTATGTTAATAATATTAATAGTAAATCTCTACTAGAGGTATATTATCTTTATATAGCAGTAGCTCTTCCTTTATTATAGGTATATACTAGGTAGTATTATTATCTATAATATTAGTATGTATAGGAAGTAGTTTTCTATACTTCTTAGTGTATATAGCCTATAAAAGCTATAAGTAATAGGTCTTCTAGTTATATATAATCTTAAGGCTAAGAAACTACTAAAGGTTTTTACTGCCTTTAAGGTAGTATTTAGTCTAAAGTATATATAGCTTATCTATTACTATAAGCTTATAGGCCTTTAGGAAGGTAAGAATGTAATTATTAATATAAAAGAAGAAGGTAACCTCTCCCTTCTGCTAGTAGTAATCCTCTCTAGCTACATATTTAAAGCCTTACGCTATAAGCCCCTTCTTAAAATGCTTTTACTAGAGTATAGGCAAACAGCATAGCTTATAGAGGGCTTTCTAAAGGCGTAAGATAACACCTTTCTTATAGTGTCTAGGTAGTATCTCTATATATATTTCCTTATTAATATCTATATATATAAATATATTTACTATATTATATTAAAGCAGCTTATAATTAAAGTAGGTAGCTATAGCTATTAGGATCTAAAAAGATATACCTATAAGCGTTATAACGTATATATCTTAGTTATCTTTTACTTATTAGTTACCTTATATTATAAGCCTAGCCTTTACTTTACTAAGGCAGCTATACTTATTAAGCTTATAGGTATAGACCTAATAGTAACTAAGAATCTAATTACTATATATAAAAGCTTTAGATACCTCTTACTAGAGCATTAACAAACTATAACTACAAATATATTTTAATACTATAACTACAACTACAACTACAGTAGTGTAGTTATAGTTTAAACTACACTTAAACTATAACTACAGTAGTAAGAATAGAAAATATTTTTTTTATTAATATATATATAGTACTATATAATATAAAGCTATATAAGCGTTATATAATATATTAACTATATAAATAGTAATAAAAGAAGTATAAATACTTAGAAAAAAATATAATATAATACTAATAGCTTATTATTTAGTAGTAATACTTACTACTTAGTACTTACTAAGTTACTATAATATATAGTAAGTATAGTTTATAAAGATAGTATACTACTCTTAGAGATAATAGCTTACTACGCTTTATCTCTATAATATAACGCTTATATAACTTATAACTATAACTATAAATATACTATAGTTATATACTAACTATAGTTATAATACAGTATTATTAATACTGTATACACTGTATACTAATAAAGCAGTAGAAACTAGAAGAAACTGCTAGAAACCTCTCTAAGGCTTATACTTTAACCTAAATAAAATAACCTTTATACTAGGCCTATTTAGGCAAGAGGATACGTAATCTACATGTAATTAACTAGAGAATCACGTAGTAAGGGTTAGGACTTAACCCTAACCCTAGTGGAGCTAGAATAGGTATAAAAGGATAGGTTTCCTTCCTCTTAGACCTATTCCTACTCTTCCTTCTATAGACTAAGCTGCTTAAGCTAATAAATACTATAACTATTATTCCTCTTTATCTTATTCACTTATATACGCCCCTATATACCTTAAATAGGTTATAAGCCTAGCTTATTAACGAATAAGCTAAAGAAAAACTATAATAACCTTAATATATCGATTTCTACCTTAATTTCCCCTTGATTTCTGCAGCCTTTTCAGGCCCTATAAAACCCGCTGTTTTCACAATTCGAACTAATAACTCTTTAGCCTTTTTAGGCCCTATAAAACCTACCTTTTCTATAATTTAAACTAATAACCCTTACCTTTTTAGGCCTTTGCCTTCTTAGGCCCTTTATAACTAACTATACTATAGACACTAAGGTCTAATTTGTAAAGTTAGAGGGTACCTCTAACTATATAACTTAGGCAGTTAGAGTGTAAGCTCTTCTAGCCTCTAAGGATCTTATAATAGATCTTAATAACCCTGCATCTACTAATAAAGATACTAATTATAAGGCACTAGCTTATATTAAGCTGTTATATGCTAATAGGCCCCTTAGAGTTATAAAAGACTCTAAAACAGCTTATAAAGCCTAGAAAAAATTAGGTGATTTATATAAACCTAAAGGCTTTACAAACAAATTCCTTACCTATAAAGAATTCTTTAATACCTTATTAGAGGATTTTAATACTATAGAAGAATATCTTATAAAGGTTAAGGAATTAACAGATAATCTAGCTATTAATAACCTAGAATTACCTAAAAAGGTAATAATATCCTAGGTTTTAAATAGCCTAGATGACTTTTATAAGGGCTTTATAACTAATATAACCTAAAGCCTTAGAAATAACCCTAATTCTTATACTCTAGATACACTATTTTCTAGCCTTCTAGATAAGTATAAAAGGAAGGGTAATAATAGTATTAACTATACTAAGGCTTATAATAATAAAAAGGGTTATAATACCTCTTCTAGGGTACCTAAAAAGCCTTAGAAGAAAAATAATAGCATATATTGCAGAAATTGCAAAAAGACTAGCCACACTGAAAAAGATTATGCCTTTTTACACCCTAAAAAAGCACCTTCTTAGTAGCAAGTTAATAAAGGCAATAATAAGGAAAAACCCTCTAATAAACCTCCTTCTTATAATAGTATTAAACATAATACTGTTAAAAATAATAATAAAAAGGAGGAGGTAGTTAATATAACTACTAATAATATAGATCTAGATATAGATCTAACTAGCGGAAATACTCCTAATGCCTATAATACAAAAGCCTATGAAAATAAGGACTTATGCCTCTTTAATAATGTAGGTATAACCCTTAATAACTCCCCTAATAACTATAATAATAATATTAACTAACCTGACTTAGGTAGTTTAATACAGCAGAAAATAAGGGATATAAAAAATATACAGAATGTAAATAACTATACTAATAAATTACAATTCTGTCTTAATACTGCTGTAACTATTTACGTTATAAGTGATATAAAATACCTTTATAATATGACTCCTATAAATAAGGAGATAAAATGGGGAGAAGCAGGATTTCTTACTGCAAAAAATAAAGGGTTAATAGATATAATACTTAATAATAAGAAATATACGCTTAATAACGTATATTATATCCCACAGCTTAGAATAAATCTTCTAAGTCAAAATAGACTTAATAATCTAGGTATTGCTTCTATATTTTAGCAGAAACCTATACTATATAATATAAAAGAAGATAAAGTCCTTACTGTTAGAAATAAATATAATAACCTATATTACTTTAATATAAGCATAACAGCATTAAATAATAATAATAAAATATCTTTACTACTAGTATAGTAGAAGAAAAAGATAATAATATAAGTAAGAATATAAAAACAGCTAAGCTGTAGCATAACAGACTAGGCTATTGTAGCTATAGTATTTTACCTTACTTAAATAAATCTACTATACTAGATAATAAAGATCATAATATAACTATACCTAAGATATCTATACCTTATAAATCTTGTTATAAAGGAAAATTTATAAATAAGATAAATAAAGTAGGATATAATAATTAACCTGTAACAGAATATCTAGAAGCTATTACTTCTAATCTCTGTGGTCCTATAACCCCTCCTACTTATAATAACTATAAATAGTTTATAATATTTATTAATATATATACAAGATTTGCTTAGGGATATCTATTAAAAACAAAAGATGCTAAAGAAGTTACCTCTATTTTTTAGGAATTCCTTAATACTGTTAATAATAACAGTAATAATAAAAGAATAAAGGAATTTAATACTAATAGAGGTAGTAAATTTATAAATAAAAGAATAAAAACAGTATATATAAATACAAGTATAATACATAATATTAGGCCTCTATATACTTATAAGCCTAATAGAATAATAGAAAGAATAATAAGAACTATTGTTAATAAAATAAGAACAATACTATATAATTCTTCCCTACCTAAATACCTTTAGGGTAAAGCTTTTCTAGCTTCTATATATATATATAATAGGACCCCACACTCTTCTACAGGCTATAAAACACCCTATAAAAATAGGTATAATATTAAGCCTAATATAAGTAATATAAAAGTATAGGGAAGTATTTGTTATTATAAAAACAAAAGCCCTACTATTAAAAAACTAGACGAAAGGGCTAATAAAGGCGTAATAATAAACTATAGAAATAACGCCTATAGAATCTAGGACCTACAAGCTAAAAAGGCTGTATAGTCTAGAGATATTATAATACTAGAAAATGCCTTTATATCTACAGATAAAAAGGAGCTTATAACTATATATAATAATACTATAAAAAATCTACATAACAATATAACTACTAGTACTAATACTACTAGTAATATAAATAGCAGCAATAATCTAGAAGACTACAGCTTAGTCTATCTAGATATAGATCTACTCTTAGATATAAAGGATAATAATAATAATAATAGTAGAAATAATAATACTAGTAATTCTACTAGTAATAATAATACTAGTAATTCTACTAGTAATAATAATAATACTAGTATTATAAGATATAATACTAGGAGTTCCTTAAGAAACACTAGCACTAATAATGCTAGTATAGAAATACAAATCCCCTAAATAAACAAAGAAGCTTATAAGGACTATAACTAGGTAAATAATAATAATAATAATAATAGGATCCTATTTACAATAGAGGATTGCCTAGCTATAACTATACTCACTGCTATAGATAGGGCTAAAAGTCCTACTTCTTATATAATAAGCACCTCTACCTTATTAGAGCCCTCTACATACAAGCAAGCTATAAAAAATATATATAATAAAGAGTAGATAAAAGGTATGCTTACTAAAGTAAAGGAACTTATAGATAATAATACTTAGACTATAATACCTTATAATAATACCCTTAATATCTTAGGGGGTAGATAGGTCTATAGGCTTAAAAGCCTATTAAATTATCTAAATATAAATATTAATAACAGCAACAATAATATTATTAATATAAAAGACTATAAATTTAAAGCTAGGTAGGTAGCATAAGGGTTTAATTAACACTTAGGTATTAATTATTTAGAAACCTTTAGTACTACCTGCAGGCCTAAATCTTATAGGTTTATATTAATAATTTCTATAACTTTAGGCTAGGATATCTAGTAATATAATGTTGCTAACGCCTTT